>OX940808.1:2308012-2908012 GCA_954870605.1 Acer campestre | reverse complement strand
GATACAAAATAATTTTACTTTTACCATCTTAGTTTTCAATGATTAAAAAAAAAAAAAAAAGGAGCGCTTATAGTTAATTGTGGTTCTCTAATTTAGATATCCATATATTTTTTTTTATAAGACTTATAGATTTAGGAAAAGTTTCTACGGAGTTTCTGTACATTTTCATATTTCAGAATAAATTTCCGTAGATTTGTTATTTAGCTTTTGCTCTGTATCTAATAAGCAAAGTTACCACGAAAAAAAGCAAATAAGGAAGAAGGTAAGAGAAAACGGTACCGTATTCTTTCCTCCACTGCTCGAAGTACGGGAACAGAGAGGAAGTGTAGTCGTGAGCGACGATTTCATCGGAGGCTCGAGAGCTCGAAGTGGTCATTTTCACAGCGTTAAGTTGGATCCTCTGCATCTCCGCCAGGTTGCCGTAGAGAATCGACGGCTGAGGACCCTTGATTCCTTGCAGTCGAAGCTTCTGCCTCACTCTCTCGGACTTGAGCCAGATGGAGGTGTAGAGATGGACAAGAAAGCAGAACAGAACAGCGAAAGCCGCTGCCGCAGCACTGAAACCAAAAGCCGCTTCCATTAATGTTTGTTAGCTTAGCTTAGCTGAGAGCTCCTCTGTTTTTTCGACTGTCTCATGCTTTCTCTGTATCTCATCACTTGCTTATATCATGGTTCGTGTGAAACTGTGAAAGCAACTTACTATTATTATTATTATTATTATTATTATTTAATTTTAAGTTTTTAATTTTTTAATCGAGTCATTTTCTACCGTAAAATAATCTTCCAATGCATTGGGTTGATTGTCAAGTGGTGAACCTGAATAGCGACATTTGGCAAAATTCTAATTAACCGGGTACATCATTCAACTGTGTAAAATGCCGTATCGAAACAAGAGGAGGTTGGAACGGTGTTCCAGAGAGTGGTGGTGGAGGGTGTGGAGGGTGGGACCCTCGAGACATTTAATTAAATTTTAAAATTCTTTCCAAATTTTAGAGATTTTTCACTTTGCTCTCTCTATTTTTGTTTTTGTTTTTATATAATGACCCCCCAATCTTGAATTTCTAGCTTCGCTTATGTGCTTTTCTCACATACACCATGAGATCGTGGCTTGAGTCCTCTCCCTCCCCAAATTTTAAATTTATGTAATATTTCAAAATAAAAAATAAAATACTGTATTGGAAGTTTATCCTTACACTAATGACATGTCATTAGTTGTTGGAGGTAAGAGCATCATATCACCTGATCGCAATACGACATTATCCTAGATGGACCAACCTAATTTTATTGGACGAACAAACAAGATGAGTTATTGGGGAATTGTTCAATATATTTTTTCATATTTTTGGGGATTAATATAAAAAAAAAATATATCCTTAAATATTTCCGATACTTTTATGACATTGGTGATAGTTTTTTATTTTATTTTATTTTAAGTATATCAATGATAGTTTTGATATTTAGATTGACATTTCTAAAATATTGAACCCCCGATGTTTTGATCGAAACCAATATTAACTTTCTAAGAGTCATGAGACCCAAGAAAAACATTGCATATGCAACTTAAAATAGTTTTGACAATGCTTTGTTTATAGATGATTGGACGATGTGACAGGCGTTGAATAGGAGAAAAACTTATGTAGGACAGTCTCACCTTGTGGCAGTAAGACCCTTCAATGAAAATGAGACATATATGATCATATGTCATATATGCCTCATTTTCATTCGACGGTCTCACCACATGGATGGTAAGACCGTACTATATAAGTTTTTTTTCCTTGAATAGACTTGATATGATAATTGAAAGACCTCAAAATCACGTTTAAAGATTGAGATTTGAGGATCGACCAATTCCAACACCGTATCGGTATGTTTACCAATCTTTTCAAATTCATATCTACTCACTTTTAATAACTAACCCATCAAAAGATTCAAAACAAAGCTTCGTCGGCAAAAGATATTAGATTGAGATACTAACAATTTCATTTTAACACATTACTAACGGTCAACTATTATAGAACTCATTAAAGTACACTTTTACCCTTATATCATTTAACTAAGCTAAAATCATGATTTTAGCCTCAAACTTACTACAATATTACTTCTTAACATATATATGTATTGTCTAAAATATCCTTGAATATTGTAAGATTTTTACACCTTTACCTATATAATAATGAAAATATTAAAAAAAAAAAATAGCATAAGAAATTCTTTAAAAAAAAAAAAAACGTGTAGTCATGAACTAACTAAACTAATCTTAATGTCAAACTATATAAGTATTAAATTAATTAATTTCTTCAAAAAATAAATTAAATTAAAATTTTAAAAAAATTATATATGAAAACCATATTAGAAAACTGGAGCAGAAGGCGCCTCCTCCAGTTTTTACTGTTTTAATTTTTATTTTTATTTTAACTTTTTTAAATTAACATTTTAAGTTTATATATTTTATAAATACTGTATATATAATTAAAAATGCATTCTGCAATTAAATAATAGCAGGGGGGGGGGGGGGGGGGGGGGGGGGAAACCTAAGTGAAAAACGAAAAATCAAAGATCTCCACCCAAACCATCACTAACTCCATGCCCATCTCCATCAGGACCATCACCATCAACAATCAAATCTCCAACTCAATCTCCAATTCCAAATTCACCCCATCTCCAAATTCATCATGAAAATCAAGAACGTGAACCAAACAAAGTCGAAAAAATAAAATCAAAACATATTGATTTGGAGATTTGGGATCCATAGAAAGGAAGAGATTGGAATCCATCGAAGGGAAGATATTTGAGATCCATGGAGTTAAGGAAAATATCTCCATTGGAGTCTGGAGATGAACATGAAGCTTGTGGTACTGGTAGTGGCAGATCACACCGGTGATCTCCAAGTTTATTTAGACTTTTTATATTATTTATTTTGATATTTTTTTAATTATTTAAAAGAAATTTAAATTTTGATTATTATAATTTTTTAACAAGTGTTATATTTTTTTAAGTGATATATCTTAAGTAAAAAATACCCCTAAACTAACATAAGGACTAAAGTGATACATTTATTAAAAATGAGGGATTGAAGTTGCTAATATAGCAAGGCATTTAAAAAAATTGATATTTCATAAAAAAGTAGGGACTTTAGTGAAATTCCACCATAATTTTTTAAACATCGATTCGTAATATGTCGCTATGGTGACACATTGGTGGTAGATGGATTTTTTATTTTTTATTTTTTACTTTTCTATTTTATTTAAGAGACCGTTTTAACTCCACACTTATTTATTATATATTCTTTTGAAAGGATTTTAAATTACGAGAGAGAAACAATATATGGAGCTGAATTCAGAGAGAGAATTTGGTTCACAATATGAACAACAATTTGACAAGAAAGTTGAGTGGTAGTGTGTTTCGTGGACGTAAGTTTACACACTTTAAAATTTTGTGTTTATACAAATGAATCAGAGATCTGTCACGGATAATATTTGTTTTTTGTAAATCAAAAACAATTATGGTACCCTAACTAATTAAATCAAGACTACATACAATGGCCTACCAACCAAGATCAAAAAAAAAAAAAATGTATATATAAACGTTTTTAGAAATTGATGCATGCAAGTAATGTTAAAAAATGATTTCACATGGGTTAATGTGATACCGACAACTTGTGTCAAAGTCCATGTCCAGTGCCACCCGATCATCATCAATTCATCATCAGCAGCAGATACGTACCCATCTTCTTCTACAGACAACAACTCTCTCTCTCTCTCTCATGAATGATATGAAAAGCCAAAGGCCAAGGATCATTGAACCTTTGTTTTTACACTATTCATCATGATGATCATCACTTTGACCGCTTTCGGTTTGTTAATTTGATCACATGTGATTGGATATTCACGTTACATGATCGATATGATATCAATGGTTTAAAATTAAAACTCTTACAAGTAATATATTATCGAATTGTAGAATGAATGTATCCTAATGATTGATATATAATTATATATCATAATTATTAAATGAGATGATAATCACATTATTTGAGTCACTGATTGTGAACGATCAATAGAAATCACATGCATTTGAATGTGTTATAGAAATCGTTAAAAATGTCTTGATTCAAAGATCTAAAACTCGTACGAACGGATCTAGATTGATGTACTATATATAATCATGATAACCAATAATGAAAAAAATGAATTATGGAGGGTGGTCCTGCAGGGTACTGTAGTATTAATCTTCCATGAACCCGAACCGACCCTAGAACCAGGACCACCACCTACCATTCACCATGCCCTAATTGTCCGATAGATTTCTTGTTTTTTTGGTTGGAATAGTCTAGAGGAAGAAGAGGACCACCTAATTCCATATTGAAGAATCTGCTGGTTTTTTTTGTACATATATGCATGTATCGTGTATATATGTTATAAGTATAAACGCTGGGTTTTTTTTTTTTTTTCTCAACTTGTCAGCAAGGGCACATGGTTGTGAGCGTAATGAGTATCGTTAGTGTGATAGGATATTATCAGATTGAATGAACGTTTTTACCAGTAACCACATAGTTACCGTTGAGAGTCGGTTAATATCAATTTATACACCTTTCACCTTGATAAGTTTATCGATATGTGCTCTACGGACACATGTACATCAGAATACAGAAATATCATAAAACTTATAGCAGAATACATAATGTTGGGGGTGACAGATGTTTGTATTCAATGAATGTGAGCACAAAAAGTGTTCAAATTTCCTTTTTTCACAATTAGAATAGCAATATTCAAAATAAATCATGATTGGAGCCAAAGAAAGTTGAAAGCCAAGTTTCTAGCAACAACACCCAATAAGCAAGCCTCTCTCTCTCTCTCTCTGTCTGGTGTTACAAATTGAAGGTAGATGGCATGCGCAGTACCGGTGACAGAGGACTGACACGTACGTGGCACCATTATTGAGTATGATTGGAATGACAAGTATGACGTGGACAGTCGAGCCAAGTGTCAATCAGACGATCAACCCAACATGGTACGTGGGTGACCCACTACCCATTTATGTTGATGGGGGCTAAGTGAAATGAAACCCTACCTTTGACAACTGTGTGGCTAGGTGGTGGTCCTGCTAATTGAGGCTTCAGAGTTATTGAGTCTATCATCAAACTATGGTCTTGGTCTGGCCCTCTTCACTCCTTTCTTGGATGTAACGATCTCACTGAATACTACTCGGATAATGACAAGTGACGATTAAAATTTAACCAGTCATATATTAATTCTTTCGTGTGTCACACAATTCATGCATCTTCATTCCTCTTTTTCATTCTAATATTTCTTCATAAGGAGACACGTACCACCACGGCACTGGTGCATCATCTAATGTGGTGGCTTGGTGGTAAGAGCTCACGATTATTCTGACCGATAATGTTACTGGTTTAAGTCACCGCAACCGCATGGTATATAATATATATATATATAATTCTTTAAGAGACTATCTTGGAGTGGGATGGTTTTATTGACAGACTTTCACTCAAAAAACGAAACTTAATATTTTTAAGGAATCATATATTATCGCGTGCCACGTGTCTGTTTTTTATTCCATCCAAAATTTTCCCTTTGTTTACACCGTCCAACTACTGATTGTCAATGGGATTGAAAGAAGAATAGGAATAAAATGAAATTGGATTAGTTCAACTGTAAGTCTTTCTATATCCACGTTAATGAGATCACAAGTTCGAGTTATGTTCATTTTTCTAAACTTTAGTTTCAAATTTATTTTAAAAAAGCAGAAGAGAATCACATTTTTATTAGTTTCATTTTGTTTTTAAAGGAAATAGATCACTCTCATAGCTATCGATCCTTATAACTATACAAATTATGTTCACCTTTCTTCTACATTGGTAGTCAAGGGTTCAAGTCCCACAATGCGTAATTTAGAAGCATGTGATGAGAGTTTTCCCCCGGTTTATGAGAGTAGATATCCGGACCGTACATATATTGTCTGATATTGATAGGTACCAACAGCCTTATTGTAATATTTATAATACGATTAAGCCAAGCCTTTGAAGACAGGTTGGTTCATAGTCCAGCCCATACCAATGGGCCGAATTGCCAAAACTAGTCTTTTCGAAGCCCAGCCCAACTATATCGGCCCATTTAGGAGACCGGATTCGCGCGGTCAAGTTGGGTTTATTTGGTTGATTTCAAAATTTCAATTTCAATTCAATTCAAAAAGCCAAAAAAAATTTGAAACGAAATCTGACGAAACTGTGAATTTGTGAAAGATTATTATTATTATTTTAAATTAAAAAAAAAAAAATCAGTGAGAGAGAGAGAGAGAGAGTGACGCAGGGAGGGAAAAAAAAAAAAAACCCTCTCTGATCGGGCAAATTTCTCAAGCCCGACCCGACCCACCCGAGCTAGAGTTTGATACTCGATTTTTTTTTTTTCAAGCTAAATGTGAAATTGCAACTGCGAGCGAGGGAGGAGGACGACGAATTGTGTTCGTAGTTAGTCAGGAGGAGGGAGGGAGGGAGTGTTTAGAGAGAGGGAGGAGCCGATGGACGGTGGCGGTGGCGGCGGCGGCGGCGGCGGGAGGAGGATAACG
Source organism: Acer campestre (assembly GCA_954870605.1). Taxonomy (NCBI): domain Eukaryota; kingdom Viridiplantae; phylum Streptophyta; class Magnoliopsida; order Sapindales; family Sapindaceae; genus Acer; species Acer campestre. The sequence continues at coordinate 2,901,430 of OX940808.1, read as the reverse complement.
GTGAGTCCACGGCCGTGCAGCGGAAAACGAGTGGTGGCGGCGAAGAAGAGGGGCCGTGGATGGGGTGGCGGCTACGACGGCATCGTTAACAGCGTCAAGAAGCTTCAACGACGCGAAATCAGCTCCAAACGAGACCGAGCTTTCACGATGAGCGACGCGCAAGAGAGATTTCGAAACATACGCTTGCAGGTATTTTTCACTTCTCAATTTTTGAAAAAAAAAAAAAAAACCCCCCAGAAAAGAGAACAACTTGGGGTTTTATTAACTTTGTTTTTTTTCCTGTATGAGATAGATTCTATGAGTTTGGTGATGTGGGTTTTCAATTTAATCGACATTTTTGTGATATTTCGTTGTAAAGTTACTAAATTTGATTGTTTTGGGACTAAAAGGCTCTGCTTTTAGGTTTGAAACTTTGAATGGACTCTAGGTTTTTTTTTTTTTTTTTTAATTTTATTTATAAAAAATTGTAAGAGCAAGTGTGAAACAATTTGGGATTTTTCTATTTGTTACTTCCAGTGTTTGCAAGAGGTTTATGCTATATGCTTGGTTCCGTAGATGTGGATTCGAGTATATAGACATCATTATCTGTTGTTGGGTACTTAAGAGAATAATGTTTTAGGGCTATTGACTATATTGAATATTGATGAACTTGAAACATGGTATTGGTTTGGCCTTCGTTGTAAATCTAGTTCTGTGCTGAAAATTGACCTATCAAAGTATGGATAGAGTTATTATGCTATCTACTTGGTTCCATAGTTGTGGGTTTGACTATATTGGCATCTTTATCCGTTGTTGTAGACTTAAGAGAACAGATTTTTTAGTTCTATACTTCTATTAACTGTGTAGATAAAGGGAATCGATCTGGCCTTTGTTGAACATCTAGTTTAATTGAGAAAATTGACCTTTTGAAATACGAATAGAGTTATTGTGAATGAATTTTATATCTATATTTGGGCGGTTCAATAAGTGTTTTGTGCTTACGATTATGAACAAAGTTATTGATGAAGTATGCTTCATTTCTTTAATAGTTTTAGTAAGAAGATCTATATTTTCATATAGTTGTTGAAAGGCCTTCTTATTTAAATTTCCACCTCTTTTGTTTTGCCAATTTGTACATAGGAGGAATATGATACACATGATCCAAAAGGTCAATGTTCAATGGTATTGCCGTTTCTAAGGAAGAGGTCAAAGATTATTGAGATTGTAGCAGCACGTGACATTGTGTTTGCTCTTGCGCAATCTGGTGTTTGTGCGGCATTTAGCCGAGGTGGGGACTATACTTTGAAAACCTCAAACTCTATTTCATTTTCTATTTGCAGATAAAGTAAATTGAGGGGATTTTTTGGGTTTCTTTTCTTTGTTGGATGCAGAGACTAACCAAAGGATATGCTTTCTAAACGTGACTGCCGACGAAGTTATTAGAAGCTTGTTTTATAATAAAAACAATGACTCACTTATCACAGTTTCAGTTTATGCTTCGGACAATTTCAGTTCTTTGAAATGCAGAAGCACAAGGATAGAGTATGTAAACCTTCTTTCCTCTGCCTACAAGCTACCATATAATAAAAAAGAGAGGGAAAAAAATGAATGAAAGAGAGAAATAGCATATTTTAGATCTGTTGCTCCAAGTTTATTGTCATACTTTTTTCGAACTAAAAACGTTATTCCCTCATATTTCCAGATATATACGGAGAGGTAAACCAGATGCTGGCTTTTCTCTCTTTGAGTCCGAGTCACTGAAGTGGCCTGGTTTTGTAGAGTTTGATGATGTAAATGGGAAGGTACTCACCTACTCTGCACAGGATAGGTAAGTACTCTATTATATAATTGTGCTCTTGTGCTGATATGATGATCTAGTCCTCAATAAATTTCTTGATTCCCCTGTCTGTTTCTCCTCTTTTTTTCATATTATTTTCTCAGTATATACAAGGTGTTTGATCTGAAAAATTATACGATGTTGTACTCCATATCGGACAAAAATGTTCAAGAGATTAAGATCAGGTAACATTTCTATTGATTGTTTCTTATTTTGTACAACTCTTTCATACACACATCCACTTGTGAGTTGTTGTTCATGTGCTTGTTATAAAGATACAAGTTTTTATATCTTATTTTGCTTGTTTCACATGCACTTACCTACCTCGTTTCATGATTTTTCCCTTAACAGTCCAGGGATCATGTTGTTGATTTTTACAAAAAATCCTAGCCATGTTCCTCTTAAGATTCTCTCTATAGAAGATGGCACCGTTCTCAAATCTTTTAACCATCTCCTTCATAGGAATAAGAAGGTGGATTTCATTGAACAGTTTAATGAAAAGCTTCTTGTTAAGCAAGAAAGTGAGAATCTCCAGATTCTTGATGTAAGTATCCTTACTGTTTTTCTTGCAATGGTATGTGTTCATGGACTGCCAAATTAATATCTGACTTCCATTACTTATAGGTCCGCAACTTTGAGTTAACAGAAGTTAACAAAACTGAATTTATGACGCCATCCGCATTTATATTTCTTTACGAGAATCAGCTATTCTTGACGTTTAGAAGTCGGAATGTGGCTGTTTGGAACTTCCGAGGGGAGCTTGTAACATCGTTTGAGGATCACCTTTTGTGGCATCCTGATTGCAACACTAACAACATTTATATTACAAGTGATCAAGATCTTATAATCTCTTACTGCAAAGCTGATTCTGATGATCCATTAGCAGAAAGAAATGGTAAGTTCTCTCATTTTCTCTAATCTTTTTTAACATGTAAAACTGATGGAATACTATATTGTCCATCAAGCTGGAAAGCTGGTTTGGTTTCTGGTTTAACCCGTTAAATCGGATGACCCGCCTTGCATAATCTATACATTTTTGAAGAAATGATTAGACAGTTCAAAAGAAGATAAACATTGGTTAAAACTTTGTTATCTTAATGTGGCAAATTAAAAATATCTGTTCATTACATGATCAATTTTTGTAGGACATTGGTAACCTAAAACATGAATAGACTTCAAAGAACCTCTTACAGTTTTTTTTGATCTCTTATGCAGCAGGTTCCATCAATATAAGCAATATCTTGTCTGGGAAATGCCTTGCAAAAATAAGAGCAAGCAACGGCTTCCCTGCGGAAAATGAATGCAGTTGCAGTGGTGATTATAGTAGTGGCAGTAACAGAACGAAGAAGACAACTCATACCTCCAGAATTAGGAGCACGGTTGCAGAAGCCTTGGAAGATATTACTGCACTCTTCTATGATGAAGAGCGAAATGAGATATATACCGGCAATAGACACGGTCTAGTTCATGTATGGTCTAATTGAATTCGATTTTTTCTTTTCTTAAGACGCGTCATTGTTCTTCATAATCGTTCAATTGATTGTGCTGCCCAATGTAATTCTCCTGAGACTGTACAATTGTACACCCATGTACCGTTTTGTTATTCTATCCGTTCATGTCATCTATTGTGTCTGTTTGAGAAAGTCTTTATTGGGAAGGGTGTATCACGTCATCACGTATAAGCTATATCCCGTCCAATAAAAATTTCCGATGTACACACCATTTGTTAAAACTAACCAATTATATGATTTATATCAATAGTTGAACAAGGAATGAGATTTTTAATATATATATATATATTTTGAAGTTGAAAGTGAATTTGTGCTATAATAATGATAATAATAACAGGCCACCCCCATCTATTGAAGGCAAGCAAATTCTCTATACATGTTGGCTCTTGCCAAAAACTTGCCCAATGCTTGCAGAATCACAAACCCACAAAGCATTGAAGCCCAACAAGCATTGACACTTACCATTCACTTATGTGATAGGGGTTTGAGTCTCACATTTGCTCGTTAAATCACAAAAGGTGAGCATACCTTTTTTAAGTTTGAAATTGTAAGAACAAGTGTTTACAATTTGGGATTTCGGCAATAGGGTTTCAATTTGTTACTTTTAGTGTTTACAAGAGGTTAATGATATAGAGTTGGTTCCATAGATATAGACATCTTTTATCTGTTGTTGGGTACTTAGAGAATAATTTTAGGGCCATTGGAGTTATATATTGATGAAATTGAAACAGTGTCAATTTGGCCTTCCTTGTAAATCAAGTTTCATTTAAGAAAATTGACCTATTGAAATATGAATGGAGTTATTGTGCTATATATATATATATATCATGTAGTTGTTAAAAGGCCTTATTTAAATTTCAGCTTCTTTTGTATTGCCAATTTATACATAGGAGGATTGAGGAATATGATGCACACGATCCAATCGGCGAATTTGCCCAAATGTTATGGCACATAAGATGTCAATACTATGTAAATCATGAGATGATGTGGAGAGTTATGTGTTAGTTACAACTCACGTACCGTATCATTTGGGTACGGATACATACACCCTTATGGCTTATACCATATTGTTGTTCTACCTGTTTATATAAATCTCCCGTGTCCTATTTTTAGTGGGACGATGTACTACAGCATCTTGCTAAAGTGATATCCCGTCCAAACTAATTAATTATATCAGTAAATTCATTACATGGCAAACTGTTACGCAATAGAGATACAAGTGACGTGATGTGACATGGTATGTCTCTTCCATAGAAGACTCTTCCACGCCTCTTTTCTTTTCCTTGTACTTCCTATCTCACTTTCACACTTGATCTCTTCTTTTTAAAAGCTTTATAATGTAAGGTGTGTTGTTCAATATTTTATCTCATCCGAAATCGCTCGCAAATTGGATTTTTACTTCTTAATCTTTGTTGCTTTCACAACAGTCTGGGGTTAGTAATTACTAGATTTATTTTTGATGAAGTTGGGGAGCATGGTCCTTTATCTACTGTCATCGTTCTTTCTTTTTTCTGCTCAACTTTATCTGATGCTTGCCTGCTGAGTTGTGAGTAGTTATTGGATTTGGAGTTTTTTTTTTTTTTTTTTTTTTTTTTTTTTTTTTTTTTTTTTTTGCCACTGGCATCCTTTGAAGGCAAGCAAATTCTCTGCACATGTGTAGGCTCTGCCGCTCTTGCCAAAAACTTGCCCAATGCTTGTAGAATCGTAAACCCTTAAAGCAATGAATCCCAAAAGTAGATGTTCAAGTGCCACAACCCTATCTTAGTAAAGTGGGCGGGCACTTCCCCTTCACCCTTCACTTATGTGATAGGGTTTAAGTCTCATCTACCCATTAAATCGTGGTATAGGGAGACAAACTCTTCTTTCTCTAGTAGCGAGAGTTATATTCTAAATTATTTATTATAGCGGTTGATCTTGTCAAGTCTTGACAGACTTATTATCTAATTGGTTTGAGTCTCACTTGCCCATTAAATTACAAAATGTGGGGAGACTCCCCTCCCCTCCCCTGTACTGAGAGTTACATTTCAGACTATTCTTATTGTGGTTTATCTTGTCAAGTCCTTATAAACTCCTTACCCGATTGCCTACTAGAATCAAACAAGTTATAAGATATTTTTTTTTTTTTTGAAAAGGCTATTTAATAAGGACACAAGTTATAAGATATGTCATATGTGTGTTTGTTTTACATCATTGTCCGAATATTTTGATAATGCTTCAGGTTTTTTTTTTTAATAGAACATTATTTAGATGGTTAAAAGTAATTTTGAATAGTTAATTTTTATTTATTTATTTGTAACTCATAATGTCTGATTGAAACAAATAAAATGCATTTTCAAATTAAAGAATATTTGAAATGTTTTCTTAGTTGCTTTTTCACTTTAATGTTCTAACATTTATCTTTTTATTTGAAAGTGTTTGGTACCATAACGCTTTAAAATGCCTTTAAATATCTCACTGTATTTTTTTTTTTATATAAAAAATTTCATTAAATTTTCCTCTATTTTGTGCACATTTTAAGAAGGTTATGCATTGCTCCAAATTCAGATAAAAACAAACAGAATCAAACAATTTAGATACCTAAAATTCATGTTCTATAATTATTTTTATTGAAACAGACAAAAAATACCTACTATAATTTTGCTTACAAGGGTCAAATTAACTATTGCAATTTCACATGGATCCAAAGAGGCAAAATTATTATCCACTCTTTGTTCTGGTAGCGTAAACCTCCTCATCCACGTCAATGGTGGGGGGTTTCAAATTTCGGTGTCTCACCATATGTATTTATCACCATGTGCCAGTCATTTTCTTCCCGTATAATGAGAGTTGATGTATCCTGATTATGGGAGGTTCCGACAGATCCTTAAACTGTTCGATGTTAAAGCACAACAATCAATAAACTGTATGCTTGAAGATTTCTCAACCCAATTCTCTCTCTCTCTCTCTCTCTCTCTCTCTCTCTCTCTCTCTCTCTCTCTCTCTCTCTCTCTCTCTCTCTCTCTCTCTCTCTCTCTCTCTCTCTGTGGCTTCCACCTTGACAGAACAGAACTTGCTAAGTTGGAAAAACTTTATCATCTCTTTCACTTTCAGGACCCCATTTGCCTCAGCTTTTCTCACATGATTTCTTTTTGCAGATTTTAATCTTAGATTATTTAGTTGAGTCCAGTCCACTCAAAACATGAACATGTCTGTCATGGCATTTTGGTTACATATCCACTAATTTGGCTCTCTTGTGCCCTACCATTTTTAATGTATAAGAAACATAACCTCATACTTTTGTTGTACACTTGTACTATTATTACTTTTATAGAAAAGGTTTCCAATTCTATTTCTAATTCTTTTATATTTCTGCTAAATGGGTATTTTTTTTTTCTTTCTTTTTTGTTGTTGTTGTTGTAGTATTATTGAATTCATTGGAAAGTTATCCATTAGACGAATATATCACATTATTGTACATTTGATCGATAAAAGAAAATTTTTAATTGCGGTGGTAGTGATTGAAATAAGTAAAGAAGATCACGGGATGTGTTTTATTGATCGTAGAGTCGATGTTACACCATCAATTATAATCTCTGGACGGTGAGATAAAACTATTTTTATCTTCTTTCTGCAATCCATTTTAACTATTTTTGGTAACTTTTTCTCTCATATATGTTTGTTATTTTTTATGATCTTAATCAAATTAACAAATTTAATTATTAAATTATTAAAAAAGAGTGAGAAAAAAAGATTATAAAATAAATCAAGAAGTGAAGACAAGAGAGAGTGTGTTCAGTGTTAACTGTTAACATGGGAGACATGGAAAAAAAAGTAGACACAAAATTATGATTAGGAAATAATTAGACATGAAAACAATACAACACAAGACAAAAAATCCAAGACATGTAGTACGTGCACTTCACGCGTCCCAACAACGCGTGTGTGCCTTTTCTTCTTCTTTTTTTCCTCGATTGATTTATTATTAATCCAAACTTTTAATTTTTTTTTTTTTTTTTTGAATATACAACAACTGCCGGGACCCGGCGAGAATAGACTCTACAAGCGCAACCCGGATTATAGCTCCCACAAATGGGAGAGAGAACCCACAATTGGTGGGACACCACCCACCCTTGGGATTAAAGACTAAGGGGTACAAATAATAGAAATATATACATGTATACAATGGACTTTGAACCTTGGTGGTGGAGGCTCCCAGGTGAGGGTCCAACCACATTGGCAAGATGTCCAAATGTCAAACTTTTAATTATTACATCAATAATTGTGTTGCATGTTTTAATTTTAAATTGTCAAAAACCATTTCAAAAAATTTAAAAATTTAAAAAATTGTCTAAATTTAGATCATATAGAATTGACATAATAATTATCTTGTGGGTTTGAAACTTTGAATCATATCCTCCCTATCCAAAAAAAAAAAAACCAAACGAAAATAATAGAACAATACCTAATTACTACTATTGATTTTACTTAAATCTAAATTACAATCTCTAACAATCAATTTTCTCTAATTCGAAGAGTTGAAATAATGCCATCTATCTTATGCTTTGCCGTATTCTTTGATTGAGATGTACAAATGACTTGATATTGTTCAAATTCTTGAATAAGAATAAATAAATTAGTTAAATATTAAAATTTTGATTTATTTAAATAAAATAAATATTAATAAAACCTTAAACTAAGACCAACTCCAATATAAAATACCAAACTTTACATTGATTAAGAAATATTCTTACACCAATTTTTTTTTTCACCCTTCTAATATTTATTATAAAAATTTAATATTAATTAATAAGTAAATAGAATAATATATATATATATCAATATTGGTATCATTTTAAAGACTTTAACGAGATTTTTCTAACAGTATATTTTTTTTAGAATAAATTTTGTTTTAATTAAGTATGGAAGGGTTAAATTAAGAATTTATTGCATCAAGGTTTTTTGGGGAATTGGATTTTGCCCCATTTTTGATTGTGATTGGAGTTGCTCTGATCTAAAATGACCTGATATTGTTTCAATTCTTGGATGAAATAATTAAATGGTTAAATATTAAAAGGGAAATGTTATCTACGTTTCCCATTTACTTTTTCCACTCATTATTTGACACGAATACACTTTTTTATTTAATAAAAAACTCTCACTTTTTGCTACAAAGTTTGTATACGTCTTTACCCCTTATTAATTAAATGATAGAAGCAACATCAGGGGTAAAGACGTAAACAAACTTTCCATCAAAAAGTGAGAGCTTTTTATTAAATGAAAAAGTGTATACGTGTCAAGCAATAAGTGAGAAAAGAAAACGGGAAAGGTAAATAAGAAAGGTGGATAGCATTCCCCATCTGGAAAAACCTCACATAAAATTTAGATTTATTTACAAAACCTTACAATAATATTTACTAAAAGAGTAATACTATTTTACCTCAATTTGGTTCAAATGATATAACAATACTCTGATTCATTCATTTAAATTGTACTAGATTTACATGATGTAAATGAATTTGGACAAATTAACATTACTCTTACTAAAAATCGGTTTAAAATAAAATCTTTTTAGTTAAAATAAAATCCGAACATCCGCAACATGTTTCGGACAACAAGTTACATGAATTCCAAGTCTTCAGTTAGATAACGCAATCAACGCGCTTGTTCCACTTCAATTTTTGTTTGTTTTCACACTCCCATCAATTCTATTATTAATTATTATCCGTCGCTCTGTTTTTCTTTTCACAATTCACACACTCTTCTTCTCTTCACTTTACTCTCTCACTCACTCACTCACATTACTATTTTTTTTTTCTTTCTTTTTATTGTTACAACAAAAAAGCAAAGAAAAATAATAATATATTTTTTTGAGAGAATAAAGAAACCCCCACGTATGAATCTAAGCTCCAATTCAAGATCTCTTTGTCTTTCTCTCTGTATTTTTTTTTAACAACCCAGAACTGTTTTGAGCCAGTCATTTTTCTCTGCTCTTCATTTCCAGGTAAATCTCAATCTGGGTTATTTTCCTTTTTTGCTCCTTCACTGCATTTACATTTCATTTTTAATTGTTTCTCTGGTTTCGGATTCAAAGTTTCCATTTTTATTTCCAAAGTTTCAAGCTTGAAATGGTTGCTCTCTAGCTGCCCTTTTTTTAGTAATGGCTTGTTGTGTTGGATTGTGATTCATTTTGTTTTCTTATGGTCTTTGATTCCTGGTTGTTGTTGTTGCTGATGCTGATTTCAAGCTGTGACTTTTCACTGTTTCTCTGTCGGTGCTGTTATTTTTTATTCAGTGTAGTATTTTTTAGATTCTCATTTGCTAGATCTGACTTCAATGTTGCCTTTTCAAGTTCTCTTAAATGATTTATTTTTTTTATTTTTTATTTTTTTTTACAAGTTTAATTTTTGATGGTGTTCTAGTTTCTATTTGAAGCAGTTGGTGATTTTACCGTGGAACTTTTGTTAAACTTATCTTAATTTTGATTGCTTAGCTCAGTATAATTTGTCTATATGGAATTTGTCATTTGATATCTAAATGTTGTTTTTGACTTTTTTCTCTATCAATGCATATGGATTTGTTTGTTTTTTGGAAATTCATATTCTATATTTTCTTATTTTACTTGTAAGTTGGTGTGAATATTGTTTGATGACTTGTAAATTTTAATTCATTATGATCATCATAGGTTGAGTAACTAAATCAGCTGTTGGTGTATAATAAATTGGTTCTTTAAAACTTTAATTTGATCATTTTTGCAAAAGATTGCTGAAACCCTGCAGAACTCATTGTTTCGTTTTTCGGGTCATTCGAGCTTTTTACGATATGTAGTGGCAAATTGATGTACTGCAACAGCAAGATCATATTCTACTTTATTTTATTCTTTCTTTTGCCTAACTGGTAGAACTTTCTCCACTCTGTCAGGTTCTTGTCCTTCTTAGCTTAGCTGGTTCGAATGGCGAGTGGATTAGATGCTGTTGCACCTTTAGATTGTGCTACAATTCAAATCTTTCCATCCCAAAACAGGTTAGTCAGATCTTCTATCAACTTCGTGGAAAGAGTTTCAATGAACATAATATTGATAAAAGAAGTTTTCCATGCTCATAGCACCATTGAAAGTTGGAATTATTTAGTTGGTCAGTCGTTATCAGTGTTCCTTTCGAATATTGGTGCCTTAAACTTTTTTCTCTTTGATGGTTAGACAATTGCTTGTCAAGAGGCTCGAAACTCCAATCTGTAGCTTTTTCATGTAAATAACTGTTAGTTTTTGATTCCCAGCATACAAAGGTGAAAGAAAATTATCGGTGCATTACAATTTATGATTCGAAAACTTTTTGTTAAATTTCAGGATAATTTCAGATCATCATATTGTTGGACCTGAGTCAGACCATTACATCCTTTGCATTTTGATTTAATCTTGATATTAGTTGTCTGTAACATCTCTGGCAACATTATATTAAACAACTGTTTCTTGTTCATCGCCATCAACACAGTATGATTATGAGACTTATCACCTTTTCAATATTATCATCTTTTTTATTTTATATGGTTATTCTCCGCTGCATATACATGGACAAAGAAGTGTGTTTCGTTTGGTAATTTTCTAACATACTTATATGGGCGAGTCACCTAGTCTACATTCTGCTGATATACTGTGTGGAACAACCTAAGTCCATTTTGAAGCATGGGCGTGTGTTTGCATCCCGAATCAAAGGTCTAGTCTAGTTATTTATCACTGTTCTTCAAAGTAAAGCTTTCTATCATTGAGGAGCTCCCACCTTAAAATCAATTTGATGACATTAAATTCCGCCTGTTTATGTTAGCATATTTCTTTGTACTTTTGTCCATTCATTTTTATTTGGTGTCTTCTGTTTATTGTGAATAATCTTCTCCGACTGCTGACGGCCCTTGTAGGTATGAGGCATTTGTTTGCAGCAACAACAAAGTGGAAAAACTGGCAGTCGGGCCTCTGGAGCAACTGTTGCCTTATATACTGGGATTAAACACCTTGTCTGCCGAAGGATCTGATGCTAACTTCAAACTCCAACTGCCAGGAAATTCCAACGGTGCAGCATGGTTCACAAAATCGACATTAAACAGGTTCTTGTCATATAAGTTCTTCTATTTTCTTGTCTCTTTGATAAGTTTTTCATGCACAAAATGTTGGTGTCTACTATCCCCTTATTCCAATCCTTGTATATCTTCTCAGATTTCTAACTATTGTTGGCTCACCGGATTTAGTGAATACCGCTAAGGCTATTGAAGGTGAGATGTCTCAATTGGAGGAAGCCAGAAAATTCCATCTTTCTTTATATACCCAGGTAACATTCCTTCTCCTTGTGTGATTTAATTTCTAATGTATATACTTGCTTATAAGAAAGAATTTTATTTTCTCAAAACCGTTGGGATCGAAGAGTTTATTTGTTTTTATCTTTCATTTATTACATTCATAACTTTATTATTTTTGGCATGGAACAGCCTGACAGTCAGGTTGCATCATCGGATACTTCAAAGTATGTTCTTTTGATTATTGTTGATTTTTTTTTCCCTAATCACAACCTTTATAAAGCTTCTTTTACACTAATGCATAGAAAATTATACTTCCAGGAATGAACTGCTGCGAGCTATAGACTTGAGAATCTCAGCACTAAAAGGCGAGTTAGCTGCAGCTTTTAGTCAGGTTGCTGGTGCCACTTGCTCCTACAATGAACTTGCTAATATCACAGAATTTGCTCGACATTTCGGAGCAGCAGATCTAAAGTAAGTTGCCTACCAAAATAAAGCACATATAGATCCTTCAAACTGTTCCAGTTTCTTTCCTTCATAAGTTATTGTGACCTTAAACATTTTCTTGACTGTATATTGCAGTAATTCTTTATGCAAAGTTTTAGAACTGAATCAAAAGTCCAAAAGTGTCGACAAGTCATCGGTTTCACATGTTCCGAGAAATGATAGTGCAAGTAAGAAAGATGGGAATACTCAGATACCCAAAGCTTCGAATCAAGAAACACCAGTGAAATATGGTGTTTCACCAGCAAAAGCTGCTCAGCTTGAGCGACAGAGCTCAACGGAAAGTGAGGAATCTTCTGACTCTAGTGAGGAGAATCAAGCATCTGTTGAAAGAAGTAGACCTTTAATAAGGTCCGCATCACCTAGACGGTCAGCTTCTCCAATGAGGAGGGTTCAGATAGGGAGAACCGGATCTCGCAGGGCTGCAGCTCTAACGATTAAGAGCCTCAATCTTTTTCCTGCTAGGGAAAGAACATTGTCTTATAGAGATGCAGCTGGAGACAGTAGTGAAGAAGAAGGATCACAACAACAAACATTTAAGAAAACTGATATTAATGTACAGAGGATGAGTGTCCAAGATAAAATTAGTCTTTTCGAAAGCAAGCAGAGGGATCAAACAACAGATTCTCAAAAGAAGAACTCTTTAGCAAATGCCTTAAATAATGGAAATAAATCTGTATTGAGGAGATGGAGTGCAGGTATGGGGGAATATTCTGCCCAAAGCGAACCACAAATTTCTTCTGAAGATTCAGGTCCAGTAATTTCTAATGATGCAGTGGAGATAGAGGATTTGAAGAGTTCGGTAGAGGTGAAATCAGATACTAATCTTGTATCTGAAGGTCAAACTCCTGCTGAGACTGCTGAAGTTGATGTACAACTAGATAGATGGGAAGAGCAAACATCTGATCGATTAGATGATCAAGTAGATACTGATGTTGCGCAAAGCGAGGAAATCAATGAGAGATTAACAGCCTCAGCTGAATGGAGTCGGCAAAAGGAAATGGAGTTGAACCAGATGCTGAAGAAAATGATGGAAACTCAGCCAACTAAATCTAAGAAGCCATCAACTAGCAAAAAACAAAATCCTTCATCTGAGCAGAGAGGTGGATTTTATGACCATTACAAAGAGAAGAGAGATGAAAAACTTCGAGGAGAGACTGCTCGGAAGAGAGCAGAAAAAGATGCACAATTTAAAGCAATGAAACAAATTCTTGATGAGAGGAAAGCTGAAATGGCCTCAAAGAATGTCAATGATGTTGGTAAAAAGCTTCCTCAGCGGAAGCCCCAAAAATCACTTAAAGACTCACCTAAATCTGCAAATACCAGGAAGGAAACTCCAAAACCCGCTGTTACGAAGAAAGTTCCATCTAAAATATCGCCCTTGCCTGCTACTCGTAAGTCATGGCCATCAACACCATCACCAAGAGCTACTGGGGCATCACCTGCTAAAACTCCCGGTGGAATTTCATCTGCTGGAACAACACCAACGCGTCGAAAACCTCAGTCAGCAACATCAGTGCCTCGACCAAATCCTAAAACAGAGAGACCCCGGCAGCCAGTGAGAAATGTGAAGGAATCCAAGACCAATACTGAAAGGAGCTTGAAGGGTATAAATGAGAAGAAGCAGCAAACAGTGGCAAGAAGTGGCAAAACTACAAAAGCAAAAGTTACGACAGCTTCTGCAGACTCTTCTGGTGTGGTTCCAGCAAAGCCTAGTTTCTATAACAAGGTGACTAGAAAAGGTAGTGTAGTGCCACTGGAATCCAAACCCTTTCTTCGCAAAGGGTCTGGAATTGGCTCTGGTGTTGGCCCTGCCATTAACAAGACGAAGCTTTCTCCTCAGGCTGAGGAATCTTCTAGAAAATCAGGAAATTTGGTGGAAGCTCAGGAAACTGAGGTTGTTGCTAATGCTTCAAGTCTGGTGAGGGAGGACCAAGAGCAGGATAGCGTGTCACTGGGTAATTGTGATGCTTCCATAGAGATGGAAACTACATTAAACGACCAGCAGACATGCAGTGAGATGGAGGAGGACTTCAATCAACCTGCTGCTGATAATGATGATGGCTTGAAGAATATGGTAGAGTCTTCTTTGAAAATTCAAACCGAAGAAGAATCAATCATCTCCCCTTCCGCTTGGGTGGAAATTGAAGAGGAGAATCAGGACCTGCCTAATCCATGTCATGATGATAGCATATCTCAAACTGCATCTCCAGTCAATGTCGTCGTGCCCATTGGAATGTCAAGTCCTCGTGTCCGTCATTCTCTGTCGCAGATGCTACAAGAAGAAAGTAGTGAACCTGATACTACTGAGTGGGGCAATGCGGAAAATCCTCCTTCCATGATCAACCAAAAAGACGCTCCCAAAGGATTGAAGAGGCTCTTGAAGTTTGCTAGGAAGAGCAAAGGGGATGCAAGTTCAACAGGTTGGTCCAGCCCATCTGTTTTTTCTGAAGGAGAAGATGATACCGAGGAATCAAAAGCTGCAATTAGGAGAAACTCTGACAATCTACTGAGAAAGGCTGCCCTTCATGCCAAAAACTATGGAATGCAAAAGACGTCTGTATCTGACGACTACTTAAAAAGTGTGGATGCTCATCTACTCACCGGTAAATTTTCTCTTGGCTGCTCTGGGCATACATGTTCATCGTATTTTTTTAAAACTGTTTTTAGTGTAATATACATATAGGAAATGTATTATGCTTCTGCCATTCAATTTATCTACAAACATCACTTATCACTTTCATACATTTACCTATCCAAGAGTCTCAGACCGAAAATAACATGGATATTCTGTATGCAGACCAATCAAGTTTTAGCAGATTTGATGCCAAAAATCCTCACAAGTTGAAGAGTCATATCTCAGCTGCAGCCCCAACAACTAAAGGTCAGATTTTGCTCTATATCCTCACAGCTTCTTTCCTCTTTTCGTTGATGCTTCTTTTGTGGATGTCAATAGATTCAAACATCCTCTACTATGTTTGTGTTTCAGCTTCCAGGTCATTCTTCTCTCTTTCGGCATTTAGGGGCAGCAAACCAAATGAGACGAAGCTTTAATCCCAGAATGGTTATGCGGTACAGAGATCATTAACATTCGCTTATTTCCCCACCCAGATATTGGCTTGAATCAACAGTTTCCTGACTTCCTACACCATTTCTTAATTTATATTCTTTCCTGTCAGAGGTCAGGAGCCATTGCTATGCTTCTGCACGCGGAACTGGTGAGGATGTCCGTATAGATTTTGTGTCATATTTTGTTAGAATTTTGCGACCAGCTGAATATATGGTTTGTATCCAGTTAACATTATGCTCAAGCTGTCAAACAGTATTGACTTCATAGTTTTTTTTCAAGTCTATTGTTGACAATTGACAGTATTATATATTGTATGAATTCTTTTATAATGTTCATATTCAATTTCGCCTTTTTTGAGTTCTTTTAATGTTTGCTTCATGGTTACTATCATTATTCATTACATTACATAGCTTTTGCGCAGCCCGAATGCAGCCCCATGATGTTCCTGTCTTGATATCAGTTGTGTTTTATCTTACCACCATTAGAGAGCTGGTGTTTCAACATACCAGAAATTTTGACAAGCTCTAAGAATTCTCAGGATTCTACACAACATATAATGTGTATGTGAACATGACATGTCACATTTCACATCAGAATTGTATACAGTCCTTGGTCTCTCTTAACTAACTAACCCGTCTCGCGATTTTCATAAAAAAAAAAAAAGAAACCTGCCTGTTTTGAGTCTCGAGTGAGCGATGGTTGTGTGAAGTTCATGATCCGAAGTAAATCCGTAAAACTGGTTTCATATTCTTATCCCAGTTTTGTACTTGATATCCATCTAAGTCATGATTTTTGATAAATGGGCTTTGTCAGGTCCTTCAAACAAAGCTATAGTAGTATCTGATTTCTCTCTCATTCTTGTTCAAAGTTTCAAACACAATTTTCGATATCTCAATAATCTTAAATATTTTTTGAACTATTTTCAATCAACTATTTTGCCAGCTTCAAACACGAAATTGGGGTTTTTGTGAGCATCAGCTTTTATATTTTGATCATTTTTCATGTGAACCGGCGGAGAAATCAAGCAAGAAACTTGCACTTTTTTTTTCCTTTCAGACAAGTCGCTGCCCTCTTTAAGTAATGAAGAGTCTTTATTATACAAGCGAGCTCTCATAAAAAATAGAGAGGCCAAAGTTGCAGAGCTGCAGCCACTTTGATCAGCTGTGGTGAAGGTGAGACCCAGATTTTGTAATTAATTTCTATTTTTTGTCATAATTGTTGTTCTTTGTTATAATTTGCAGAAGAGATGAGTATTTTGATGATTCAACAAGTTGCTACGAAATCGATGCCAGTCATGAACAGGAAACTTCAGAGAATTTGGAAGCTGAATTCTTGCAAAGGAAACACCATTTTGTTGCCGGATTTTGGCAGTGGTCCTCCTTAGCAAAGTTGCAATGAATTTGAGTAAGAATATTTTTGCCTGGATTTAGAAAGTACTACGCTTTTCAATTATGTAAATGTCATGTTTGAAATTCTAACAATTGATATGATTTTCTTGGTGTAATTGTTGACCGGTCTAAATTGTTCTTGAGAGGACCAGGGAATATACTTTTTCAAGATGAAAAGGTAAGAGCTTTTACCTGTTCTGTTCTTGGCTTCTTAGATTGAGTTATAGTGTAATAGATAAAAACGCCGGTTGATGTTTCGGTTCTCATTTTAATGTTGTGACTTCAATTCATGGTTAGCAGAGGCACAAGAGACGGGCACCAAAAAAGTTCCCAAGAAAAAGCAGGGTAAAAAAAGGAAGAACGGACCTGTCCCGGATTTGGTAGGTAACAAGTTTGAATTTCAAGTTATGAATGTACCTTTTCATTTGATTTGCTTTGCATTTATTAATACATGATTGCTTACCTATTACTGTCATCTGCATAACATAACCATTTATGTGTATACACTTTGATTGCTTTATAGAAGTCTTTGCTTAAATGTAGGTTTAGATGGGAGAAAATATGGAGAAGGAAGGTAGATTCCTTTATCCAAGCATTAATATTTTCTTTTTAGGGGAATTGCACAAACATCCCTCGACGTTTGATAAAATTACACAAATATGGCAGTTTTGGTCATATACACACAAACTTCCTTTAATATTTGAACGTTGTTGCACAAACATCCCCTACCGTTAGATGGATCCGTTAGTCAATGATCAAAACAACAAAAAGTCCAAAATACCCTTATTTTAATTTTAAATAAACTAAAAAATTAAAAAATAAGATAAAAAATATATAAAAAATATTTTAGAAAACATTAATGTATATTAAATATGAAACCTAGAAAAAAAAATTCATCCTTACCAATAAAATAATAAATAAATTATTTAAAATCAATGGGGAATTGCACAAACTAATTTTTTTTTAAGATGAATTTTTTTTTCTAGGTTTCAGATTTAAGATACATTCATATTTTATAAAAGATTTTTAAATATTTTTTATCTTATTTTTAAAATTTTTAGTTTTTTTTTTAAAAAATAAAAATATAGGGCATTTTATACTTTTTACATGTTTGACCATTGACTAACGGATTCATTTAACGGTAGGGGATGTTTGTGCAATAATTTTCAAATGTTGAAGGAAATTTGTGTGCATATAGCCAAAACTGTCATATCCGTGTAATTGTATCAAACCTCAGGGGATGTTTGTGCAATTCCCCCTTTCTTTTTTTCGGGAAAAGGGATGTCCAACTTTGCACCCCTTGGTTACAAAGTATGGTAAAGCTTAATTAGTAAAAGCAATGAGCTATTAGTTGGTCCCTTTGTGCTAATGGCACATATATGTAAATGACCTTCTTTCTCATAGAAACATGTTACCATATGCACAATTGTTTTTGCTCCAAAGTGGCTGCACTCAAACGTTGATCCTTTCATCTGTAATTTAATATTTGTAATTGGTGTCACAGGATGGTACTTCAACGTACCGGTCAAGATCATTATACATTTGATGGTGAGTTTGTTTTCCAATTAAGATGTAAATTGAAGTTTTATTGTATTCTAATTACAATCACGAAGGTTAGCTCTCAGATAATGACTCTCTCATTCCTGTATGAAATCAAGCAGCTGATGTGGCATTTGGAATTGCGTTGCCCAGTAAAGAAAAGCTTATGCAAGTGCTTGATAGATTACAACAGTATGTACTTTCTTACTATAACTTGCGGTAGTATGTCTAGGATGAGTAAGGGTATAATACTTTGATCTTTAAATATAATGACAGAAAAATGTTCATCTATTCTACCTTAATAAATTGATTTTTATTTCTTCCACCTAAATAAATTGATTTTTGCGATTTATTTGAATTCTAGGAAGGATAAAAATGGATACTTTGCAGAGCCAGTAGACGCAAACGAATAAAAATGGATACTTTGTTGGAATCAATTACTCTTCTCATATTTTGTCTAAATGGTGAATGAGCATGTGTGCCTGCAGTTTTGTGTGATAAGGAACACGATTGAGGTCAATAAGTATATTTCATATAAACATACACATTTTTCGCATGTGTGCACGCATGCGGTGACTGTTAACTGGGTGTTCTTCTTTTTATCTCATTATTTTTGGGGTTTTATGGGGAAGCTGCAGGTTTGGTTGGGGTTTTGTAGTGAGGTGCAAGGTCTCTTTCCTCGAAGTTCCTCTAATTATAAATATTTTGGCAACTGAAAGTAGTCATTCTTCATAGTTCCTCAGTTTCAGAGCTCATATAACTTGCCATTCAGTGAAATTTTGAGTTCCTCATTATGCCTGCCTAACATTGAAAATCGTAAATACATGGGTATTCTATTTGAGTTGTAAGTTGGCACCCAAATAGAACCGGACCACTTTTCAGATTATTTTTCTCTTCTTTTTCTTCTCTAAAGTTAATGACACTCCGACTTCTCATATGACTTGCCACTTTAGGTTCTTGATCTCTGTTAGGCCTTACTATAATCTGCTTCAATCCATATTCTGTGTTTACTTATTTTGAAATTATTTATAAGTTATCTGACTGTCTAGATTGCCAATTTATTGCCCCATCAAATACTGAAAATTGATAGTTGATCTTAGATTCAATATCTTGTCATATCATGAATTTTCTGTTTAGGAATCCTGGAATTATCATTTGATCAGATTCATTCTTGATATATAGAGTATGACATATATTTGGTACACAGCAATGCAATGCTTTTCAATGCTCGAGATACCGTTTATTACAAACGGGTAATTCCATCAGATTTTCATTTTTCCCTAATGGAGAACTCATATATTGTCTTTTTTTTAATCTATATATATAGAATTTTTTAATTACAATAAATAAACCACAAGTTTTTTGTTCTTAAATCTTCATGTCTTATCAAAAGATTTCTCTATATGTCTCTCTTAACTAAATTCTGAATTTTGTATCTCCAGGCTATTGCTATAAAAAAAAAAACTAGTTGAAAAGCTCTTTTTTAAGAAGTCTAAAAATAGTGTCACAAAACAATATGTGACTAACAAACTAAATTGGGACATGGGCCTCCATGTAATTTTTTTTTTTTTTAAACCAATATATATATATTTTTTCTTTTAGTGGGCCGGGGGGCCATGGCTGATAGCCCCCCCTAGCCTCCATGGCGGTCCGCCCTATACCGGCGATTCTTGCAGTTCAATCGAAGTGGTTGGTGAGAAGCTGGAAATAAAAGTGTTGATCTTTTGTTGAAGCCGACGACAAGCATCGCGAATTGAGACGGCATGAATCTGATAGGCAAGAATGAGAGGAACAAAAGCCCATGGAATGAAAATGAGAGCTCCAAGCAAGCGCGGGAGCAAGACGGAGAGCAGTGAGACTGACGAAAGTGATCCCGATATAATAGCCATGGGGACAGATCGTTGAGCTGCATAGAAGTAGATGATCAAGGAAAACATAAAAACCCACATTTGTACAGGGTGCGTTTCGAAGGGAGACTTGTCCTTGCCTTCACAGTTCACTTGGATAACGGTGAGGAGCGTCGGAATTACATACTTGAAGGACTCGGCGATCCTGCACATTAATTGAACCATCAACCATATATAAGATTAGAAATGTTAATGGGCTTGATAATTGATATAAGACCTCAATAATGGCGAACACACATACATCAACCCGTACCCAAATAATTTTGTGGGTCGGATTCGACCCCTGGGTTATGAATTTACAATTATAATTTGCTCACAATTGTTTTGAATATTCAGATTCGTGGGTTTTTTTCAAACACGATCCCGAACCCATTTCGGATTAACTTTGACCTGCAACCCGAATAACAAAACCCATAATTGACCCAACGAATGAGCTTCTGAAAATATATATGATTAGAAATACTAAGAGCTTCTTTGAGACAAGTTCATTTCTAACCATTTAGAACATGGAGTAATCGTTTATAACCTACTTTCAAATTTTAATTGTTTATAACCTACTTTTTGTGCTATTACCGCAATGCCCCTATATAAAAGCCCCCATCTAAAAAAAAACCCTTCTCTCCACTCTTCTTCTCTTCCACGACCTCCCTTCTTCTCCTCTTTCCTTCTTTCTCTTCTTCTTCCATTTTTAACTTCAAAAAAACTTTGATTCCGACTTTTACAAAATCAATTGGAATGGAAGTTTTATTTCGACTTTGATTCCGACTTTTACAAAACTTTGATTCCGACTTTGATTCCGACTCTTCCGATTTGAGGGAGATTGCTTAGGGAAGTTTTTTGAGAAAATCAATAGGATTAGCTCTTGAAGTGGTTAATGTGTGTAAAATCTTTTAGTTTTTGCATTATTTTTTATAATTATAGTTTATATAAACATGGGTTTTGTGTTATTGTAAAAAATTGGGTTGAATTTGGCAAGATCCATGAATTTTTCACGGAATCGGAAATTTTCAGAAAGTTTCACGAAATGTTGGAAAAACCCAAAGGTTTCACAAAATTGTGAAAAAAGCCAAAGGTTTCACGAAATGTTGAAAAAACCCAAAGGTTTCACGTTTTCAAAAACGTGAAACCTTTGGGTTTTTCCAAAATTTCGTGAAACCTTTGGGTTTTTTCAACATTTCGTGAAACTTTTGGTTTTTTTCAAAATTTCGTGAAACCTTTGGGTTTTTCCAACATTTCGTGAAACCTTCTAGAAATTTTCAATTCCGTGAAAAATTCATGGATCTTGCCAAATCCAACCTAAATTTTTACAATAACACAACCAGAACCAAGTTTACTTGATGATCTCAGTTTCCAGGACAAAATATTTTGTAAAAGTCAAAATCAAAGCTTCGTTGAATTTGAAAATGGAGGAAGAAAAAGAGAAAGAAGGAAAGAGGAGAAGAACATGTCTCCTAGAAGAGAAGATAAATAAAAGAAAAAAAAAATTAAAAATTTTAAAAAATTATGTTGGTGGGGGTATTTGTGTGATTTTGGCTAGGGATTGAAAGAATTTATTACAAAATGGTTATAAACAATTAAAATATGAAACAAGACTAAAAACAATTTTCCAATAATCTATTTGGCTATAAACAACAATTTTCACCTTTTTCCAAATATATATATATATATGATTAGAAATACTAATGAGCTTGACAATTCTAATTTGCTATATCATTAGATCCCGAACCCATTTCGGATTAATTTTTAAACACCAACCCACGACCCGAAAACAAAACCCATACTCGACCCAACGAATGAGACAGTGGAAGGACTTGGGATCATGCACAGTAATTTATCCGTATATCTGAAAATATATATAATTAGAAATACTAATGAGCTTCTTTCAAAAAAATAAAAAAATAAAAAAAATAGTAATGAGCTTGGTTTGATGTAAGACAGAAATAATGGGGAATACACATACATGAAATTCAGCTGCGGGGCATCTCCAGCACCCCTTCCCTCTTGCATCGCCTGCTGGTGTCCCTCCATTCAGCTGCTTTTTTTTTTCTTCTGTTTTTCCTTTTAAGTTTAACCATTTTAAGCTCTGGGTTTTATAAGCCTCCGTAAGCTTTGTTCTTGATGATAGTGGTAAAGAGGGAAAATTAGTGTCACATCATTGACGATACTGAGAGAAAATTAGAACTATTAGTTGATGTGACAATCAAATTGATATCAAAATTAGAACTATTAGTTGATGTGACAATCAATATCAATTTGATTGTCACATCAACTAATAGTTCTAATTTTCTCTCTGACATACATCTAGAAATTTAGTGTCACATCATCTAATAGTTTTAATTTTCCCTCTTTACAACTATTATAACCATCTATTCTCTCTCCTAAGAAATCCATGTTAGATATGTGGTCATCTCAATCATGGGCGGAGCTCCTCATGGGCTAGCCCAGCCAAGCTTTGGGGAAAAAAATATAATATATTTGTCCAAAATTTAAAAAAAATGAAAAAGCATTGATATTGTTTATGATTTTTTTCTGAAAAAATTAAGAATTTAGGCTTAGTTGACACCATAGATTTGATATAGTAATAAAAGTGAGTAATATTTAGTATTGATGACATATGTATTCAATATATATATTTTAAAATAACTTTTTATTATAGAAATGAATATTTACCATTGTCCAATGTTCTTAGGTAGTGAAATTCAGCTTGGTAATGTTTCCTAGTTCTTTTTCAATTTTTTTTATATGTTTCTTATTTTTTAAAATGATTTAGCTTAAAAAAAATTAGATTAAATAGTCCCCAATCTCTAAAAATTTGAATTTTTTTTTCTAAAATTTTATTTCACGTTTCTGTAATGTTATTCATTAATTAATTTCAATATTTCATCATGGTGTTAGTGGTGTGGACATAAAATGGTTTCATGTGAGAATTTTTCTTTATTTTAATTTTTGTAATGAAATGAATTCTATTTTGTAAATAGAATTTGATTTTTTTTTTTGAACGCTATAACTATATATATTTTTTCATTTTTCTATGTGCTCGAAAAAATTTCAAATTTTGTTTACTAGAAAATTTTACTGAACTTATCAACCGTAAAAAATTACATCAAAAAATATATATATATATATACTTTGAGTCAAGGTATGTAAATCTAATGGTCCCATTTTTCATCCTGATATATTTATTGTCAGGACGAACTGATAATAGAAAAATATATATATATATATATATAATTATTTAGATAAACTTTTGATCAAATAAGAAAAATTAATTAGCCCGGTTTGAGAAAATTCGCTGGCTACGCCCCTGATCTCAATCATCAAAATCTATTCTCTCTCTTCCCCCCTTTTCTCTCTCTCTCTTTCTCTCTTTTACACGAGTCACGTCCCAATTCTTTCTCCATTTTCAATTAATTAACGAGAGTTTCTATTTACAATCCATAAATTATCTATTTACACTCTAATTTAATTTTTTTTTTATTAATGACAATTTTAACCTGAATTAAAATTACTAAACAAGACAAAAAAAAATCTAAAGACATTCCAAACTAGTTAAATTATTAAAAAAAAAATTCTCTCTTCTAAATCATTAGATTAAATATTGAGTATGTTGACGGCAATTTTTGGATTGACTCGGTCAACAATAATATGTTAATCAAAAACGAATAAATAAAGAAAGTAAATCAATGCATGCAAGACAGATTTTACGTGGAAAACCCTTGAATGGGAAAAAACCACTGTGCCCTTTGGGGGCGAGAGAAATCACTATGAATCGTTTATGATTTACACACTCAAATCTCTCGTATAATAGCCTGATTATTCTCTCTCTAATCTCAAACCCCTTTTCATGGGATTTAGGGTTCTATTTATATTAGTTTTTCTAGGGTTTCCCGTGCCTTACGCCGTGTTGATAGGGGAGTTCCTATTTTGCGTTGCGTAAGGAGTCTAGGGTTTGCAAACAACTTTTAGGGTTTGTTTCCTGTTTGGACTCTTCTTTGTTTAAGGGAGATTGGATCCTATTCGGAATAGGATTAGATCTTTGAGTTTTGCATCCGATCGAATCCTTGCTTGTCGTGGAAAATATACTTGGAATTGGATTATTCTTCTGACTGCATGTTTCTTGGCGAACACCTTGGGTCGGCGAGCGCACTTTGCCTTTCTGTAGGTTAACCAGTTGTGGCGAGCACACTTCTTCTTTAACTCGGCGAACGTGCCAGCTGGCGCCTCTTTGACTGATCTCCTCCCGTTGACGGGTCAATGGGTGACGTGTTTATTTACTTGAACCGCTTTTACTGCCTCCTTTGCTGACGCGTCCCACTGCCAAATTTACACATACAACAGAGTATTGATTAAATATTACGTATTAAACTCTCTTTCCTAAATCTATTATTACCATATTAAACACACTCTCTCTCTCTCTCTCTCTCTCCATTTTTCCCATACTTTTTCGATTGATTAATAGTGTAAAAAAAAAATTATGAATATTTTGGTTTTTTACTCACAGTAATATATATATATATATATAAAAGTCAATTTAAAAAAAAAAAAACAAACAAAAATAGATATATAAAAACTTAATTTGTTGCAACTAGATTCGATTAAATTCATAATTTCTAAGACTAATGAAAGAATTAAAGTTCTCTAAGCAATCACATACCTACAAGTAAGTAACAAAAGCATGAAAAAAAAAAAAAAAAAAGTACTTGTTTTTTCAGTTTTTTTTTAATATATACATGTATACAGTTCATAAAAATCAAGTTTATTCGTAAGTTTTTTTTTTTCTTTAACTGTTAGTCTAGCTTGAGAAATAATGGAGATAGAAAATTAGAGATATGTATTGCAGAAGAGAAAGTTTAATATGGTTAGTAAAATTTTAGGAGAGATTGTTTAATATGTAATATTTAATTTAATGATTTAGGAGAAATAATTTCTTTTTTTATAATAGGAGTGTCAAAAGATAAAAATGATAATCTTGGAACAAAAGGAAAAGTGTCTTTAGAATTTTTTTAAAATTTAAATTTTGAGAACGAAGTGTCATTAGAAAAGAAGTGTAAATAGAAAAAATTGGATTGTTAAAAGAAGCGCTCTTAATTAATAAATCTTTTCGTCCTTCGAAATTTGTAATTACAAAATTAAATATAAAAAACAGTAATATTACAAATTCCATTCAAAATTCCAATTTTTTCATGGAAAATGCTTGGGTACTAACCAGTCAGTACCCAAGCATACTGACCACCCAATGGAGTGTTACTACGTGTCCCAAACTCTTTCCACTCATAATTTGACATTTCGACTGTAAACACACTAACAATTATTTTTTTCATCTACTCACAATTTGACACATCAATTGCCATATGAATTGGGATAAAAAGTTTATATTTTAGGTGGGATGCCAATCATTTTTTATATTAAAAAAAAAAAAAAAAAAAAAAAAAAAACTAAATAACTACTACTAGACAACCCAAAAAATTAGTCCAAAAATCAACCTAAATGACGTGACAAATGATTTGTTCAATAACCACATAATCCTATGATTTGTGTGGTGATGATAATTGACAACTCACTTGCTACATTATTTTGATTAAATTTTGGTTAATTATTTGGGTTGTATAGTATTACTGTACTTTTAAAAAAAATATCCATCTTCAATTATTTTCTTTAGTTAAAATTTATTTTTTCTAATTAACAAGTTAGTGTTTTGAGTTTGTTATTCATAATTTTAATGTTTTTTGTTTAATGTATACATTTTTGAGGCTAAGACTCATTGTGTCCCTCTATCTAGGTATTTTTTGTTTTTCAATTAAAGAAATTTTCTAGTAATGTCAAAGTTCACTTAATCTTATTTAGATTGTTTCATTAGTTTAGTTCATGTTTTTTTACCTTCGGTTGAGGCCTGCGTACCTTTTAGTTTATTGTTTTAGGGTCTGCACGCCCCTCTACTTCTTTTCTTTTCCCTCTCTTGTTTTTCTTTTGTTTCATTTTTATTTATCAATATGTATGGTTCTGTCTAGGGTTTTGCAATATATGATCGTATGTGATTTTTTTTTTTGTTAGTCCGATTTTATTTAATATAAATATATTGTTTTGTTTTAGCCCATCCTAACAAAAAATCATGGGTATGCCCCTGGCTTCAAGCCAATAGAGTTGAGGCTTGAACCCATCCCGGATGCATCAAGTCCAAGCCAAGGTGGCAACAAGCCAACAGAACTGTGGTCAAAACCCAGCTCCGATGACTAGCTTAAGGAGCACTGTGTGTCTTTAGCTGGCTTTAGTGCTGTCAACTAGGGCCAGGCCTAGTGTGCCCGGCCTGTTAAGGCCTGCCAAGGAGAAGGGTCGTGCTTGGCACGAAACGCCACTATGGCATGCCTGTCATAGCACGGCACGATGACACGTGCCGTGTGGGGCCAAGGGTGCCGACCCGCCGTGCGGGCATGGCACGCTTTGTTAGGCCTAACGGTCGGCCGTTGGCCATCCAGAATATATACATGGGTTTTTTTATTTTTTATTTAAAAAAAAAATTAAAAAAACAATCGACTGTCTGATAGCCAACCGTGGGAAGTTCAAATTTTTGAAAAACAATTACAAAAAGTCCCATGATCTCTTCTATTTTATAGTTTTACCTACATTTCAAATTTTTCTATAAATATCCCCACCTATTCCAATTTTCATACACTTTCAAATAATTTTGGAAAATAATTTTGGATATTCTAAGAGCTTAATGCAGTTTGCCAAAGATATGGGGCCAACAACTCAAATGGTTTCCAAGAGGAAGCTAGAAGGAGGCATAGCTGAAACTTCAACGCGTCAGATTACAACTTCAAACCTTAATCTTCGGACTTCAAATATAGAGCAGGTAGGCATACTTTCGGATTTTTTTTAAGCTGAATGTGTCGGAAGGGTCAAGTAACACTCAAGCCTTTGGCTCAATGCAGGGGTGGGGTTCACATTATCCGGATGGATTCCATCAAATTCAACCACCAACTGCACAGTCAGGCCTAATCCATGGAGGCAATGTCGAGCAGGGAGCCCAAGTTTCAAATTTATTTAAGCCGACAGGACTGGGGGTTGATGAAGCAAGTTCGAGCCACATTGGAAACGTAAATAATGGAGCACAAATTTCTAGTTGGTTCGAGGCAACGGAGTTGGGGATGGAACCAATCCCTGATGCAGCAGGTCCAAGCATTGGTGCGAGCATAGAGCCTGGAGGGAAAATTTCCAGTTGCTTCAATAATCTCTCTGTTTTCTCTCTGAAGTACAATTAGACTTGGTTATATATAGGAAAGGAAACCTACCAGAGGTCTTGACGTCAAAATTGAAGATTATTACAAAATCCCATTTGTGAATTTCCAACATAGAAAACTGGTTGGACAAAAAGTGACAGTATCAAATGTATAATATTCTCTCTCACAACCCATTTAATATTAGAGAGCTTCTTTTGACAATCCATTTTTTTCTTTTTACACTTATTTTCTAAAAACACTTCATTCTCAAAATTTAAATTTTAAAAATTTCTAAAGGCACTTCATTTTGTTACAAAATTATCCTTTTTATCTTTTTTGAATTAAATTATTAAAAAAAAGAAATTATCTATCATAAATCATTAGATTAATTATTTCATATTAAATATTCTCTCATAAATTTTTAATTACCATATTAAACTGTCTCTTCTCCAATACATATTTTTAATTTCTTATCTCCATTCTTTCTCAAGCAAGACTAACAGTTAAGGAAAAAAAAAAAATTACTAATAAGATTGATTAGTAGGAACCATATGTATGTATATAATACTAAAAAATAAAAAAAAATAAAAAAATAAAAAAAAAGGTTTTTTGTTACTCTTGTAGGTATGTGATTGCCTAGAGAACTTTAATTCTTTCATTGATCTTAGAAATTTTAAGTTTAATTGAATCTAGTTGAAACAATTCAAGTTTTCATATATCTTAAAAAAAAATAAAAATTGACTTTTTAATATATATATATATATATATATTTCTGTTAGAAAAAAACTAAAATATTCATAATTTTTTTTTCTTTAACTATTAATCAGAGATTGATTAGAAAGTATGGAAATATGATTTTTTTTTTATTTTTTATTTTTTGAAAAATGGTGAGAGATTAATTAGGAGATTGTGTTGAATATGGTAATAAAATATTTAGGAAAGAGAGTTTAATACATAATATTTAATCTAATGATTTATGAGAGAGATTTTTTTAAAAATAATTTAATTAGTTTGAAGTGTCTTTAATTTTTTTTTTTTTTGTCTCCTTTAGTAATTTTAATTTAGGTTAAAATTGTCATTAATAAAAAAAATTAAATTGGAGTGTGAATAGATAATTTGTGGATTGTAAGGAGAAGCTCTCTTAATATTATAGTGTTCTTACAATAAGTCACAGTCTCAATTTTAGTTTCTCCAAAAATTAAAAACTTTATTTCATCAAACAAATATATAATTAGCATTTAACTTTGTAAGCTAATACCCTCTTTTAAGAAAAGCAATAAATTAGCATTTAACTTTAAAGCTAATACGGTAATACCTTATTTTAAGAAAAGTGGACTCAATTCATTTGTTCAAAAATAGTATACCAATTTGTGTCTAACTAACCAAATTGGAATATGTATCTTCATTAAATTATTTTTTTCAACTTTTTACATAAATGTAGACGATTTGAGTTCGAAATTTTTTCAGCTTTAAAGCCATAAAATTAATTCATCTTTAAAGTCAAACGTGACCAATTTATCAATTATAATTTCTTTACAAAAATTGGGACTTGCCCACTTGCATCTTGCGTGTGAACTTTGCAAGATCTATGTCCATGACCATATTCCCATTAATAAAATGGATGGTCAATATTTAAAATAAAAATTTCACATTTTTTTCTTCAAAACTAGCGGTCGGTAACGTTTTCATTTTTCGTTTTTTGTTTTCTCAATTTTATTTGTTTTCGAAAAATTGATTTTTAGATTTTTCGGATTTAAAAATGCGTCTAGTAGCCATGGTTGAAAACGATATTCAAAGAATCAAAATATAAAAAACGTGTCTAGTATAATATTTTTAAAATCATTTTCAACATTGTATTATATAATTATAATTTCTGAAATCTAAATGATATATGTGTTTGTTTTTTTATTGATGATGTCTGAATAACGATATCTAAAAATAAGTAACATGACCTTATAATTGTTAATAGATTTATGTATTAAAATAATTAGTCTTTCAGCTCGTCCTGACAATAAATATATATGACAAAGAATGTGAACTACAAATTATGAAGAAGTTTTGAGTCAAAGTATGTAAATTTAGTGGTCTACATTCTTCGTCCTGATATATTTATTGTCAGGATGAATTGATAATAGTAAATATGATAATATAATATATATATATATATAATTATAGAAGAGGAAATAGAATTTTCTAGAATTCTTCTTCTCTTTTTCCCTCTGAGGTGGCGTTGACAAGTCTGGAAAGACAAGTCTTCATAGGATCTCCTTATCTCTCTCAGTTCTCTTTCTTTCTTACTTCAAGTCTTCAACAACACTACAACAGTGTTGTCTTTCTCTTGTTGCTCTGGGTTTTGTCTCTCTGTTTTGGTCGATTTTGCTGTGGCCCTGTTTTGCTCAGATTTTCTCTTGTTGTTTGTTTTTTCGGCCATCTACCACTGGATTCCGCCCCACGACGCCGAGAAGTATCGGCTACCGGAATCGACGAAGCTCTGGAAACTTAAATACAAGACCGTCAAATCCACCAAGAACAGAGCCCACAGGAACATGGTGCTGATTTTTAATCAAGTTAGAATCTTGTTTGCTTCTGATTTTTCGAGATTGGATTTTCTTTGATGATCGATTTGGGCGAGAATTTTGGGTTGAAGAACAGAGAAGAATAATACTGTAATTGCTAAATTGTTGATGAGTATGTGGTGAGAATAAGAATACCGAGAATGTTAAATTGATGTTCTCAGAGTTCTCAATTTTTTGTCATTAAAAGTGAGAAACTGTTCTCATTGATCTCTAATTTTGTTTTTAGAAATCATTCCACCGAACATGTTTTCGTTGTTTTTGTGACTCAAAAAACAAAAAAGGCGTCTCGGAAACGATACCGAACGCGCAGTTTTCGTCGCGCCCCTAGTTTTCTTCTTCTCCCGGTCTCCATGAGTTATAGGTCTAGAAGAAACCAAGTGATAGAACAAAAATATCGAAATTGGTCGAGCATTTGGGCATTTTTTTTTTTGTCGAAACTGATGTAGTTTGGGGTCGATTAAAAAAAAAAAAAAAAAAAAAAAGGTCTCGGCCATTCAATTTATTAGCCACTTTATTCATATTCTTCAAAGTCACAACTTATATTTCTTTAAAAAAAAAAAAAAAAAAACAAACAAACAAACAAAAAAATAAAGATACATATAGTCAAGAAAAAATAGCGAGGCACAGGGAATAGGGAGTATTCTGGAGATGCACAAGAGTGGCTATACCGGCGATTCTTGCTGCTCAATCCAAGTGGAAATAATATTGTTGATCTTTTGGTGAAGCTTATGACAAGTATTGCGAATTAAGACGGCATGAATCTGATAGGCAAGAATGAGAGGAACAAAAGCCCATGGAATGAAAATGAGAGCTCCAAGCAAGCGCGGGAGCAAGACAGAGAGCAGTGAGACTGAAGAAAGTGATCCCGATGTAATAGCCATAGGGACGGATCGTTGAGCTGCAGAGAAGTAGATGACTGAGGAAAACACAAAAACCCACATTTGTGCAGGGTGCGTTTCGAAGGCAGACTTGTCCTTGCCTTCATTGTTCACTTGGATAACGGTGAGGAGAATCGGAATTAAACCGTTGAAGGACTTGGCGACCCTGCACATTAATTGAACCATCAACCATATATATGATTGTAATTACTAATGAGCTTCTTTCAAAATAAAAATAAATAGTAATGAGCTTGATTTGATGTAAGACATAAATAATGGCGAATACACATACATGAAATTCAGCTGCGGGGCATCTCCAGCACCCCTTCCCTCTTGCATCGCCTGCTGTTGTCCCTCCATTCAGCTGTTGTTTATTTTTTTTCTGTTTTTTCAAGTATACCCATTTTAAGATCGGTGTGTTTATATAGGCGGTAGAAGTTAAGTGGGCCTGTCTCAGAAAAAGACAAGCAAAATTTTAGTATGCAAAGTCTTTGAATTAAGTATGAGGAGGAGGAGGAGAATAAAGTAATAAGAGGGAGGATATAAAGTATCAGGAGGGTATTAAGAGGGAGGAGGAGGAGAATAAAATATTAGGAGGGAGGAGGAGGAGAATAAAGTATTAAGAGGGAGGATATAAAGTATCAGGAGGGTATTAAGAGGGAGGAGGAGGAGAATAAAGTAATAGGAGGGAGGATATAAAGTATCAGGAGGGTATTAAGAGGGAGGAGGAGGAGAATAAAGTAATAAGAGGGAGGATATAAAGGTATCAGGAGGGTATTAAGAGGGAGGAGGATGGGATTTGGCTCCTCCTTCTCATACTTAATACTTTATTCTCCTCCTCCTTCCTTACTTAATAATAGGAGGATGGGATTTGGCTCCTTCTTCTCATACTAAATACTTTATTCTCCTCCTCCTCCCTCCTAATACTTTTATATCCTCCCTACTAATATTTTATTCTCCTCCTCCTCCCTTACTTTTATATCCTCCCTCCTAATATTTTATTCTCCTCCTCCTCCTCATACTTAATTCAAAGACTTTGCATACTAAAACTTTACTTGTCTTTTTTCGAGTCAGGCTCATTTAACTTCAATCGAGTGGAACCATTTTATGATTAGAAATACTAATCATAAAAATATTAATGAGCTTAATATTAATGATCCTACACATTAATTGAACCATATATATGATTACAAATATTAATAAGCTTGATAATTGATATAAGACATCAATAATGGCGAACACATACATCAACCCGTGCCCAAATAATTTTGTGGGTCGGATTCAACCCGTGGGTTTTGAATTTACAATTCTAATTTGCTCGCAATTGTTTTGAATATTCAGATTCTGTTGATTTTTTTCAAGCACGATCCCAAACCCATTTCGGATTAACTTTGACCCGTGACCCGAATAACAAAACCCATAATTGACCCAACGAATGAGCTTCTGATAATATATATGATTAGAAATACTAATGAGCTCGATGTAAGACATCAATAATGGCGAATACACATACATGAAATCCAGCTGCGGGGCATCAGTACCTTCACCAGCACCCCTTCCCTCTTGCATCGGCTGCTGTTGTCCCTCCATTCTTTGTTTATTTTTTGTCTGTTTTTTCTGGTAAGTAGAACCATTTAGGCTCGATAACGGGGATTTTATAGCCATTTGGTGATATGATGGAATAGAGTATCTTGGGATTCTCTAAAAAAAAAATAACGGGTGTTGAAGTTATTATTATTATTATTATTTTAAGTTATTTTATTTTATTTTAAAGTTATAATGTATAGATAGTTGATACTCCAAAAAAGCAACCATTTTTTGGGTGATCAGGTGAAGCACTTCAAATCTTCGATCAATAAAGAACTCTAAAAAAGTTATTGGTTGAGCCTAAGACGGAGAGGTTCTTGGGTGTAACGGGATGCACCATTCATCCCCCACCCAGATGTTGCCACGTGAGCAAGGAGGGGGATGCATGGTGGTGCATCCCGTTGCACACTTGCACCCAAGAACCTCTCCGTCTTAGACTCACCCAATAACTTTTTTCAGAGTTCTTGACAAAATAAAAAACTAAGGGGCAGTCTGGTACCTTGTTTTTATACAAAATAAAAATGTATCTACACCATTTTCGTAATCATATCCATCCAAAATTTAAAAAAGAGTGGTGCTATTGGCACACCCCCTACTGATCTATTTATGTCACATTTGTTTAAATTTTGATTTAATTAAATAAATTTAAAGGTTTTTATTAATTTATTTTATTTATTTTCAAAACCACCATTTTACTTATTTCTCAAACTTAATAAACCTCACATCTAATATCTCTATCTATCTCAAATCTCTTTATCTCTAATCTCGTCTTTCTCTCACCTCTCATGAACGATTTTTTTTTTTTTTTTAAAATTTCATTTTTAGTGTTTTCTTTTTACCATTAAGCTTTATAGAAAGGGTCAGGAAGTCACAAGACAAAGAACAAGTAAACAGCCCCAAAAAAAGAGCAACCCAAGACAAAACACATCGAAAAAAACGAAACAACCCACAAACAAAACAAAACAAAACAAGCAAAGAGCAAGTATTTATTTTGGTTATCATCGTTTCACTCTCAAATTCTAAAAGAGTAATGAGATTAAATAATAATCAATATCTCATCTGTTTAATGCACCCCAAATGTTTGATTTATTGTTTAAATAGGATCCAATACAAGTATTTTTAGGGTTTGAGAGTTATGGAAAAAAAAATTCAAGAAAAAGATTAAAAGAACATTGGTTTTTTTTTTTTTTTTTTTTTTTTGAAAAGAATGTGGGGTTTTATTAGATTTACTTTACAGAATATTTTATTTCTTAAATTGTATGTCTCTTTTAGTAATTTTGATAAAGAAAAAAAAAATACTAAATACTTAAAAAAGTGGGGCATAAATAGATTAGTAGGGGGTGTGCCAATAACATCACTCTTTAAAAAAATCTCTAATTTATAAACAAACCCCATTTAATGCCAAAAATACCCTTTCTTTAATTATACTGTATTATATTTTTGTAGGTATACACCACCTATAACTATTGTTATGTTATTTAATCAACTTTATTATTATTTCAAATTTTGTTGTTTTCTTTAATTCTCTTACTATTCTTTCTCTTCCCTACTTCTTTTATCTTCTCAGTTATTTCAAAATCAAACTCTTATTTTCATTATAAATCCATTTTAAGATTTTTATTTATTTATTGGAGAACCACTTTCTGTTTGTGAGAGTGTAGGAATACAAAATTTGTACTATGTCTGTAATGATGTAGAAGTAGATAGGTGTTTAATGATTTTTTTTTATTTTTAAAAAAGATAGGTGATCGGTGAAATTGAAGAATATCTAATATGTATTTTTTTTTTTTGATAAAAAAGAACATATAATATTGATAAATAAATAAATAAAAAGTTTTAAGTGTGTTTGAAAGAAATAAACTAAATATAGATAATATAGTTGATTTAAAAGTCAGTTAATTTATATATATAATGATTTTATTTTTCTAATAAAAATAATACAAATTAATTTAAAACGTACTTTTTCACGACCAGATTTGTCTCATGATTTTAATTCATTTTTTTATACTTAGTAATCAATTTGTATTCCCTTAAAAGAGATAGAAAATATATTTTAAAAAGAATAAATTTAACCATATCCCAAGTTTGACTTTTTAATTTATTTTTTTTGGTATTTTTTTTTTAAGTACATTAGGAATTAGGAAAGTTATTTGTGTCCAAGTACTATACTATCATCCAATAAAATTATTTTTCTCTCGACCAATAAAGTTATGTGTGTCCAAATAAAGTCAATCTGGGACATGTCACTTTCCAAGCCTCAAACTTTGAATACTGGAAGGTGATGTCCAAGTAATATTGGAATATTAGGAAAGTTATGTGTGTCCAAGTACTGTACTAAATAGTCTTTTTTATTTTTTTTGGGGTTTTTAGATATCTTTTGTTTTTAGATTTATTGGTAAATAGTAATATAATTATATACTCCATCATAACTAAGCTAATATAATAATCAAATAAATTAGAATTTTTTTAAAAATACCGGTGCTATTAATCATAATTTCATAATTGACAAGTTTGATCTTTTGACAACTCCTATGATACAGCTTAATTAATATATGATTTTATTTGCATTTCATTTTTATTTTATAATTTGTTTTGACTTTTTTTTTTATTAATTTTATTAATGTATTTACTTAGAATAAACATTTACAGAGTAAGCCTTGTTATTTCTTTTTGACCAGGTGTATCTTTATTTTTAATTTTTTTTTTTTTTTTTTTGTATTGTTAATGATCAATAACCAAAATAAAAAATTAAAAAAAAAATTCTACCCTACCCTAATGTTTAATACTAATTACGTCTTTGGTGACAAATCACTTGCTATATTATTTTGTTTAAGCTTGGTGATCCTTTTGGGGTTTGCCTCTCATTAGGATTTCTGAATCCTATGTAGGTTAGGATTCAAGTAACAATATATATATATAGGGGTTCCCTACTCTCACTCATGTATCACACAATGATTCATTGTAATATAACCTCCTCATTAGGTTATTTGAAGTAAGGTGAAGAGAGAGTAGAAGACTCTCTATAATGTTGATGGTTTCCGATGTGCTTACAGATACGCATATATTTATATTTATGTATACAATATGATATTTAATTATCTTTATATAATGTTTACGCTCACATCCAAGTAATAGATTGTCCAAGGAAAAATGGTGAAAAATAAAATAAAATACTGAATGGTCAAGAATCATCCAACCATCTTCAAACATGATTTTTGATGATTTTAAAATCATGTTTGATGATTTTTTTCTTGTTAGAAAATTAAGAATTTTATTTTATTTTTCACCATTTTTTCTTGGACAAAGAAGATGAAGATTTTAATTATTTGATAATTTTTTTGAAATATAATTTTTTAGTTATTTTAAAAAATGAAAATAAAATGAGAAATCTCCATAACCAAAACCGATCTTCGGACAGAGAGATTCTGGAGATGCACAAGAGTGGCTATACCGGTGGTTCTTGCTGCTCAATCGAAATGGTTGGAGAGAAGCTGGAAATAATATGGTTGAAAACAGGGAAGGGAAAAGAAGGAAACATACAAGATACCTATCAGTAAAAATAGAAATCTTACACTTTATATAAATACCTTTCCTTCTTCTCCCTTCCCTCTTTTCAAGATAACTTCACCCACTCACATAACTTCATCCAAGTGGGGACCATTTTAAGCTCGATAACGGGAATTTAAACAACGATCTACAGAAGTTTGACTATTTGGCGGTAACCATGTACACAATAAAAAAAATAGATTTTATTGGACAATCTATCACTTTTTTTTTTTTTTTTTTTTGATACAAACAACAATCTATCACTTAGCTGTGAGATCTCCCACACAAATTTTTAACTTTTGTTGAAAGATTTTTAGTTTTTTATTTATAACAAATAGTTACCGCCCCCGAACATTTCAGTCACTTTCAAAATTTTCTTTACCTAGAAAGCTAGAATGTTTGTACAAATAAATGAATAATTAAATAATCAATATTTTTTCTAAACAGAATTTCACCAAAATCTCATCTTTTTTGTGATTTGTCACATTTGTAAATGTTTTTGTAATTTTATCACTTTAGTCTTATCTTTTTTTTTTCAAAATCCATCACTTTGTTCCTTCCGTTTGTTTATAGTTAGTCAAAGATAACGATCATAGGGGTATTGCAGTCCTAATACGTATTTATTAAAAAATAAAATAAAGGTGTCATACACCAACTCTGTCTCTTTCAAGCTAGACCCCAATTAAAAAGAATAAATCACATATAAAAAAATAAAAAAAATAAAAATACTGGACCCATCTCTCCCTCTCAAGTCTCAAACTAGTTAACAGACTCAACACTCAACAATTGTCGTCTTCTCAAACCAGTATAATATTGTCCTCCTTCAATCAGGCTGTGGTGTTACGCACAAGAACTTCACTTCATCTCTTTTTATAGTTCATTTTTATAGTTTTTCTAGTTGTAATTTGTATGGTTCTATAAATTCATTATTATTGTTTTAAAGATAATTACTTATTTTCATTTTATAAGTATTTTGTACTTTTCTACTTTTAAAAAAAATTATTTATTTTGTGGGAAAGAGATAGTGGAAGGACTTGGGATACTGACATGAATCTTCTTGTCTTCTCTCTCTCTCTCCCTCTCTCTTCTATTGAAATCCATTCTCTCTCTTCTTCCCTCTCTCTCTCTCTTTCAAAGCATCTTCAAAAGAGTGAGAGTGGATCCCAATCATCAAAATCCAATTACTTTTCTGCTGTCATTTGTACCTCAGATCATTCCTTCTCTCTCTTTTTAGACTCGATGAGTCCCGTCCCAATTCTTTCTCCCTTTCCAATTAATTAATAATTCTTTTCATTCTTAATTTGTAATTACAAAATTAAATATAAAAAACAGTAATATTACACATTTCATTCAAAATTCCAATTTTTTCATCACAAGTTCACAACCCATATGACAGTTGAAATGTTAAATTATGAGTGGAAACATGTTAACAATGATTTTTCTCATTTACCACATGCATTTACTCATAATTTGAAACCTCAACTGCCACATGAATTGTGATGAAAAGTTGAGATTTTAGGTGGGATACCAAACATTTTTATATATAAAAAAAAAAAAAAAACCACTAATGCTAGATAACCCAAAAATTTACCCAAAAATCAACCTAGATGACGTGACAAGTAATTTGTTCATTAACCACATCATCCTATGATTTGTACGGTGATAACAATTCACTTGCTACATTACTTTTATTGAATTTTTGTTAATTATTTGGATTGTGTAGTATTACTGTATTTAAAAAAAATATCCATCTTCAATTATTTTCCTTAGTTAAAATTTATTTTTTCAATTAACAAGTTAATGTTTTGAGTTTGTTATTCATAATTTTAATGTATTTTATTTAATATATACATTTTTGAGGCTAAGAATCATTGTGTCCCTCTATCTAGGTATTTTTTATTTATAGAAATTATAGATACTAAAATAAAAAGAACATGTGGAAGCATTTGGGTGAAGTCATGTGGGTCTGTCTTGAAATAAAGTTACATGTAAAAGTCTGGGCAGACTTTCACATATAACTTCATCCAAGTGTTCCCACGTAACTTCATCCAAGTAGAATCATTTTAGAACACCACCTTTTAGGATAGTTGGTTGTGCACCTCCCTTTCACATAAGTGGTGAGGGGTTCAAATCCCACAAAACGTATTTTACAATCATGTGTGGAGAGTTTTCTTTCCAGGTTATATGAGTAGTTATCTCCCATTATTAGAGTAGATATCTGGACCGTACATGTATTATTTGATATCGGTAAATCTCGACAGTCCTATTGTAATAATTCTTGTAATACTTAAAAAAATATATATAAATAAATAAATATATAAATAAAACCATTTTAAGCTCGGTAACAGGTAGATATTTATAGATACTAAAAAACACAACCAAAAAAATAAAAATAAAATAAAAGTAGAACCATTTTAAGCTCGGCAACAGGTAGATATTTATAGATACTAAAAAACACAACTATATACACAAGTTTTTCACTATTTGCTGAGGTGAAGTTTTGTGGGTCTTGACTTGATGAAGTTATGCGGGTTAATGGTGGCAAAACAAGTGGTCCGGCCCGACCTGATAGTGGTGGGCCGGGTCTTCTAACATGCTGTGCCAAAAGAGGCCTACCCTCTTAACAGGCCGTGCCTAAGGCTAGGGAGGCTCAGCCTGGGCGGGCCTGTATAAGTTTTTTTTTTTTTTTTTTTTTTTTTTTTTACAAAATCACCTGCCTGCCTACTCGTAATATGCTGTATTGCTGTGTTTTTTTTTTTTACAAAATCACCTGCCTGCCTACTCGTAACATGCTGTATTGCTGTGCCAAAAGAGGCCTAGCAATGAAACAAATTCTTGATGAGAGGAAAGCTGAAATGGCCTCAAAGAATGTCAATGATGTTGGTAAAAAGCTTCCTCAGCGGAAGCCCCAAAAATCACTTAAAGACTCACCTCAATCTGCAAATACCAGGAAGGAAACTCCAAAACCCGCTGTTACGAAGAAAGTTCCATCTTTGCCTGCCTACTCGTAAGTCATGGCCATCAACACCATCACCAAGAGCTACTGGGGCATCACGTGCTAAAACTCCAGGTGGAATTTCATCTGCTGGAACAACACCAACGCGTCGAAAACCTCAGTCAGCAACATCAGTGCCTCGACCAAATCCTAAAACAGAGAGACCACGGCAGCAGTGAGAAATGTGAAGGAATCCAAGACCAATACTGAAAGGAGCTTGAAGGGTATAAATGAGAAGAAGCAGCAAACAGTGGCAAGAAGTGGCAAAACTACAAAAGCAAAAGTTACGACAGCTTCTGCAGACTCTTCTGGTGTGGTTCCGGAAAAGCCTAGTTTCTATAACAAGGCGACTAGAAAAGGTAGTGTAGTGCCACTGGAATCCAAACCCTTTCTTCGCAAGGGATCTGGAATTGGCTCTGGTGTTGGCCCTGCCATTAACAAGACGAAGCTTTCTCCTCAGGCTGAGGAATCTTCGAGAAAATCAGGAAATTCGGTGGAAGCTCAGGAAACTGAGGTTGTTGCTAACGCTTCAAGTCTGGTGAGGGAGGACCAAGAGCAGGATAGCGTGTCACTGGGTAATTGTGATGCTTCCATAGAGATGGAAACTATGTTAAACGACCAGCAGACATGCAGTGAGATGGAGGACTTCAATCAACCTCCTGCTGATAATGATGATGGCTTGAAGAATATGGTAGAGTCTTCTTTGAAAGTTCAAACCGAAGAAGAATCAATCATCTCCCCTTCCGCTTGGGTGGAAATTGAAGAGGAGAATCAGGACCTGCCTAATCCATGTCATGATGATAGCATATCTCAAACTGCATCTCCAGCCAATGTTGTCGTGCCCATTGGAATGTCAAGTCCTCGTGTCCGTCATTCTCTGTTGCAGATGCTACAAGAAGAAAGTAGTGAACCTGATACTACTGAGTGGGGCAATGCCGAAAATCCTCCTTCCATGATCAACCAAAAAGACGCTCCCAAAGGATTGAAGAGGCTCTTGAAGTTTGCTAGGAAGAGCAAAGGGGATGCAAGTTCAACAGGTTGGTCCAGCCCATCTGTTTTTTCTGAAGGAGAAGATGATACCGAGGAATCAAAAGCTGCAAGTAGGAGAAACTCTGACAATCTACTGTGAAAGGCTGTCCTTCATGCCAAAAACTATGGAATGCAAAAGACGTCTGTATCTGACGACTACTTAAAAAGTGTGGAAGCTCATCTACTCACCGGTAAATTTCCTCTTGGTTGCTCTGGGTATATACATGTTCATCTTATTTTTTTCAAACTGTTTTAAGTGTTAGTTAACAGAAACAGGATGTTCATATGTTAATATACATATAGGAAATGTATTATGCTTCTGCCATCCAATTTATCTACAAACATCACTTATCACTTTCATACATTGATGTAGCGGAAGCTCTGTCGAGAAAAACCTGCGTAAAACGATTAGAAACAACCTACTAACGATCCGTTGATTTGCACACAAATACCGGACAATTAGGCTTCAATTCGTTGATTCGCAAAGAATACCGAAATTGGATTGTTTAGAGAAAACTCTCAATTTTATATATCAAAAACTGGATGGCCAATTCGGCCTACATCTTTATTTAAAGGAAGCAAAACCTAAACCTAATCGAATTCCTTGGAAAGCAAGAAAAACGAAATAAAAACGGAAAATTACCCAAAAAGGCAAAAACGAATTTAAAGCAAAAACTGATTCTATTGAGAATCCTAAACACTCCAGAATTGACGGAAGTCGATTCGGAATTGGGAAACTCAAATTAAAGCAAAAAGAAAACTTTCCTAAAATAGCAAAAACACCAAATTCAAGGCCTAAACGACGGAATTTGCCTAAAAAAGGACATGCTTACACAGCAAAGCTGTGTAGTAGTTCCGGAAACGCCGAAACGCATCAGCTGTCAAAATTTCAAATCAATCTGATTCCGTCGCCCGGGTTTGGTCTTACTTGGCTTGTTTCAAGTCCCACCCCTCCAAATAATCTAATGCCAGTTGGTCCACTGCTGCCGCATCATACATTTACCTATCCGAGAGTCTCAGACCGAAAATAACATGGATATTCTGTATGCAGACCAATCAAGTTTTAGCAGATTTGATGCCAAAAATTCTCACAAGTTGAAGAGTCATATCTCAGCTGCAGCCCCAACAACTAAAGGTCAGATTTTGCTCTATATCCTCACAGCTTCTTTCCTCTTTTCGTTGATGCTTCTTTTGTGAATGTCAATTTATTCAAACATCCTCTACTATGTTTGTGTTTCAGCCTCCAGGTCATTCTTCTCTCTTTCGGCATTTAGGGGCAGCAAACCAAATGAGACGAAGCTTTAATCCCAGAATGGTTATGCAGTACAGAGATCATTAACATTCGCTTATTTCCCCATCCAGATATTGGCTTGAATCAACAGTTTCCTGACTTCCCACACCATTTCTTAATTTATATTCTTTCCTGTCAGAGGTTAGGAGCCATTGCTATGCTTCTGCACGCAGAACTGGTGAGGATGTCCGTATAGATTGTGTCATATTTTGTTAGAATTTTGCGACCAGCTGAATATATGGTTTGTACCCAGTTAACATTATGCTCAAGCTGTCAAACAGTATTGACTTCATAGTTTTTTTCAAGTCTATTGTTGACAATTGGACAGTATAATATATTGTATGAATTCTTTTATAATGTTCATATTCAATTTCGCCTTTTTTGAGTTCTTTTAATGTTTGCTTCATGGATGCTATCATAATTCATTACATAGCTTTTGCGCAGCCCGAATGCAGCCACATGATGTTCCTGTCTTGATATCAGTTGTGTTTATCTTACCACCGTTAGAGAGCTGGTGTTTCACCATACCAGAAATTTTGACAAGCTCTAAGAATTCTCAGGATTCTACACAACATATAATGTGTATGTGAACATGACATGTCACATGTCACATTTCACATCAGAATTGTATACAGTCCTTGGTCTCTTTTAACTAGCTAACCCGTCTCGCGATTTTCATAAAAAAAAAAAAAGTAACCTGCCTGTTTTGAGTCTCGAGTGAGCGATGGTTGTGTGAAGCTCATGATCCAAAGTAAATCCGTAAAACTGGTTTCGTGTTCTTTTCCCAGATTTGTACTTGATATACATCTAAGTCATGATTTTTGATAAATGGGCTTTGTCAGGTCCTTGAAAACAAAGCTATAGTAGTATCTGATTTCTCTCTCATTCTTGCTCAAAGTTTCAAACACAATTTTCGATATCTCAATAATCTTAAATATTTTTTGAACTATTTTCAATCTCATTGGGTGCAATCATCCATTTTCAATCAACTATTTTGCCAGCTTCAAACACGAAATTGGGGTTTTTGTGAGCATCAGCTTTTATATTTTGCATTTTTCATGTGAACCGGCGGAGAAATCAAGCAAGAAACTTGCACTTTTTTTTTTTAATTTTAAAAACAAGTCGCTGCCCTCTTTAAGTAATGACGAGTCTTTATTATACAAGCGAGCTCTCATAAAAAATAGAGAGGCCAAAGTTGCAGAGCTGCAGCCACTTTGATCAGCTGTGGTGAAGGTGAGACCCAGATTTTGTAATTAATTTCTATTTTTTGTCTGCACTTATGTGTAATGAATAATGAGTGTTCTTTGTTATAATTTGCAGAAGAGATGAATATTTTGATGATTCAACAAGTTGCTACGAAATCGATGCCAGTCATGAACAGGAAACTTCAGAGAATTTGGAAGCTGAGTTCTTGCAGAGGAAACACCATTTTGTTGCCGGATTTTGGCAGTGGTCCTCCTTAGCAAAATTGCAATGAATTTGAGTAAGAATATTTTTGCCTGGATTTAGAAAGTACTACACTTTTCAATTATGTAAATGTCATGTTTGAAATTCTAACAATTGATATGATTTTCTTGGTGTAATTGTTGACCGGTCTAAATTGTTCTTGAGAGGACCAAGGAATATACTTTTTCAAGATGAAAAGGTAAAGAGCTTTTACCTGTGTTGTTCTTGGCT
Source organism: Acer campestre (assembly GCA_954870605.1). Classification (NCBI taxonomy): domain Eukaryota; kingdom Viridiplantae; phylum Streptophyta; class Magnoliopsida; order Sapindales; family Sapindaceae; genus Acer; species Acer campestre. The sequence continues at coordinate 2,858,640 of OX940808.1, read as the reverse complement.
TCTTAGGTTGAGTTATTGGGTAATAGACAAAAACGCCAGTTGATGTTTCGGTTCTCATTTTAATGTTGTGACTTCAATTCATGGTTAGCAGAGGCACAAGAGACGTGCACCAAAAAAGTTCCCAAGAAAAAGCCGGGTAAAAAAAGGAAGAACGGACCTGTCCCGGATTTGGTAGGTAACAAGTTTGAATTTCAAGTTATGAATGTGCCTTTTCATTTGATTTGCTTTGCATTTATTAATACATGATTGCTTACCTATTACTGTCATCTGCATAACATAACCATTTATGTGTATAAACTTTGATAGCTTTATAGAAGTCTTTGCTTAAATGTAGGTTTAGATGGGAGAAAATATGGAGAAGGAAGGTAGATTCCTTTATCCAAGCATTAATATTTTCTTTTTTCGGGAAAAGGGATGTCCAACTTTGCACCCCATGGTTACAAAGTATGGTAAAGCTTAATTAGTAAAAGCAATGAGCTATTAGTTGGTCCCTTTGTGCTAATGGCACATATATGTAAATGACCTTCTTTCTCATAGAAACATGTTACCATATGCACAATTGTTTTGCTCCAAAGTGGCTGCACTCAAACGTGGATCCTTTCATCTGTAATTTAATATTTGTAATTGGTGTCACAGGATGGTACTTCGACCGGTCAAGATCATTATACATTTGATGGTGAGTTTGTTTTCCAATTAAGATGTAAATTGAAGTTTTATTGTATTCTAATTACAATCACGAAGGTTAGCTCTTAGATAATGACTCTCTCGTTTCCTGTATGAAATCAAGCAGCTGATGTGGCATTTGGAATTGCGTTGCCCAGTAAAGAAAAGCTTATGCAAGTGCTTGATAGATTACAACAGTATGTACTTTCTTACTATAACTTGCGGTAGTATGTCTAGGATGAGTAAAGGTATAATACTTTGATCTTTAAATATAATGACAGAAAAATGTTCCATCTTTTCTACTTTAATAAATTTATTTTTATTTCTTCCACCTAAATAAATTGATTTTTGCAATTTATTTGAATTCTAGGACGGATAAAAATGGATACTTTGCAGAGCCAGTAGACGCAAACGAATAAAAATGGATACTTTGTTGGAATCAATTACTCTTCTCATATTTTGTCTAAATGGTGAATGATCATGTGTGCCTGCAGTTTTGTGTGATAAGGAACACAATTGAGGTCAATAAGTATATTTCATATAACATTCACATTTTTCACTAGAATGCGATGACTGTCAACCGGGTGTTCTTCTTTTTATCTCATTTTTGGGGTTTTATGGGGAAGCTGGAGGTTTGGTTTGGGTTTTGTAATGAGGTGCGAGGTCTCTTTCCTCGAAGTTCCTCTAATTATAAATATTTTGGCAACTGAAAGTAGTCATTCTTCATTGTTCCACAGTTTCAGAGCTCTTATAACTTGCCATTCAATGTCATTGACCTCTTTACCCATTTAACTCACATTTCTGTTTTCGTTGTCCAAAGTTTGACATTAGCTATTAATATTCCGATGGTTTACATTTGTAAGTGGTCAAATTTTAAGTTGTAATATTTTAATTGTAATGAGGGTGGGGATTTTGTTGAGTGGAGTGTTAATTGATTTGGCTCTGTAGGCTGGTTGGTTTTTTCTTTGTGTTTGGGGGGGTGTGTTTGGGGTGCTGCCTGCGTGTGGCTTTTCTTTGTCTGTGTGTTGCTTTGTTGCTTTGTTGCTGGCCTGTTCTTGGCTGGTCTTTTGAATATATTGCCTTTTCAAAAAAAAAATTGGAGTCCCTACAATCTTGATTGAAAATCAAATAAGAAACTTCATAAAAATTTTGTGTGATGAAAGAGAAATTTTTAGTTCCTCATTATGCCCGCTTAACATTGAAAATCGTAAATACCTGGGTATTCTATTTGAGTTGTAAGTTGGCACCCAAATAGAACCAGACCACATTTCAGATTATTTTTCTCTTCTTTTTCTTCTCTAAAGTTAATGACACTCCGACTTCTCATATGACTTGCCACTTTAGGTTCTTGATCTCTGTTAGGCCTTACTATAATCTGCTTCAATCCTTTAAACTAGCGTATTAGGACTATTAACCTTTGATGTTAAAGCATGTACTGTCTGCCCATCCAATCCATATTCTGTGTTCACATATTTTGAAATTATTTATAAGTGATCTGATGATCTAGATTGCCAATTTATTGTACCATAAAATACTGAAAATTGAAAGTTGATCGTTGATTAATATCTTGTCATATCATGAATTTTCTGTTTAGGATGCCTGGAATTATCATTTGATCAGATTCATTCTTGATATATAGAGTATGACATATATTTGGTACACAGCAATGAATGCTTTTCAATGCTCGAGATACCGTTTATTACAAACGGGTAATTCCATCAGATTTTCATTTTTCCCTAATGAAGAACTCATATATTGTCTTTTTTTTTTTATCTCTATATATATAGAATTTTTTTAATTACAATAAATAAACCACAAGTCCGTAATATCCTGGTTTACAAAAGTTTTTTGTTCTTAAATCTTCATGTCTTATCAAAAGATTTCTCTATATGTCTCTCTTAACTAAATTCTGAATTTTGTATCTCCAGACTATTGCTATAAAAAAAAACTAGTTGAAAAGCTCTTTTTTAAGAAGTCTAAAAATAGTGTCACAAATCAATGTGCGACTAACAAACTAAATTGGGACATGGGTCTCCATGTAATTTTTTTTTTTAACCAATATATATATTTATTTTCTTTTAGTGGGCCGGGGGGCCATGGCTGATAGGCCCCCCCTAGCCTCCATGGTGGTACGCCCTATACCGGCGATTCTTGCAGCTCAATCGAAGTGGTTGGTGAGAAGCTGGAAATAAAAGTGTTGATCTTGTGTTGAAGCCGACGACAAGCATCGTGAATTGAGACGGCATGATAGGCAAGAATGAGAGGAACAAAAGCCCATGGAATGAAAATGAGAGCTCCAAGCAAGCGCGGGAGCAAGACGGAGAGCAGTGAGACTGACGAAAGTGATCCCGATATAATAGCCATGGGGACGGATCGTTGAGCTGCATAGAAGTAGATGATCAAGGAAAACATAAAAACCCACATTTGTACAGGGTGCGTTTCGAAGGAAGACTTGTCCTTGCCTTCACAGTTCACTTGGATAACGGTGAGGAGCGTCGGAATTACATACTTGAAGGACTCGGCGATCCTGCACATTAATTGAACCATCAACCATATATAAGATTAGAAATATTAATGAGCTTGATAATTGATATAAGACCTCAATAATGGCGAACACACATACATCAACCCGTACCCAAATAATTTTGTGGGTCGGATTCGACTCGTGGGTTTTAAATTTACAATTCTAATTTGCTCACAATTGTTTTGAATATTCAGATTCGTGGGTTTTTTTCAAGCACGATCCCAAACCCATTTCGGATTAACTTTGACCCGTGACCCGAATTACAAAACCCATAATATATATGATTAGAAATACTATGAGCTTCTTTCCAAAATATATATATATATATATATATGATTAGAAATACTAATGAGCTCGATGTAAGACATCAATAATGGCGAATACACATACATGAAATCCAGCTGCGGGGCATCAGTACCTTCACCAGCACCCCTTCCCTCTTGCATCGGCTGCTGTTGTCCCTCCATTCTTGTTTATTTTTTGTCTGTTTTTTCTGGTAAGTAGAACCATTTAGGCTCGATAACGGGGATTTTATAGCCATTTGGTGATATGATGGAATAGAGTAAGTATCTTGGGATTCTCTAAAAAAAAAATAACGGGTGTTGAAGTTATTATTATTATTTATTTTTTTGAAGTTATTTTATTTTATTTTTAAGTTATAATGTATAGATAGTTGATACTCCAAAAAAGCAACCATTTTTTGGGTGATCAGGTGAAGCAGTTCAAATCTTCGATCAATAAAGAACTATAAAAAAGTTATTGGTTGAGCCTAAGACGGAGAGGTTCTTGGGTGTAACGGGATGCACCATTCATCCCCCGCCCAGATGTTGCCACGTGAGCATGGAGGGGGATGCATGGTGGTGCATCCCGTTGCACACTTGCACCCAAGAACCTCTCCGTCTTAGACTCACCCAATAACTTTTTTCAGAGTTCTTGACAAAATAAAAAAGTAAGGGGCAGTCTGGTACCTTGTTTTTATACAAAATAAAAATGTATCTACACCATTTTCGTAATTATATCCATCCAAAATTTAAAAAAAAGTGGTTCTATTGGCACACCCCCTACTGATCTATTTATGCCACACTTGTTTAAATTTTGATTTAATTAAATAAATTTAAATTCTTTTATTAATTTATTTTATTTATTTTCAAAACCACCATTTTACTTATTTCTCAAACTTAATTAATAAACTCGACCTCTAATATCTCTATCTATCTCAAATCTCTTTATCTCTGGTCTCGTCTTTCTCTCACCTCTCATGAACGATTTTTTTTTTTTTTTTTAATTTCATATTTAGTGTTTTCTTTTTAACATCAAGCTTTATAGAAAGGGTCAGGAAGTCACAAGACAAATAACAAGCAAACAGCCCCAAAAAAAGAGTAAAGAACAGAACAACCCAAGACAAAACACATCGAAAAAAACGAAACAACCCACAAACAAAACGAAACAAGAAGCAAAGAACAATTATTTGTTTTGGTTATCATCATTTCACTTTCAAATTCTAAAAGAGTAATAAGATTAAATAATAATCAATATCTCATCTGTCTAATGCACCCCAAATGTTTGATTTATTGTTTAAATAGGATCCAGTATAAGTATTTTTAGGGTTTGAGAGTTATGGAAAAAAAAATTCAAGAAAAAGATTAAAAGAATGTTTTTTTTTTTTTTTTTTTTTTTTTGAAAAGAATGTAGGGTTTTATTAGATTTACTTTATAGAATATTTTATTTCTTAAATTGTATGTCTCTTTTAGTAATTTTGTTAAAGGAAAAAAAAGTACTAAATAATTAAAAAAGTGGGGTATAAATAGATTAGTAGGGGGTGTGCCAATAATAAAATCTCTAATTTATAAATAAACCCCACTTAGTGCCAAAAATACCCTTTCTTTAATTATACTGTATTGTATTTTTGTAAGTACACACCACCTATAACTATTGTTATGTTATTTAATCAACTTTATTATTATTTCAAATTTTGTTATTATCTTTAATTCTCTTACTATTCTTTCTCTTCCCTACTTCTTTTATCTTCTCGGTTATTTCAAAATCAAACTCTGATTTTTGTTATAAATACATTTTAAGATTTTTATTTATTTATTGAAGAACCACTTTCTGTTTGTGAGAGTGTAGGGATACAAAATTTGTACTATGTCTCAAATGATGTATAAGTAGATATGTGTTAAATGATATTTTTTTTTAAAAAATGAAAAGTAGGTGACGATGAAATTGAAGAATATTTAATATGTATTTTTTTTTTTTGATAAAAAAGAACATATAATATTGATAAATAAATAAATAAAAAGTTTAAGTGTGTTTGAAAGAAATAAACTAAATATAGATAATATAGTTGATTTAAAAGTCAGTTAATTTATATATATATAATGATTTTATTCTTCTAATAAAAATAATACAAATTAATTTAAAACGTACTTTTTCACAACCGGATTTGTCTCATGATTTTAATTCATTTTTTTTTATATACTTAGTAATCAATTTGTATTCCCTTAAAAGAGAGAAAATATATTTAAAAAAGAATAAATTTAATCATATCCCAAGTTTGCTGAATTTTATTTTATTTATTATTATTATTATTTTTTAGTATTTTTTTTAAGTACATTAGGAATTAGGAAAGTTATTTGTGTCCAAGTACTATACCATCATCCGATAAAATTATTTTTCTCTCGACCAATAAAGTTATGTGTGTCCAAATAAAGTCAGTCTGGGACATGTCCACTTTCCAAGCCTCAAACTTGGAATATTGGCCTTGTTGTCTTGATTCTGATGTTGTGGTGGTTGTTAACAGGATTAATTCGGGTAGCCATCAGGATTCGAATAGTGGTCATACATTAGTTGAGATCTCTAATCTGATTTCTGAACTAAATGTGATTTCTGTTAAACATATTCCGAGATTGGCTAATATGGTGGTGCATTGGCTCGCGAAGAATGCTATAAAGGGTGTTGAAGACTTTTGTTGGATGGAAGATTTTCCTCCTTGTGTTAGGAAAGCTGTCCAATTAGATATGCCTGTTTTGGCTCCAATTGTTGAGTAGTTTTTCTTGTCTGTTTTCTGTGTTTGTTTATGTCAAATATATATATATATATATATTGGAATATTAGGAAAGTTATGTGTGTCCAAGTACCGTACTAAATAGTCTTTTTTTTTTTTTTTTTTTGGTTTTTAGATATTCTTTTGTTTTTAGATTTATTGGTAAATAGTAATATAAGTATATATTTATTTCTCTGATATGAATACTCCATCATAACTAAGCTAACATAATAATCAAATAAATTACAATTTTTTTCACAAATAATAAAATACTGGTGCTATTGATCCTAATTTTATAATTGACAAGTTTGATCTTTTGAAAACTCCTACGATACAGCTTAATTAATATATGATTGTATTTGCATTTCATTTTTATTTTATAATTTGTTTTGACTTTTTTTTTTTTTATTAATTTTGTTAATATATTTACTTAGAATAAACATTTACAGAGTAAGCCTTGCTATTTCTTCTTGATAGGTGTATCTTTATTTATTATTATTTTTTTATTGTTAATGATCAATAACAAAATAAAAAAAAATAAAAAAAAAATTATTCTAGCCTACCCTAATGTTTATTCCCAATTACGTCTTTGGTGACAACTCACTTGCTATATTATTTTGTGTGGGCTTGGTGATCCTTTTGAGGGTTTGCCTCCCATTAGGATTGTGAATCCTCTATGGGTTAGGATTCAAGTAACAATATATATAGGGGGTCCCTACTCTCACTCATGTATCATACAGTGATTCAGTGTAATATAACCTCCTCATTAGGTTATTTGAAGTAAGGTGAAGAGAGAGTAGAAGATTTTCTATAACGTTGATGGTTTCCGATGCGCTTACAGAGACGCTTCTATTTATATTTATGTATACAATATGATATTTAATTATCTTTATATAATGCTTACACTCACAGCCAAGTAATAGATTGTCCAAGGAAAAATGTTGAAAAATAAAATAAAATACTAAATGGTCAAAAATCATCCAACCATCTTCAAACATGATTTTTGATGATTTTAAAATCATGTTTGATGATTTTTTTCTTGTTAGAAAATTAAGAATTTTATTTTATTTTTCACCATTTTTCCTTGGACAAAGAAGATGAAGATTTTAATTATTTATTAATTATTTGATAATTTTTTTGAAATATAATTTTTTAGTTATTTTAAAAAATGAAAATAAAATGAGAAATCTCCATAACCAAAACTGATCTTCGGACAGAGAGATTCTGGAGATGCACAAGAGTGGCTATACCGGCGGTTCTTGCTGCTCAATCGAAGTGGTTGCCTGGTTGGAGAGAAGCTGGAAATAATATGGTTGAAAACAGGGAAGGGAAAAGAAGGAAACATACAAGATACATATCAGCAAAAATACAAATCTTACACTTTATATAAATACCTTTCCTTCTTCTCCCTTCCTTCTTTCCAAGATAACTTCACCCGCTTACATAACTTCATCCAAGTGAGATAACGGGAATTTAAACAACGATATACAGAAGTTGACTATTTGCTGAAAGTTTAACCATGTACACAAGTTAAACTGGCGGTAACCATGTACACAATAAAAAAAGAAGAAGATTCTATTGGACAATCTATCACTTAGCTGTGAGACCTCCTACACAAATTTTTAACTTTTGTTGAAAGATTTTTAGTTTTTTATTTATAACGCAGTGCGGTTCTGTTCAGAGATAGTTACCGGCCCCGAACATTTCAGTCACTTTCAAAATTTTCTTTATCTAGAATGTCTGTACAAATCAGTGTTCTAAAAATCGGTCTAGGCGGCCGCCTAAGCGGCGCCTAGACGCTAGGGAGTGGTCGGGCGTCCTGACCTGGTCCAAATCGGCGAAAAAAATCGGTCAACACAAAGTCAACGGTCAACGGTCAACATCAAAAAAAAAAAAAAAAAAATTAGGTTACGTTGTTGACATTGAAACATGCCTTATTAACTCAAAACTTTAATAAACAATTCATATTTGTTTTTTCAATATATAAATGCATAATTTCTTATATCTTGAAAAATGAATAAATAAAAATTATTGATTTTTTAAATATCTTAAAAAATAAACATGAATCCTTCAATTTTCATAAATAATATAAGATCTTAATTGAATAAAGAATATCTTAAATAAATAAAAAAGTGTTCCCGTATCAAAATTTATTAATAATTAAAAGTAGAAAGATTGAAAATTAAACAAAGGAGACAAACAAAATTACAAGGTGCAAGGAAAGGATGTTTGGTAATTGGTCCCAGTACGTACAAAGGTTGATGACTTCATATGGGTCCATTACACAATCAAAGTAACATGTTGTTACAATGTTACTTGCTACCAAACAAAAAATTAAAAAATTTGTGATAAATACGTCACATTCAGACAATATTTATACTCTTTCTAGAGTCTACACAAACCGTACATGCAAACCTGAAAAGCTGCATGTGAAATTGGAATCTTGGATTGTGAAATGAGAAATGTGTGGATTTGGAATAGATTAGATGTTGATGATTTTGATTGAATTTGCCAATTTGATTGATTTGGAATTTTGGATTTTGGAAATTGGAATACAATGATTTGTTAGTAACTTAATATATTATTATTTATTAATTTATTATTAGTTTGTGTGGATTTGGACTAGATATTGATTATTTTGATTGAATTTGGTCATAGTATGAGTTTTAATATTGGTTTTATAGGTGGAAAAGACGAAAAAAAAGCCAAAAAAAATGGGCCGCCTAGAAATCCGCCTAGGGGCCGACTAGGCCGCCTAGGCGCTAGGCGCTGGTCCACCGCCCGACTAGTGCCTAGCGTTTTCTAGAACACTGGTACAAATAATTAAATAATTAATATTATTTCTAGACAGAATTTTATCAAAGTCCCATCTTTTTTGTGATTTGTCACATTTATAAACGTCTTCGTAATTTTATCACTTTAGTCTTATCTTTTTTTTTTCAAAATCTATCACTTTGATCCTTCCGTTGTTTATAGTTAGTCAAAGATAACGATCGTAGGGATATTTTGATCTTATTACATATTTATTGAAAAATAAAATAAAGGTGTCACGCACCAACTCTATCTCTTTCAAGCTAGACCCCAATTAAAAAGAATAAATCACATGGAAGAGAAAGAGAAAGAGGAGGAGAAAAAAAAAAAAAACTGGACCTATCTCTCTCTCAAGTCTCAAGCTAGTTAACAGACTCAACACTCAACATAATATTGTCCTCCTTCAATCAGGGTGTGGTGTCACACTCAAGAACTTCACTTCATCTCTTTTAGTTATAAGGTTCGTTGTTATGTACTTCTGTGGGTTTTTTTTTTTTTTTTTCATGAAAATTATGGTTTTCCAGATTTTTCTTTAGATTTTTTTTGTTTATTGAGTTTTTATTGTTTATTTGCATTTAATGTATTGGATTTTATTTACATTGGTTTCTTAAATTGGTTTATATGTTTTTGGCATTTCATTATTGGGGTTTTAATCCGTTTTATACTTTTATTGTTTATACTTAATTTGGATTACATGCATCTTCATGAATCCTTGTTTAAAAGCACCTAACCAGAGCATTATATTGGAAAAAATTCTAACCCTTGCTCAATTGTCAAGTCTGAGTAATGATTTTTTAAAATAAAATATTTAATGGAAAAAATGTACATAATTTTGTTTAATAATGGCATTTTGGGCAATTAATTTAATTATAAAGTTGTAAAATTTTAAAGTTTGATGGTAAAATAGTAAATAATGTTGTGTAATGATGGTATATAAATGCTAAAGTTTTAAATTATAAAAAATCAGGGTAAGTGAGTTCTATAAATAATCAAAAAAAACTCACCTACGTAAGACCATCTCCAATGTATATGCTAATGCCAATGCTAAATTTAGCACAAAAAAGTGTAAAATGCTATATTTAGCACATCAATTTAGCATTGTGCTCCAATGCACATTTCTATTTAAAATGCTATTTTTATTATTTTATTAATTAAAATTGTAAAAGTAAACACTCACCATAAATGCATTCATTATTTCTTTTAATGTTCCAATGCAAAATTCCATTACTGCATTTATTATTTCATTTAAAAAATACATATAATGGCATTTTTGTAATTAAAAGAGAAGCATTTATTGCTGTGCCAAATTTGACATATGCTATATTGTGTGCCAAATTTGGCACACAATATAGCATATGTCAAATTTGGCACACCATTTGGCACTGCATTGGAGGAAGATTTTTACACTCTATGCTAAATTTTAACATTGGCACAGTTATTTGGCATAGCATTGGAGATGCTCTAAGTGCAGCCCTTTTTATATATATTTTAAAATAATTATATAAATTTCGGGTTAACAAGGATGTATTAGTGCATATTGGTTTGACTCATACCCAACCCATTTGCAAAATCGGTCAACAAAGTTTGACCCAACTCGATCCGAACCCCGTTTTAAGTGATCAAAATCTGTTCCAAACGGATTGGATCCCTATCAATTTGGGACGGATCGAAAATTTTTACCATCCCTAATATGGACGTTCGGGAAAAAAATTAGACACTAAAAAACTTTACCAATAGAAATATCCCAATAGAAATTGACCAATAAGGATAAATTAGTTTAATTAAAAATAAATCAAATACTATATTCACCCCTATTTTCAATTATATCATTTTATTTAAAAAAAAAAAAAAAAACTAAGAGGCAAATACAATAGAAAAAAAAAACTAATATTAAAAAAAATTAATATTTATTTCTTAATTATAAGATATTTGATAAATTATTGACTCATTTTTTATTCAAATTAAAAAAATTACAATAGAAAAAATAATAGGAAAGTTCTATGTCCAGTGTTGCTGTACAAAAGTATAACCTTGAACAGTGGATCGAGTAAAACCGAAAATGAATAAAATATAATCTTCCTTTTCATGCCAACGTCACCACCTCCAATATTCCAATCTTCAATCCGGGAAGTCACTACTGAAAACTAAGGTCAATTTCTAAGACTCAAAGTTGGAATATAAAATTCTAAGCTCGAAATTTATAGATAGATACTCTAAAAAAATCAGACTTTTTGGAGGGGGTACGTGGGTGATTAGATACGCCTGAGTTCGTACACGTGTAAAGTGAGCTATTAGTTGGTCCCTTTGTGGTAATGGCACATATATGTAATGACCTTCTTTCTCATAGAAACATGTTACCATATGCACAATTGTTTTGCTCCAAAGTGGCTGCGATAAAAAATATGAGGCAGCCACTTTAGATTATTTTTCAGATTATTTTTCTCTTCTTTTTCTTCTCTGAAGTTCATATGACTTGCCACTTTAGGTTCTTGATCTCTGTTAGGCCTTACTATATAATCTGCTTCAATCCTTTAAACTAGCATATTAGGAGTTTAGGACTATTAACCTTCGACGTTAAAGCATGTACTGTCTGCCCATCCAATCCATATTATGTGTTTACATATTTTGAAATTATTTATAGGTTATCTGACGGTGTAGATTGCCAATTTATTGTCCCATCAAATACTGAAAATTGATAGTTGATCTTAGATTCAATATCTTGTCATATATGAATTTTCTGTTTAGGAAGCCTGGAATTATCATTTGATCAGATTCATTCTTGATATACATACAGTATGACATATATTTGGTACACAGCAATGCAATGCTTTTCAATGCTCGAGATACCGTTTATTACAAACGGGTAATTCCATCAGATTTTCATTTTTCCCTAATGGAGAACTCATATATTGTCTTTTTTTTAATATATATATATAGAATTTTTTTAATTACAATAAATAAACCACAAGTCCGTATATCCTGGTTTACAAAAGTTTTTTGTTCTTAAATCTTCATGCCTTATCAAAAGATTTCTCTATATGTATCTCTTAACTAAATTCTGAATTTTGTATCTCCAGGCTATTGCTATAAAAAAAACTAGCTGAAAAGTAGACTCAATTTGTTGATCTAAAAATAGTGTCACAAAACAATGTGCGACTAACAAACTAAATTGGGACATGGGTCTCTATGTAATTATTATTCACCCACACCCCCCCTAGCCTCCACGGCGGTCCGTCCTATACCGGCGATTCTTGCAGCTCAACCGAAGTGTTTGGTGAGAAGCTGGAAATAAAAGTGTGGTGAAGCTGACGACAAGCATCGCGAAGTTGCTCAATCGAAGTGGAAATAAAAGTGTTGATTTTGTGGTGAAGCCGACGACAAGCATCGCGAATTGAGACGGCATGAATCTGATAGGCAAGAATGAGAGGAACAAAAGCCCATGGAATGAAAATGAGAGCTCCAAGCAAGCACGGAAGCAAGACGGACACCAGTGAGACTGAAGAAAGTGATCCCAATATGATAGCCATGGGGACGGATCGTTGAGCTGCAGAGAAGTAGATGATCAAGGAAAACACAAAAACCCACATTTGTACAGGGTGCGTTTCAAAGGGAGACTTGTCCTTGCCTTCACTGTTCACTTCGATAACGCCGAGGAGCGTCGGAATTACATACTTGAAGGACTCGGCGATCCTGCACATTAATTGAACCATCAACCATATATAAGATTAGAAATATTAATGAGCTTGATAATTGATATAAGACCTCAATAATGGCGAACACACATACATCAACCCGTACCCAAATAATTTTGTGGGTCGGATTCGACCCCTGGGTTTTGAATTTACAATTCTAATTTGCTCACAATTGTTTTGAATATTCAGATTCGTGGGTTTTTTTCAAACACGATCCCGAACCCATTTCGGATTAACTTTGACCTGCAACCCGAATAACAAAACCCATAATTGACCCAACGAATGAGCTTCTGAAAATATATATGATTAGAAATACTAATGAGCTTCACAATTCTAATTTGCTATATCATTAGATCCCGAACCCATTTCGGATTAACTTTTTTAAACACCGAATCAAGACCCGACCCAACGAATGAGACAGTGGAAGGACTTGGGATCATGCACATTAATTTATCCGTATATCTGAAAATATATATGATTAGAAATACTGATGAGCTTCTTTCAAAAAAATAAAATAATAAATAGTAATGAGCTTGGTTTGATGTAAGACATAAATAATGGAATACACATACATGAAATTCAGCTGCGGGGCATCTCCAGCACTCCTTCCCTCTTGCATCGCCTGTTGCTGTCCCTCCATTCGCCTGGTGGCAGTGAGAGCAGAGCCATCGACTCCTTGTGTGACCTCCTCAGCTGTGGAAGAAGAAGAGAACCTAGATGGGCATTTTTTGCTTCCAAAGAACCACATGATCTTCTCTTTTTTTGTGTCTGTGTTGAGAATTCTTAAAATGAAATTCTTCTCTCTGGTTTTAAATTTCTTGTCTGGAATTCAAAGGTTTTATAATTTATATAGTAAACTAAACTAAACTAGTTGTTGTCTTTGTCTCTCTGGTTGAAGTTTCGTGTCTCTGCCGTGCAATTTTGACAGCTTGTAAGATTTTCTTTCATTACCTGAAAAGACCAAAATAGCCCCTTATCGACCTGTAAAGTTCTATATGGTGATAATGAGTGGTTTAAGTATCTAATAAGACTAATATGTTTCATTTCACTTAAATCTGATCAAATAACTATGAGTATCCAAACATACAAAAGACCAATAATATGGGTTGTAAAAAAATTAGATGCTATTAAAAAATCAATTTCCAATGCAACCTTTCTGGTACAACTTCAAGATGAGGTGACAATTTTTTTTAAGAGGATGTCAACATGACTCTTTCAGTTGGACAACCATCTTGTTGGTCCAATCATCAATCACTTTTGTCTTCTACTCTATTTTATTCAACAATTCTAAAGTATTAAAGGAGACTAATAATAAATTGACATATCATTAAAAACATGTATTTTACAAGTAAAGTATTGGAAACCACTTTTTCATTTGCATGTCTATCAAGTTTAGTTACATGCTATATATAAAGTAATTGACTTGACAATGCTGACATATCACTATATTTTCAAATGCAAACCATATTACCATTGGAGATGTTCTTATCGCCCTCATACATTTGACTTTCAAAATTTTCAAAGTTTTAAATAATTAAATAATCAATAGTTTTTCTAATATTAATAGAATGTGTGTGACTGTGACTGACTAAGTGGGATATAATGATTGTAGGGCTGCATGAATATGTACTTTATGGTAAAGTTGTCTTCGCTTTAACGACTCACGAGGAAAGAAGTGCGTAGTGAGTCGGTAAGGGTTTTAAGAGATGCGTGTGAACTTTGCAAAATCTATGTGTCATTTGATTATTAGAACCGCAAATGAATAAAATATAATCTTCCTTTTCTCTATTGATTTTTTTTTTTAAGAAACGATGCCGTTTGGGGTGTATGAGAACTACAAAAAAAAAGAAAAAGAAAAAGAGAAAAAAAACAGGGAAGTACTTGAATATACAACTCAATAACCGACGTCGTATCTCTTCACACTACAATTATTGCTGCTCACTTACTCTTTAAAATAAATAAATAGATAAATGAACAGGGCAGTATATATTTTGGAGAATGGCTATACCGGCGGCAATTCTTGCTGCTCAATCGAAGTGGAAATAATAAAGTTGATCTTGTGGTGAAGCTTATGACAAGTATTGCGAATTAAGACGGCATGAATCCGATAGGCAACAATAAGAGGTACAAAAGCCCATGGAATGAAAATGAGTCAGGTCTCAATTCTTTCTCTCTTTTCAATTAATTAATAATTCTTTTCATCCTTCGAAATTTGTAATTACAAAATTAAATATAAAAAAAAGTAATATTACATATTCCATTCAAAATTCCAATTTTTTTTATCCCAACTAATATGGCAGTTAAAATGTCAAATTGTGATGAAAAGTTAAGATTTTAGATGGGATGCCAAACATTATATATAAACAAAATCACTAATGCTAGATAACCAAAAAAATTGGCCCAAAAATCAACCCAAATGACGTGATAAGTGATTTATACATTAACCACATCATCCTATAATTTATATATGATGACAGCTCACTTGCTACATTATTTTGGTTGAATTTTTGTTAATTTTTTGGGTTATATAGTATTACCGTACTTAAAAAAAAATATACATATCCATCTTCAATTATTTTTCTTAGTTAAAATTAATTTTTTTTTCTAATTAATAAGTTAGTGTTTTAAGTTTGTTATTCATAATTTTAATGTATTAAGTTTAATATATACATTTTTGGGGCTAAGACTCATTGTGTCCCTCTATTTAGGTGTATTTTTGTTTTTCAATTAATGAAATTTTCTAGTAATGTCAAAGGTCACTTAATCTTATTTAGATCGTTTCATTAGCTTAGCTCATGTTTTTTAACCTTCAGTTGAGGCATGCATACCTATTTAGTTTATTGTTTTAGGGCATGCATGCCCATCTACTTCTTTTCTTTTCGCTCTCTTGTTTTTCTTTTGTTTCTTTTTTATTTATCTATATGTGTGGTTCAATATAGGGTTTTGCAATATATGATCGTATGTGATGTGTTTTTATTTTTTATTTTTATTCAGTCCCATTTTATCTAATATAAATATATTGTTTTACTTTAGTCCTCCTAACAAAAGATCATGGGTACGCTCTTGGTTTCAAGCCAATAGAGTTGGGGCTTGAACCCATCCCTGATGTATCAAGTCCAAGCCATGGTGGCAACAAGCCAACAGAACTGCAGTCAAAACCCAGCTTCGAGAACTTGACAAATTAGATTGCTCAAAATTACTTGTGCAAATTCATGTATGAATGATGTTAATGTGAGTTCTATAAATAATTGAAAAAAATTCACCTACGTAAATGTTCCCCTTTTTATATATATTTTAAAATAATTATATAAATTTCGGGTTAACAAGGTTGGATTAGTGCATATTGATTTGACTCATACCCAACCCGGTTACAAAATCGGGTCAACAAAGTTTGACCCACCCCGACCCAAACCCTGTTTTAAGTGATCAAAATCTGTTCCAAACGGATTGGATCCCTATCAATTTGGGATGGATCGAAATTTTTTACCATCCCTAATATGGAAGTTCGGGAAAAAAATTAGAAACTAAAGAGTTTTTATATATGGACCGGCCCAATGTAGTAGTAAAACTGGCCCAGTTAATGTAATAAATTTTGTACAGGGAAGATGGAATTGAAAAGCCAATCTGTTTCGCTATCGCTAGCCACGAAAAATAACCATACAAATGAAAAACTAGTGGAAGAGAAGAAGAGAACCCACTTGTTTTTTACAGAGAAACTCTATACCAAAAACCAGACCAAAGAGACATATACATAGACATAGAGAGAGCTTCCAATTGCAAGTTTGGTTTCTGGGTGATTTTTGTTTTTCAGCAAGGAAATGCGAAAAGTTTTGATAAAGTGAAAACAAAATAAAAATGGCAGCCACTTTGCGGCTGTTCCATCTTCCATTATCATCATTAGTTATCTTTCGCCAGAACCAGAGCCATTTTTTGTTTACTGGGACTAATTGTAGTGTTAGTGCACCAAAGATTTGTTTTTGTTATAGAAGGAGAGGTGGAAGAATTGTGGTTTTGGTTGGTGAAGAAGAAACTGGACTCAGCAGTGTTTCTGTGGAAAATGAGATTCAACAAGTAGAAGAAGAAGAAGAAGAAGAAGAACCAACCCCAGAAGACTTGGAGTTCATTGCACAAATCAAAAGAGTTTTGGAGCTTCTTAAGAAAAACCGTGACATGCTCTTCAATGAGCTAAATTTCTAATTTTTCTTCAATTTTGAATGTCTCAAGTTTGTTTAATAAGTGGGCAAGAATTGTTAATTTTGATTTTTAGTATATATTATGGATAGATTGGTGATTTGAATACTTTGTTAGCTTTTAGGTAAGGGCCCGGCAATAGTATTCTTAGGGTGGAATTTGATACGTCAACATGCCCAAATACAACATGAAGAAGAAGATTATTTAATTTCTATATATGCATGATTATATTGTGTGTTGTCTGTAAGGTGTATGGAATTTATTTTGTGTATTATGATTTTGTAGGTGAAGCTAACTGTAATGATTGAGGACCCGAGAGAGGTTGAGAGGAAGAGATTGTTGGGCATTGAAGATTCTGATGGCCCTACAAGGGGAAGAATTGGCTGATGTTCTTGTAGAAATGAGTCTCTTCATTTTTTTTATCGAATTTTATGGATTCCAAGATCATTTAATTTTTAATCTAGGAATTGGCTGATGTTCTTGTCGAAGTGGTCAGAACCCGGCTTCGAGAATTTGAGCAAGCCCATGGAATTGACATCGAGAACTTGAAACCTGTATGTGGCAAGAAAAACATTGAATATGCTGGGGAAAAAGAGGATGATTCTGAATGTTCCAACTCTTGCTGCTATGAAACTAGTAATGAAATAACTGTAAAGGCTAGACATGGTTTATAGATTGGGCATATGGTCTCAAATAAGATACATAAACATGTCCCAATGCCCTCATCTTCTACATATCTTTGTTCTGGTAATAAATACAAGTGATAATTAAATTAAATGCTCACAAGATATATATTATGAACTCCCTTCAATATTTTGCATGAGCATGTAATGGATATGACATCATTGTTTCTCATACATCTTCTAAATATGCAGCACGCCTTTGATAGTACACAATTTCAGTTGTCCAAAGCAAATGACAAATAGATTGTAGATAGTTCCTTCAATTGTGTTCTTTATTTCTTACTAAATTATCTTCCAACTCTTTTTGCCTATGTCTCTTGTGAATAGGTAATAGCGAAGAAGAAGAACCAGAAACTTTTCGACCTTTGCGATGTTATACCTATACTCCTCATACTTCTTTTGGCAATGAGTCATTCATGACACAAGTTTTAGAGAGCTCAGAGAAACTCGAACCGGTGAGTAATATGTGCCCGTTGTGTATATGTCATTTTCCATTTTCCATTGTATGTAGACATTGTATTACATTCTATTATTCTTATCAAACTCTACTCAACCCAAATAAAGTCCTTAATGGGATCTCTGATTATAACTGGAGGCCTCATGGAGTTGGTCTGTGTGGTCCAGTTAGTACGTGATTGTAGTGCTGGGTACCCGATAATTAAAAAATTGAGAAGAGGATAATTTCTCTGTCTTTGTCCTAATTGTTTTTATTGTCTGCTCTCTTTAGAAATGATCAGTCTCCACTTGTGTGTTGAAAACTTGTCCTTGCTTTGTAGGAGAATAATTTTGGATATTCTAAGAGCTTAATGAAGTTTGCCAAAGATTTGGGGCCAACAACTCAAATGGTTTCCAAGAGGAAGCTAGAAGGAGGTGTAGCTGAAACTCCAGCGTGTCAGATTACAACTTCAAACTTTAATCTTCAGACTTCAAATATAGAGCAAGTAGGGATACTTTCGGATTTTTTTAAAGCGTGTCGGAAGGGTCAAGTAGCACTCAAGCCACATTGGAAATGTAAATCATGGAGGACAAATTTCTAGTCGGTTCGAGTCCACGGAGTTGGGGATGGAACCAATCCCTGATACAGCAGGTCCATGCATTGGTGGAAGCATACAGCCTGGAGGGCAAATTTCTAGTTGCTTCAAGCCAACAGAGCTGGGGCTGGAACCCATCCCTGAGGCATCAGGTCCAAGCCAAGGTGGCAACAAGCCAACAGAACTGTGGTCAGAACCCAGCTCTGATGACTGGCTCCAGGAGCACTGTGCACCTTTCGCTGACTTGAATATGTCAAGTCAAGCAGAGCCCTTGCAGCTGAATGGTTGGACTATCACTCCGTACGAGTAAGTACGAGGAAAAACCAATGACTTTTGACTCTCTATGATCATGTTTTCTACAAATGATTGACTGGTTTTGTGCCTTTGGTGATGCAATAAGCTTTGCAATTTGCAAAGCAAACTGCAGTTTATTTTATGTTTGTCTGGGATTTTCTGAAAATTCTATTTGCACAGAATTGGATGATTATATAGATTTTGGTCTGATTGAATTTCATTTGTCATGTCTAAATTCTATTTGCATCATGTATTGTAAGGCTTGAAAAATAATTTATAAAGTAAAATAATAATATATTTTACTATTTAAAAATTGCCAAATGGAGAATGATTTTGTGGAGATGGAATATTATAGGAATATTTCATTCGAATTTTGGGAAATGCTCAGTGGACCCACACAGAGTAATCATTTTTTTTTTTTCCTATTTTTGTCTCGGAAAAAAAAAAAAAAATTGAACCTGGACCAGTGACAAATCAATAAAAGGATCTCATTAACAACCCAAAAGATCTCAACTTGAAACCAGCAACAACACCAGTTTATGTCTCCACAAACCCATCTGACATCAACCCTCCTGAGCTCAGAGAGCTCTTCAGAGTCTGCAACCACTCCTACTACAGATTTCCCAGGTTGATGGTGATGGTGATATTGTGTCCACCGAGTTATCCGGTGATGGGTCTAAAAAGGTGGTTCTTTTGTTGGGAAATTTGATGGAGAGACTGATCCCGGTTTCTCCATCAAATGGCAAGCTTGTGAGATTTGGAAGGGCTATTTCTGATGTGGGATTGACTGCTTCTATGATTCTATCTACTATGATGTTATGGTATTGTGTTCTTCATTCTTGATTTTCAAATTTTTTGTGTAATTGTTGAATTTACTGTTTTTAATATTTAAAGAAATTGTAATCAAAGTAAAGTTTGGTAAAATTCATAATGCACGTGTTATTTAACTCACATTTCTGTTTTCTCTGTCAAAGTCTAACATTAACTATCGATATTATGATGGTAAACATTTGTAAGTGGTCTAATTTTAAGTTGAAATATGTTAATTGGAGTCCCTACCATCTTGATTGAAAATCAAACAAGAAACTTCGTACAAATTTTATTTGATGAAAGAGAAATTTTGAGTTCCTCATTATGCCTGCCTAGCATTGAAAATCGTAAATACATAGGTTTTTTATTTGAGTTGTAAGTAGGCACTCAAATAGAACCGTACCACTTTTCAGATTATATCTTTCATCTTTCTCTTAATTAAATTCTGAATTTTGCATCTCCAGCTTATTGCTATATATATATATATAAACTAAATGAATAGCTTTTCGATCGATGTTTTGAGAATTGACATTGAGAACTTGAAACCTAAATGTGACAAGGAAGACACAGAATATGTTGAGGAAAAAAAGGATGGCTCTGAATGTTCTAACTCTTGTAGCGAGAAAACTGGTAATGAAACAACATCAAAGGTTAGACATGCTTTATATATGGGAGATCTAGTCTTAATTCTTAAATGACATATATAAACATTTTTTTTTTTTGAAATAGCAATTTATTAAGCCTTAAAAGGCAACAAACGGAAACAAAGAAACAAAACGGGACAGCAAGGCCAAAACAAGCCAACAACTACACAGACAAACCCCAGAACGCAACCAAGAAACACCCCAAAAACACACAACAACCCCCAGACCACAACACAGCGCAAAAGAAAAAAGGAGAAAACTCAAGTGTCCCCCCATTCAACGAAATCTCCCATCGAATGTCATATATAAACATGTCTCAATGTCCTTATCTTCTACTTATATGTTCAATAAATATATTTGTTCCGGTAATAAGTATAAGTAATAACTAAATTAAAAGCTCACTAGATATATATTATGAACTCCCTTGAATATTTTGCATGAGCATGTAATGGATAAGACATTGTAGTTTCTCGTACATCTTCTAAATATGCAGCACGCCTCCGATAGTACATAATTCCATTTGTCCAAAGCAAATGACAAAAATAGATTGTAGGTAATTCCTTCAATTGTGTTCTATATTTCATAATAAAATAACTTCCTACTCTTTTTGCCTGTGTTTCTTGTGAATAGATTGTAGCGATTAAGAAGAATTAGAAAATTTGCTTCCATCAAAAAAAAAAAAAAAAGAATTAGAAAATTTGCTACCATTGCGACATTATAATACCTATACTCCTCGTTCCTCTTTTGGGCCACGGCCAACTGCCTTAGGGATAGGTTCCATTCCAAACTCAGTTGTTTGTCCTCCATGCTTCTTTTTGCCAGCATGGCTTTGACCTGCTGCATCAGGAATGGACAAATAACAGTATCAAATGTATAATATTCTTTCTCTCACAACCCATTTAATATTATAGTGTTCTTACAAAAAGTCACAGTATCAATTTTAGTTTCTCCAAAAATATATTATAAACTTTCATCAAACAATTATATAATTAGCATTTAACTTTGTAAGCTAATACCCTATTTTAAGAAGAGCTATAAATTAGCATTTAACTTTGAAGCTAATACGTTAAAACCCTATTTTAAGAAAAGTGGACTCAATTCGTTTGTCTAAAAATAGTATCTAAATTTGTGTTTAACCAATCAAATTGGGATATGTGTCAACATTTTTTTTTTTTTCAACTTCTTATATAAATATAGACGATTTGGGTCCGAAATATTTTCAACTTTAAAGTCATAAAATTAATTCAGCTTTAAAGTCAAACGTATAATTTCTTTGAAAAAAGTGGGATTTGTGTCTTGCGTGTGAACTTTGCAAGATCTATGTCCATGACTCTAAGTTCCCATTAATAAAATGGATGGTAAATATTTAAAATAAAAATTTCACATTTTTTTCTTCAAAAACTAAGAAACTCAAGATGTCTAGTTTTCGTCTTCTCCCGGTCTCCATGAGTTATAGGTCTAGAAGAAACCAAGTGATAGAACAAAAATATCGAAATTGGTCGAGCATTTGGGCAATTTTTTTTCGTGGAAACGATGTCGTTTGGGGTGAATGAGAACTAAAAAAAAAAAAAAAACAAAAAAGTAGATCTTGGCTGTTCATTTTATCACAGCTTGTATCCTTGCTGCAATTTACAACTTATATTTCTTTAAACAAATAAAAAAAATAAAAAATAAATAAATATACATATTAAAAAGTGGAAATTGCTGGAAATTACTGCATACAACATGGAAATGCACAAGAGTGGCTATTGCCGCTGTTCTTGCTGCTCAATCGAAGTGTTTGGTGAGAAGCTGGAAATAAAAGTGTTGATCTTGGAAAGCGCGGGAGCAAGACGGAGAGCAGTGAGACTGAAGAAAGTGATCCCGTTATAATAGCCATTGGGACGGATCGTTGAGCTGCAGAGAAGTAGATGATCAAGGAAAACACAAAAACCCACATTTGTACAGGGTGCGTTTCGAAGGGAGACTTGTCCTTACCTTCATTGTTCATTTGGATAACGCCGAGGAGTATCGGAATTACACACTTGAAGGACTCGGCGATCCTGCACATTAATTGAACCATCAACCATATATGTGATTAGAAATACTAATGAGCTTCTTCCAAAAAAACAAAAATAGAATTTTTTTTTTTTGTCTGTTTTTTCTTCAAGTATAACTGCTCTATGGGTTTGGGTTTTCATAACCTAGGAAGTTCCATATATAGAATTTT
Organism: Acer campestre; assembly: GCA_954870605.1. Classification (NCBI taxonomy): domain Eukaryota; kingdom Viridiplantae; phylum Streptophyta; class Magnoliopsida; order Sapindales; family Sapindaceae; genus Acer; species Acer campestre. The sequence continues at coordinate 2,836,045 of OX940808.1, read as the reverse complement.
TTAATGACATGACTTTTGCATTTTTAATGATATCATGACTTTTGCATTTTGAAATAGTAAAGAGTGTATTTTTAATGACCTCTTTACTATTTAAAAGCGCAAAAGTCATTAAAAAATTTAGGTTAGCTTAAAATGGTTAAACTTAAAAGAAAAAACAGACAAAAAAGAAACACCCCTAAATTTAGGTTTAATTGTAGCTAGATGGAACTTTTATTTTGAGCAAATTGCAACCAATCTCCCTGAAGTTTAGTCTTTGACAATCAGAAACAACTTTGTGCTTAATTGACTATAACCTCCCCTGCCATTAGTTAATGTTAGTCAAACTTAACAGAGATAAGGGTATTTTCATCATTTCAAGCCTTTTTACTTATTAAAAAGAAATAGATTTAAAAGTTTTAAATCTTCACCATTCATCTTGGCCACATTTTTTTTTTTTTTTTGAAAAATCTATCTGAAGAAAAATTTGGAAATATATTATGGAAGAAGAAAATGTTGTTAAATTAGATTTAAATGAGCCATTTTTTTTTTTTAAAAAAGTTTTGAAAATTCTAAAAAACGTGAATATGAAGAAAAATCTGGGAATTCATATGGAAGAAGAAAAAATTATTTGAAGAAAATGTTGTTGGATTGGATTTTGATGATCAAGATTATTAATTTTTTAGAATTTAGAATTCAAAGAAAAATATAGAGATATGACCTATGTCTCCACGGTTTTTTTTTTTAAATTTTTAATTTTTAATTTTTAATTTTTTTATAGTGGAGATCCAAATTTGTTTTCATATATTTACATATTTTTAAAATCAGATTTTTTTTTTATTCATTGGCATTTAGGTATTTGTAACGACCAAATCCGGTCAACAGTTAAACTTGACTAGCTTTGACTAACGGTAGGGGAGGTCACTGTCAATTAATGATAAAATTATTTTTAGTTGTCAAAGACCAAACCTCAGGGATGTTGGATGCAATTTGGTCTTTTATTTTTATTGTATAAACCACCCCTACTATTAGTTGACTTCTATCAATTTAATAGTTGACCAACTTTTGAGTTAAAAGGACTAAAAGGCCCCCAGTTATTTATTAATTTATTATTTTAATATTTGTATAAAATTAAAAACTTAAAAGATATATTATATAAAAGATATAGAAAACAAGTAAAAAAAAAAAATTATGAATAAGAAAAAATAACCAAAGAAAAAAATCTGCAGTTGGAGTAGATTTTGTCGATTAGAGGAGAGGAGATTGCCCAAGATAAGGAGTGAAGGAGTGAGTTTTCCCATATCATTACTACACATATCACCTATGTTTTCCAGAAGTTACCAAAATGCAGTGCGGTTCTTTTTAGATCCATCCTTTTTCCAGCAATTACCGAAGTGTAGGGCGGCTCTATTCAAATCCATCGACAACGCCTATGCGTGGGTCTAGTTTATGAGTGGGTCTTTTATTGACAGTTGAGCTTCTCCATGCTTGTATCTGCTCTTCTTCGATCAATAATGGAGTTAGAATTTTTTAGGGATAGCTTCAATGCAAATCAAACCAGATGATCCTGGTAAAGATGAAGAAGTTGATGTACTTGTAAGGGATGGGGATCTCTAATAGAACATCTAGATTCACAGATCTCTTCCAATTTGAGGGAGATCTGCGATTTTTTTAGTGGCAATGTCAAACTTGTATGCTTTGTTAAAATCTTGGTGATGCTTAAAAAAAAAAAAAAAAAAAAAAAAATCTTGGTGATCGTAAGATTCGTAGATCCAAATTGAGGAGATATGCGAACGTATTTTTTAGTTTTTTTTTTAATTATATTTATACTTTATTAAAATATTATAGTTATTTAAAAAAAAAAATTATAGTTTTTCTAGTTGTAATTTGTATGGTTCTGTAAATTAATTATTGTTGTTTTTAAGGTAATTATTTATTTTCATTTTATAAGTTTTTTTGTCTTTTCTACTTTTAATAAAATATATTTATTTTAATAAATATGGATAAAATATTTAACCAAGGGTAGCTTTGACCATTCAAATTGAAAAGTCAGTTGATTGTTAACATTAACGGAAGTCAACTAAGGCAAGAGAGGTTTATGTAATTTTGAGTAAATGTTCCATCTTCTAGCTGTAATTAAACCTAAACTTAGGGGTATTTTTGCAATTACCTCAAAAAAATTATGTACACACTGTTCAGGCGTTCAGCCGCCCAAAGTGAAATGTTTGGGCGTTTGGGCGTTTGGGGGTCCCATCAATCATGTTTCCAAATTTTCAATGTTTTTTTATCTTATTAGAATGTCTGTAGGTTGTAGCTTCAAACAATTAAAAAATTGTATAAAAAGTTTTAAAATAAGAATTAGAATCGAATAAGTGTTTTATTTCTTATATAACTCTTTCTTTTAAATAATATTAATAAAAAAAAAAATAGAGATTCTGATTTGATTAGAAATATTAATGAGCTATTGATGGTTGGTGCCGATATTGACAGTTTGACACATATAAATATGATAAGCACACATATAATTTAATAAAAAATTTAATTATAAAAATATCTCAATAGGAATTTAATAATTAGGACAAATTAGTTTAATTAAAAATAAATCAAATACTATATACACCCCTATTTTCAACTATATCATTTTATTAAAAAAATAATAATAAGAAAATACAATAATAAAACTAATATTAAAAAAATATTTATTTCTTAATTATAAGATATTTGATAAATTATTTACTTATTTTTTATTCAAATTTAAAAAATTACAATAGAAAAAATAATAGGAAAGTTCTATGTCTCGTGTTGCTGGACAAAAGTATAACCTGGAATAGTGGATCGGGTAAACCGCTAAGGCGCAAATGAATAAAATATTTTCCTTTTCATGCCAATGACCCCACGTCCAATATTCCAATCTTCAATCCGGGAAGTCACTAATTTCTAAGCCTCAAAGTTGGAATATAAAATTCTAAGCTCGAAATTTATAGATAGATACTCTAAAAAAATCAGACTTTTTGGAGGGGTCCGTGGGTAATTAGATACGCCTGAGTTCGTACACGTGTAAAGTGAGCTATTAGTTGATCCCTTCGTGGTAATGGCACATATATGTAATGACCTTCTTTCTCATAGAAACATGTTACCATATGCACAATTGTTTTGCTCCAAAGTGGCTGCGCTCAAAAATATGAGGTTTGTATCTAATGAGTTACATATTTAATTGCTAGATATTTGTTTGATATGTTTTTTGGACTAACAACATTTCTTGATTTAATAGGTTGAACACTATTCTGAAGTAATTACGGAGCCAATGGATTTTAGCACTACTATTGCGGAAAAAATTGATGGGGGGAGCTATGAAACTTTTACAGATTTTGCGGTTTGCTCCTATAACAGTTGTTTTCTTATTGTCTGTGACTTTTGTGCTAGGTCCATAAGTGAAAATCCTGCTAATTGGAAATGATGGAATCAATTACTCTTCTCATATTTTGTCTAAATGGTGAATGTGCATGTGTGCCTGCATTTTTGTGTGATAAGGAACACGGTTGAGGTCAATAAGTATATATATTTTATATAACATACACATGTTTCACTAGAATGCGATGACTGTCAACTGGGTGTTCCTCATTTGATCTCATTTTTAGGGTTTTATGGGGAAGCTGGAGGTTTGGTTGGGGTTTTGTAATGAGGTGCGAGGTCTCTTTCGTCGAAGTTCCTCTAATTATAAATATTTTGGCAACCGAAAGTAGTCATTCTTCATTGTTCATTCCTCATTGGACAACAGATTACTTCAATCCTAAAGTCATTATAATATGAAACCATTTTGGTTCTATTATATAAACAATGCCGTTTCAAAAAAAAAATATGAAACCTATTAACTTTTCTTTGACATTTAGAACATGCATGTGCCTTTTACCCATTTAACTCAAATAAGAAACTTCATACAAATTTTGTGTGATGAAAGAGAAATTTTGAGTTCCTCATTATGCCTGCCTAACATTGAAAATCGTAAATATTTAAGTTGTAAGTTGGCATCAAATAGAACCGGACCACTTTTCAGATTATTTTTCTCTTCTTTTTCTTCTCTAAAGGGAAGAATTGGCTGATGTTCTTGTTGTTTCTCATACATCTTATAAAAATGCAGCACGCCTCTGATAGTACACAATTTCAGCACGCCTCTGATAGTTCCTTCAATTGTGTTCTATATTTCTCTTACTAAATTATCTTCCAACTCTTTTTGCCTATGTCTCTTGTGAATAGGTAGTATCGATGAAGAAGAATCAGAAAATTTTCTACCTTTGCAACGTTATACTTGTTGTATGTGTAAATTTGATAAAAGAACACGTCAGCAAGGAAGCAATAAAGACATAGACACGTCACCCATTGACTCGTCAACAGGAGGAAATCAGTCAAAAGAAGTGCCAGTAGGCACGCTCGCCGATTCAAAGAAAAAGAGTGTTCGCCACAACTGTTGTCCAGCGGAGAGGCGAAATGCGCTCGCCAATCTAAGGCGTTCGCCGAAGATGTACAGCTGGAAAGGGTGATCCAATTATCCAATTCCAAGTATATTTCCACGACAAAAACGAGGGTTCAATCAGATACAAGACTCAAGGATTAAATCCTATTCCGAACAGAATATAATCTTCTTCAAACAAGGAAGAGTCAAAACCGGAAACAAACCCTAAAGAAGTTATCTGTAGACTCTAGACTCCTTGTACAAGACAAAATAGGGACTCCCCTACCAACACGGCATGGGCACGGGAAACCCTAGAAAAAACCAATATAAATAGAACCTTAACACCCATGAAAAAAGGGTTCGAGATCAGAGAGAATAATCAAACTTTTGTATGAGAGATTTAGATTTAAGTGTGTAAACTGTAAGCAATTCATAGTGGTTTCTCTCGCCCTTAAGGGGCACCGTGGTTTTTTCCCATTCAAGGGTTTTCCACGTAAAATCCATCTTGCATGTGTTGATTGATTTTCTTTGTTTATTCGTTCTTTATTAACATAATATTGTTGACCAAGTCAATCCAAAAATCACCGTCAACAATACTTATACTCCTCATACCTCTTTTGGCAATGAGTCATTCATGTCACAAGTTTTGGAGAGCTCAGAGAAACTTGAACTGGTGATTAACATGTGCCTTTACTGTGTATATGGCATTTTCCATTGTTTGTATTTGATAGAAGTCTTTCTTAATATAATTCATGCATGTAGAAATTGTATTACATTCTATTATTCTTATCAAGCAGGTTGATGAAGCAAGTTCGAGCCACACATTCTATTATTCTTATCAACTAGAAATCTGTCGTCCATGATTTGCATTTCCAAAAATTGTAAACTTTCATCAAACAATTATATGATTAGCATTCAACTTTGTAAGCTAATACCCTCTTTGAAGAAAAGCGAATGTAACTTTGAAGCTAATAAGGTAATACCCTATTTTAAGAAAAGTGGACTCAATTCGTTTGTCCCAAAGTGGTGTTTCAATTTGTGTCTAACCAATCAAATTAGAACATGTGTCTATATTTAATTAGCATTTAACTTTGTAAGCTAATACCCTCTTTTAAGAAAAGTGATAAATTAGCATTTAACTCTGAAGCTAATACCCCTAAGAAAAGTTGACTCAATTCCTTTATCCAAAAAAAGTGTCCCAATTTGTATATAACCAACCAAATTGAGACATGAATTTACATTTAATTATTATTTTTCAACTAAAAACATTTTTTTTTATTTCAGTGGGCCGGGGGGCCATGGCTGATGGCCCCCCCTAGCCTCCATGGCGGTCCGCCTTATACCGGCGATTCTTGCAGCTCAATCGAAGTGGTTGGTGAGAAGCTGGAAATAAAAGTGTTGATCTTGTGGTGAAGCCGACGACAAGCATCGCGAAGCTGCTCAATCGAAGTGGAAATAATAGTTTTGATCTTGTCGTGAAGCTGATGACAAGCATCGTGAATTGGGACGGCATGAATCTAGTAGGCAAGAATGAGAGGAACAAAAGCCCATGGAATGAAAATGAGAGCTCCAAGCAAGTGCGGGAGCAAGATGGAGACCAGTGAGACTGAAGAAAGTGATCCCGATATAATAGCCATGGGGACGGATCGTTCAGCTGCAGAGAAGTAGATGACTGACGAAAACACAAATACCCACATTTGTGCTGGGTGCGTTTCGAAGGGAGACTTGTCCTTGCTTTCATTGTTCACTTGGATAACGGTGAGGAGCATCGGAATTATACAGTTGAAGGACTTGGCGATCCTACACATTAATTTAAACCATCAACCATATATATGATTAGAAATACTAATGAGCTTCTTTCAAAAAAAAAAAAAAAAAAAAAAGTAATGAGCTTGATTTGATGTAAGACATAAATAATGGGGAATACACATACATGAAATTCAGCTGCGGGGCATCTCCAGCACCCCTTCCCTCTTGCATCGCCTGCTGTTGTCCCTCCATTCTTTGTTGTATAACCATTTTAAGCTCGAAGGATATTTATATGGGTTTGTCTTGGATATTTTATTTACACCGAACTTACACCGAACTTCTTCGGTGTAAATAAAATATCCTTTAGTTTTCCTTCAGTGTTGAAAAAAATGATAGTTTATTTATGCCGAAGAACTGTAAATAATTTTTTTTTTTTTTTTTTTTTTTAAGAATTAAATAAAATATCCTTATTTATGTTCCTTTAGTGTTAAAAAAAATTATATTTTATGTACACCGAAGAACCAATTGTTTCTTCGGCGTTAAGTGTCTTTTTCATTGTTTTAGGTACGATAGCGGAAATTTATAGATACTTTAAAAAACAACCATGTGTTGTAATAAAATTGGAAAGAACAATAGATAACAATAATTAAATAACAAAACAAAAGAATAACATGCAAGAAGAAAGAAGAAGAGAGAAGAACACAATAATTAATTAACAAAATAAGAAATAAAATGAAAAAAGAAAGGAGTGATGAACGAGAGAGATGAAGAGAAATAGAGATGTGAGCAATTGCCTTATTATTGAATGAAGCTTTCAGATTTCAACAATAATTGAATAACCACACGAAAGGAAAAAGTAAAATGTTAACAAGGTAACACAAATATATAGTTGGTAGAATCAATTAAAATAATATAAAGAAGTACCACTAATCATCTTGCATGCATGCCACATTTTTAAGCTTCCACGTGCACCATGTGGTGGAAATCCACAAAATTCTACAACACTCCCCCTTGGATTTCCACAATTTGTATTTTAAATTGCTAGGAAAAACTCAGTGGGACAAAAACCTCAGCAAAATATATACAATGATCTTCAGGATCAAGTGATGTGGATGTGTTTAGAACTGCCTCATTAAAACCTTTCCGGTAAAACCCAGTGGGACAAAATCCGGTAGAAGGAAAAAGAGTACAGTACACATATATCCATTTAAAATTTTGCTCCCCCTGATTGAATGCTCCCCCTGAATGAAACTTCATTATCAATCTTGTAATTTGCAGAGTCGACGCATGCCAATCCCATATACCAGTTTCTCAAAAGTTGATGTAGGCAATGTTTTGGTAAACAAATCTGCAAGATTATCCGTAGACCGTATTTGTTTAACATCGATCTGTCGACTCTGTTGAAGTTCGTGAGTATAGAAGAATTTGGGAGAAATATGTTTGGTTCTGTCTCCTTTGATATATCCACCTCTAACTTGAGCAATACAAGCCGCATTATCTTCAAATATCGGTGTCGACATTCCTGTAGATAATGAAAATCCACATGTATTTTGAATATGAGAAATTACTGACCTTAGCCACACGCATTCTCGGCTTGCTTCATGAAATGCAAGTATCTCAGAATGATTAGATGATGTAGCAACAATGGTTTGCTTTGTGGAGCGCCAGGAGATTGCTGTGCCATTATAAGTAAAAACATACCCCGTTTGTGAACGGGCTTTATGGGGATTTGATAAATACCCTGCATCAGCATAACCAATTAAACCTGAAAAATTGTTAGATTTTGAAAAATATAATATAACCCTAAATCTTTTGTTCCACGAAGATAACGAAAAAGATGTTTGATCCCATTTCAATGTCTTCGAGTTGGTGCTGAACTGAATCTAGCAAGTAAATTTACTGAAAATGCAATATCTGGTCGAGTACATTGAGCCAGATATAATAAAGCACCAATTGCATTAAGATATGGTACTTCAGGACCAAGTATCTTTTCACCATCTTCCAGTGGTCGGAATGGATCTTTCTTAGGATCAAGGGTTCTAACAATCATGGGAGTACTTAATGGGTGAGCATTATCCATATTAAATCTTTTCAGAATCTTTTCAATATAAGCTGATTGATGGATAAGTATTCCATCTGATTTATGCTCAATCTCCAGACCGAGACAATATTTTGTCTTTCCCAGGTCTTTCATTTCAAATTCCTTTTTCAAATATTCAGCAGTTCTCAGGAGCTCTCCAGGAGTTCCAATCAAATTCATGTCATCAACGTAAACTGCTATAATAGCAAATCCAGATTCTGATTTCTTTATGAAAACACATGGGCATATGGGATTATTGATATATCCCTCTTTAATCAAATATTCACTGAGGCGGTTGTAATACATGCGCCCAGATTGCTTTAATCCATACAAGGACCTTTGTAATTTAATTGAATATAAATTGCGAGATCTCGAGTTGTATGCTTCTGGCATTCTAAATCCTTCTGGGATTTTCATATAAATATCTGAATCGAGTGAGCCATATAGGTAGGCAGTTACTACGTCCATAAGACGCATTTCAAGTCTTTCTGAGACAGCCAAACTTATCAGAAATCGAAACGTAATTGTATCCATCACTGGTGAATACGTCTCATCAAAATCAATACCAGGTCTCTACGAGAAACCCTGTGCTACGAGTCGTGCCTTATGTCGCACCACCTCGTTTTTCTCATTACGTTTCCGTACAAAAACCCATTTGTATCCAACAGGTTTGACGTCTTCAGGCGTCTGGACTATTGGTCCAAATACTTTACGTTTGGTTAATGAAGCCAATTCTGTTTGAATCGCTTCTTTCCATTTAGGCCAATCAGATCTTTGCCTACAATCATTAAGGCTATGAGGCTCATAATCATCATTTAAAATTTCAGTAGCCACTGTATACGAAAAAATATCATCAATGATTATTTCTTCACGATTCCACATTTCTCCTGTATAATTTATAGCAATTTCCTCATTTCCATGTTCTTGTATCTCTTCAGAGATTCCTTCCCTTGCAGGGGTCTCTTGTGTCCTTTCAGGGACATCTAACTCTTGTGGAGTTGATTCAGAGAAAGTGGATTTATTTATCATTTCAGGAACATGATCCTGATATTTTGTTTTCTTCCTTCGGGGAACAGTATCTTTCGAACCAAGTGGTCTACCACGCTTCTGGCGTACAGTAGATGATTCTTTTGCTACTATTTGTTTAGATCGTTCTTCTGGAACAATCACCCGTGCTGGTACATTAACAGCTGAGATGTGTGATTTTGTTACCTTAGTAGCATCTGTAAATCCATCTGGTAACTGATTTGCTATTGTTTGAAGATGAACTATCTTGCGTACTTCATTATCACACTGAGATGTGTATGGGTCAATATGAGTTAGACCAGGAACTTTCCAAGAAAATTCACGCTTCTCTTCAGGAGAAGTTTTTCCTTTCCCTAATGATGGGAAATTTCCCTCATCGAAATGACAATCAGCAAATCGTGCCACCAGTTAAAGGTTCCAGATATCTGATAATTGATGGTGAATCTAGACCAACATATATTCCCAAACGCTGTTGGGGTCCCATTTTAGTTCTATTTGTAGTTGCAATTGGGACATATACTGCACAGCCAAAAGTACGCAGATGGGAAATATATGGTTGATGGCCAAATACAAGTTGCACAGGAGAATATTGATGATAAGCAGTGGGACGAAGACGAATTAGTGCAGTAGCATGTAAAATAGCATGTCCCCAAACAGAAATCGGTAATTGTGTTCGTAATAATAAAGTTCTTGTAATTACCTGAAGACACTTGATAAATGATTCTGCTAATCCATTCTGAGTATGAACATGTGGAACTGGATGCTCAACATCAATCCCAACTGATCTGCAATATTCATCAAATGTTTTGGAGGTAAATTCACCAGCATTATCAAGGCGGATTGATTTGATCGGATGATCGGGAAAATGTGCCCGAAGCTTGATAATTTGTGCGAGTAATCTGGCAAAAGCAACATTACGTGTTGACAATAAGCAAACGTGTGACCATCTGCTGGATGCGTCAACTAGGACCATAAAATAGCGGAACGGTCCACTTGGTGGATGAATAGGTCCACATATGTCCCCTTGAATCCTTTGTAGGAATGATGGGGATTCAAAACTAATTTTAGAATGGGATGGTTTTATTACCAATTTCCCTTGTGAACATGCAGTACATAAATTTTCATGGGATAAAAGAATCTTCTGGTTCTTTAATGGATGCCCATGAGAATTTTCAATGATTCTACGCATCATTGTAGATCCCGGGTGACCAAGACGGTCATGCCAAAGCATAAATATTTTTGGATCTGGGAACTTCTGGTTCATAACTGCATAAATTTCTACACCTCTTATAAGAGTGTAATATAATCCAGATGATAAACCACGCAGCTTTTCCATAATGAGCTTCTGGCCCGAATTATGAGAAGTAATGCACAGATACTTAATATTCTCATCACTTATAGTTTCTATGTGATATCCATTACCCCTTATATCTTTGAAACTAAGTAGATTTCTTCTGGATCTACTAGAATATAAAGCATCACTGATACATATTTTAGTATCGTTTGGTAACAATATCATGGCTCTACCGGAGCCTTCTATCAAATCTGCTGGACCCGATATTGTATTAACATTTGCTTTGAGCAAGGTCAAATTCAGAAAATATTTCTTATTCCGCAGAATTGTATGCGTCGTTGCACTATCGGCCAGACATATGTCTCCTGTATCTTGCTTTTCAACATCAATCAATTTATCGTTTAGAGACATATCTATTCACAAAACAAAAACAAAAACAAAAATAAATAAAGTGCAAATCAGATAGAGTGATCAAAAATATAAACATGCAGATATGAAAATATATCACTTCATAAAACAAAATCATGAATCATATTGATCTTTCGAACTTCCGGTTCGACCATGAACTGCAGGTTCATAAAATTTAGAAAACTTCAGGTTCTAAATAGAAATTACAAATTGACTTTCTAGATGAAAGAATCGTAACTTGATTCAATTCAGAATTTCTGGTTCTAATAAACTTTGACATAAAAATTTTAAATATCACAATTTAAATTGAATTCAGAGCTTCAAGTCTGATTAGAACTTCGTGTTCAAAACTTAAGAACTTCAAGTTCAAATTCAATTACTTCGTATTCAAAATTAGAACTTCAGATTCTGATCGGTTTGTAAAACCGTGTCAACTTAAATATTATAATGATAAATCCAGAAACTTCAGATTCTGGTTAGTCGGTCTAGTTGAGCTTGATTTAATTTCCAGAAACTTAACGATTGACCTAGTTAGGCTCAACACATAATTTATACAAATCCAGAAACTTCAGGTTCTGGTTAGTTGGCATATTCAGATACATAAATTGCATAAAATTAAATAGATGCGTAAAATTAAAATAATAGATAATATAACAGAAATAAGATGAAGAAGAATAATGAGATAAAATGAATAGGGGAGAAAATTTACTATTTTTATTAATGATTTCGGATTACATCCTGACCACACAATTTCAGCTGTGTAGTGATTTTGAATAAAGCGGTATTATACTTAGAGACTGATCTAAAATCTTGAAAACGTAAATGTTGCCACTGATATCTGGCATTTGGTAATGCAACTTCTGGTTGGTTATCAAATCGGTCTTTTTAGTTCTTGCCATAAAACTTCTGGTTCTGTGACCGTTAGGTATTGGGCTTTCAGATCGTAATTGTCTCTAGACACTTCCAGTGCAGCAAATTTCAAATTTACAAGCTTTGACATTATTATAACTTCTGGTTATCCGAAAATCACAATCGGAGTCAGAACTTCTGGTCTGACAAAAATCCGAGAAATTTTAATTCTTCAAATATATAAAAAGAATAAATCCAGAAAATTTCAGATTTCAGCAATGATAAATAAATCCATGAACTTCAGGTTCTGGATGAGTAACCAAATTATTTAAATAAAAATTACAAAATAAAATGCGTAATAATAAATGCGGAAAAAATAAATCCAGAACTGCGGGTTCTGGTAGGTTGGCATAGCCAATCTCATAAAAACATATAAATAAATAAATGCGGGAAAATAAAATGCAGTAAAATAAATTGCATAAAAGTAAAATGCGAGAAATTAAATTCAGAACTGCAGGTTCTGATATTAATAAATAAAAATCTGGAAGCTTCAGGCTTCAGTAATTAATAAATTCAGAACTTCAAGTTCTAGTAATAAATCTAGGAACTTCAGGTCCCAGTAGTAATAAATTCAGAACTTCAGGTTCTAGTAATAAATCTAGAAACTCCAGGTTCTAGTGGTAATAAATTCAGAGGCCTCAGGCTCTGGAAATAACAGCATTCGTGCTGATAACGTGTTGTAATAAAATTGGAAAGAACAATAGATAACAATAATTAAATAACAAAACAAAAGAATAACATGCAAGAAGAAAGAAGAAGAGAGAAGAACACAATAATTAATTAACAAAATAAGAAATAAAATGAAAAAAGAAAGAAGGAGTGATGAACGAGAGAGATGAAGAGAAATAGAGATGTGAGCAATTGCCTTATTATTGAATGAAGCTTTCAGATTTCAACAATAATTGAATAACCACACGAAAGGAAAAAGTAAAATGTTAACAAGGTAACACAAATATATAGTTGGTAGAATCAATTAAAATAATATAAAGAAGTGCCACTAATCATCTTGCATGCATGCCACATTTTTAAGCTTCCACGTGCACCATGTGGTGGAAATCCACAAAATTCTACAACACCATGTACACAAGTTTGACTATTTGCGAGACCTCTCACACAAATTTTTAACTTTTGCTGAAAGATTTTTAGTTTTTTATTTATAACGTGGTGCAGTTCTGTTTATATATAGTTTAAGCATCTCTAATAGAAATGTGGTTTGCATTTGAAAAAATTGTGATATGTCAATATTGTTAAGTCATTGTCAAGTCAATTGATTCATATGTGGCATGTAACTAAACTTGATACACATCCAAATGAAAAAGTGGTCGGTCTCCAATATTTCACTTGTAAAATATATATTTTTAATGACATGTCAATTTAATATTGGTCTCCTTTAATATACTTTAGAATTATTGAATAAAATATAATAGAAGACAAGAGTGGTTGATGACTGGACCAACAAGATGGCTGTCCAACAGATCCTTTGCTATTTATCCAATGGTTATAATCTACCGTTAATTAATTTATTATTTCAACCATTACATTGACAAACAAACAGGTAAATTGATGTTGAAGACCTAAGTTACCGAATTTAAATCAAACTTTTAACTTAATATATATATACATTGTGCAATTGGACTTGTTCCGTCTCCTTTCCTTGTTACTAATTTTATGCAAATATATAATATAAAAAAAAAATTTAAAAAAAAAACAGGTTCTTATTGATAAGTGATCTAAAGTCATAATCACAATTTTAATATATATATTTTTTCTTAATTCTTAACATGTATTCTTAAAGGTATCAGATTTTACAAATACTGTGTTAAACATGATTTCTGAGTTAATATGACGAATTTACAGAATTTACAGAATTTACCGTCTTCAATAGACCAATATATGTTTTTGCTACCAATAACATTCCCTCACAGTCCACGTGTCATGTCTCCCTACTCGACTTCTCTGTGTCGCTGATTACTGTCTCTCTCTCTATTCAACACCTTTAGTTTAGTTTTTTTTTTTAATTTGGAAAACATAAAATTTGCTTTCGGGAACAGTATCCAATGTATATCGGATATTATTGTTCCCGAAAGCAGTTTTTATGTAATATATTGGATACATTATCCAATGCAGCCTATGTAATATATTGGATACTGTTTCCGAAAGCAGTTTTTATATTTTCCAAATTAAAAAATAATAATAATAATAATAAAAACTAAACTAAAGGTGTGGAATAGAGAGATAGACAGTAATTAGCGGCACAGAGAAATCGGAGAAAATCTTAGCTGGGACGGTCTCATACACGTGGCCGTGAGACCGTCCAATGAGAGTGTGTCACATAAACATTGGGAGACTGTGCGAGAGATGTGGCACACTCTCATTAGACGGTCCCACGGCCACGTGTATGGGACCATCCCAGCCAAGATTTTCTCGAGAAGTCGAGTAGGGAGACATGACACGTGGACTGTGAGGGAACGTTATTGGTAGCAGAAACATATATTGGTGACTAGGGATGGGCATGGGTTGGTTTGGGTTGAGTTTGACTAATTCCAAACCGAACTATTATAAAATCGGTTTAATTTTTTACCACCAAAACCAAATCATTTATAAGACAAAACCAAACCGATCCAAACCAATAAAAATTGGGTTGGTTTAACGGTTTGAGTAAATAATTACATTATTTTTTATTTGGATAAATTTAATAATATCAAATTATCAATATAAGTAGTTAAACCAATTATCAATAAGATAAATAATAATACTAATTTATAATACTGACTTTAATCAAGTGCGGAATGATAATCATTTAAAAAAAAATTAAAAAAAAAAAAAAAAAACTCAAGTGTAAAACGCCCAAAACTCAAGTTGTTTTTGAGCAACCCAATTGGTTTGGGTTGGTTTGTGGGTTGCGTTTTATCAAACCTTATAACCCAACTCAAACCATTACATACTTATATTATTATTATTATTATTATTATTACTACTACTACTTAAATTATTAGAGAAAACAAATAAAAATTAAAGTTAACTCAATACAACAAGAAGTGAACTTCAAAACCTCAAAGTGGTTGCTTCGACGGTGGTAGATATTATTAATTTAGAAGTTTAAACGATTTAGTTTTATTTTCTAAATGTATATATATATTAAGTTAAAAGTTTGATTTAAATTCGGTAACTTAGGTCTTCAATATCAATTTACCTGTTTGTTTGTCAATGTAATGGTTGAAATAATAAATTAATTAACGGTAGATTATAACCGTTGGATAAATAGCAAATGGATTAATGGATTTTAAATCACAATCAAATTAATTAACAGTAGATTATAACCATCGAATAAATAGTATAGGGTCAGTTGGACAGCCATCTTGTTGGTTCGGTCATCAACCACTCTTGTCTTCTACTCTATTTTATTCAACAATTCTAAAGTATATTAAAGTAGACCAATACTAAATTGACATGTCATTAAAAACATATATTTTACAAGTAAAGTATTCGAGACCGATCAAGTTTAGTTACATATCACATATGAAGTAATTTGTTTAACAATATTGACATATCACCTTTTGTTTTTAAATGCAAACCATAATACTATTTGAGATGTTTTAACTATCTGTAAACAGAACTGCACTACGTTATAAATAAAAAAACTAAAAATCTTTCAACAAAAGTTAAAAATTTGTGTAGAGGTCTCGCAAATAGTCAAACTTGTGTACATGGTTGTTTTTTAAAGTAGAGATTTTATTATTTTCCATCCTCACTTATGAGGCATTGACACTGACATGTCAAGCGGCTTGGTGGTGCCAAGAAGACTTTCTTGCTAATACTTTCCTTGGTAAAGCTTTGCTCGTACAGCCCCAATATTATTTAAGCTTATCCACCCTATCCAATCCAAGTTGACATTAATTAATTTATTAATTTTATTTTTTACTTGTGGGTGCTTTAACTAACGAGTCGAAAGGTATATCGGATGATAAATCTTTTATATTTTTACCGTAAATTTACGGGTTTGACTCCTAAAAAAATCCAAATCATATATATATATCAATATAATAATAGATTTTTACAGTGCCACATATCGCTATGAGGGAGTTTCGGTATTAAATTCTATATATTCATTTTTATTTTTATTTCTATATTCTATATAACTATTTAATAATGATAATAATAAAACAAGATGAATGCAATCTATAACGATTAAAAGCCTCTTGAAAAGCAAATCCATTAATGGCAGCTTTGGTATATTGTATAGATTAGTTCTCTCTCCACACTCTCTAAATTCTTCATAATTTAATTATTATTGATCTATCTATTGTCATCTCTAACTTCTCTTTAATGAGATTAATTAGAGTATTAATTAATATTAATTTCTAGAATACATTACATGATAATATAACGTTTAAAAACCTCTTGAAAAGCAAATAAAAATAAAAATAGTGTAATCTATATCTATATCTAAATTCTAAGCCTCAAAGTAAGCCTCAAAGTAAGGTCAATTTCTAAGCCTCAAAGTTGGAATATAAATTTCTAATATCGAAATTTATAGGAGAAAATCTTGTATACACCCGGTGCAATGGGTGCAAGCCATGTGGCCGGGAGTAGTGGTGACCACGGTTTGGTTAAACCGTCGGTTTTGTCCGCGGTTTAACCGGAACCGGATTGGCCAAACCGAAACCGGAAACCGGAACCGAAACCGCCGGTTTGGAAACCGGTTGGAAACCGGTGGTTCCGGTTCCGGTTTCGGTTTGGGAGTCCCCCAAACCGTCCGAAACCGGCGGTTTTTGGGCAAAAACCGCCGGTTTTAACCGCCAAAACCGGCGGTTTTAACCGGTCAAAACCGCCGGTTTTATTAAAAAAAAAAAAAAAAAAAAAAATCAACGAATCAGACGCTGCCACGTGGCAGCGTCTTTTAAAAAAATTACCGTTATAAGGATTTAAAATATTAAAAAAAAAAAAAAAAAAAACAGCCAATCAGACGCTGCCACGTGGCAGCGTCTGATAAAAAAAATTTTACCGTTAACCTTTTTAAATATTAAAAAAAAAATTAAAAAAAAAATAACCAATCAGACGCTGCCACGTGGCAGCGTCTGATTTATACCGTTCTGAGTCTTCTGACAGTTAAAAAAAAAAAAAAAATTTCCACCAATCACACGCTGCCACGTGGCAGCGTGTGAAAAAAAAATTAACCGTTCTGAATTTCAGAACGGTTAGGCAACGGCCAAAAATTTTTTTCTTTTTGCACCCCTCTATTTCTTTTATTTGCATATTCACCCCTCTCTACTATACTATAAATATCCCCCCATATTTCATTATTCTTCACACCACTCATTCTCTCAACTTCTCTCAACTCTCAATCTCAATTCTCAATTCTCAAATTCAAAATTCTCTCTACAATTTTATTTAATTCTCATTCATATATAAATTATTTCTTATATTTTTTACTATCTACTATTTTTTCAATTATCAAATTGATTTACAATATTTATTTCAACAATATAATTGTTTCTATATATATATTTTTCCAACAATATAATTGTTTCTATATATATATTTTTCCAACAATACAATTTTTTCTATATATATATATTTTTCCAACAATATAATTTTTTCTCTCATAGTCTCATATATATATTTTTTTCAAAAATATATTTTTTTCAATCATCTTTTTTTTACTCTATATTTTATTATTTATATTTATTTTTTATAATAAATATTTAAACATATTTTTTACTTGCTTACTCTATATTTTTTACTCATATTTTTCAATGGCAAGTGGGGGAGATAGTTCAAGAAATAGGGACAAAGGAAAGGCTCCAATGAGAAACTTGTTGGAAGATATTGGTCAAGCCGTCAGTTATGACGATTTGAATTTTCACCAATTCCTTCAAGATCAATTTGGATCCGATCCCCCTTCTGCTCCTAATCCTCCTCTAACAATTCCCGAGTTCAACGAATTCGACCCCGCTCAAAATACCCCCCCTGAAAATCTATCTAATTCTAACCCCACAGCCTCTTCGGATGCTTTTTTTGTAGGTGAAGGTGAAGGTGAAGGTGAAGAAGAAAAGGAAGAAAAGCCACTGAAGTCCGAACTCTTCAAAGTGCATATGAAGAAAACCCAGATAGATAATGGTTTCCAAATCCAGTGCAATCACTGCGGCAGAAAATATAAAGTTGGAAGAAACTTCGGATATGGCACGTTATGGTCCCATATCAAAAGATGTCACCCATCTGAATACGCGGTATCGAACAACCAAACCCAAATCTCCAGGTACGCAACCCCTTCTAATCAATTATTTCATTACACGACTGAAAACAATAGAGAACAAATGGCATTAATGGTTGCAACTGAACACTTACCTTTTGGTTTTGGTGAGAAAGTAGGTTTTATTAATTATTGTCAAAAAGCATTAAATCCTGCAATGCAACGTGTTCCTAGATCCACTCTCACACGTACACTACATAACATTTACAGCAGAGAAAAAAACAAATTGAAAACATATTTTTCTGAATTTCAAGGTCGCGTTTCCGTATGTGCCGACATATGGAGCGACAATTTTGGTAGTCATTCATATTTGGGTGTCACATGTCATTATATGGATAATAACTGGGACATGCAAAAAAGAATTCTTGCATTTCGTGTTTTTGATGATTCACATTCAGCTCAAAATATTTTTCAACTCCTTAAAATCATTTTTCAAGAGTATAATATCCTAAACAAAATTTTTGCTATTGGTTTTGATAATGCTGCAAGCAATACTGCATCTATTCCTATGTTACAAAAATTGTGCAATCCTTATTTCGGGGGTAAATTATTTCATCAACGTTGTGCATGTCATGTTTTAAATTTGTGTGTTCAAGCTGGATTATCAGAGCTTTCTACTTTTATTAAACCAATTAGAGATAGTATTAACTATATCTGGAGGCATAACAAAGTCCAGAAACAATGGTTAAAATATTGCATTTTGAATAATATGCCTCCCAAAAAATTTTCTCGAGATATTACCACTCGTTGGAATTCAACTTATAAGTTGCTTTCTGAAAGTGTTGAATATAAGGAATTATTAGTTTCTTTTATTACTTATTATGTTCCTTCAATTTCTCTTCAATTGAACCATTGGGATGTATGTATAAAAATTCTTGAATTGTTACGTGTTTTCAATGATGCTACTGTCGCTTTATCTGGTGTTTACTATCCCACTACTCATTCATTTGTTGTTCAATGTGTTAATATTGTTGGTGCATTCAATGATTGTGATGTTGATCCTCAATTGAGTCTATGTGTTGATGCCATGAGGAGAAAATGGTTACAGTATTATGGGCAAATTCCAAATATTTACCTGATTGCAATGTGTTTAGATCCACGCTTTAAATTTGAATATTTGCAGATTTATTTAGCTAATTATTACAAATGTTTAGATTTAGAAGTTGATGTTCTTCAGTCTTGTGATTCCGTTAAGGAATTGCTTTATGAATTTTACAATGAATATCTTAGAATATATGGTCCGTCTTTGAATGTGCCGGTTTCACAACCCCAACCCACATCTGGTGGTAGTAGTTCTCAAAAATTTACATTAAGAGGCTTAGGGGATCGACTGTTTTCCGAAAGAACCAAAAAATTACGAACATCTTCTTCATCCTCAACGGAATCCGAGGTTGACCGGTATTTACAAGACAGTCATAAATTTAATGATGAAGAATTTCGTATCCAGGATTGGTGGAAGAGTCATCAACAAGATTATCCAATTTTGGCAATTATTGCCAAACAAATTCTTGGAACACCGGTTTCTACAGTTGCTGTGGAACAAGAATTTAGTGCAGGTGGAAATATTTTGGACCCAAGACGATCATCTATGTGTCCACAATCACTTGAAATGCAGTCATGTGTTGATGATTGGACAAAGGCCAAATATAGACAACAAGAACTTCAGCCGGATATAGTGAACGACTTCTTCGAAGATGAACAAGCGACGGGAACGGAAGGCAGTGAATAGATTCCGTTCCAACATCCAACCTCCAACACCGAGCAACTAATTAAAGGTAAAAGAACTACGTGGCCTTTGATTCCTCTACATTGATGGAGGATACGTAGGCAGCTTAATTATGGTAAAAAATTAAGTGCAAGGCCGATTTTTTTTTATTTTTTTTTTAATTTTAACTTTATTACATTGTAATATTGTATATTTGAATTCAAGCCTTCAAGGCCAATTTCTAATTTTATTTTATTTTATTTTTTGTGAAATTGTAAAGTTGTATTTATTAATAAATGTCAATTTATTTTTTTCTAAACATTGTGAACTACTTAAATACTTCAATGGAAAATGTTTGTAAATATATTGATTGAGATTTAGGAAAAAAAAATTGAAAAAAATAAAAAATGGTTGTAAATGTATTTTTATTTAATAATTTGTTCATTGAAAATTTGGAATTATGATTGGGAAAAATGGGAAGAATCAATATTAATTGGGATTTGAAAAAAAAATTGAAAAAAGAAAAGAAAAAATGGTTGTAAATATATTTTTATTTAATAATTTGCTCATTGGAAATTGGAATTATGATTGGGAAGAATTAAAATATTGATTATATAATAAACAAATAAATAAAAATATTGATTATTTAATATTTTAATTGGGTTAAAAAAAAAAAAAAAAAAAAAAAAAAAAAAAACAAAAAAAACAAAAACCGGAACCGGAACCGGCCAAAACCGGAACCGGAACCGGACAAAACCGGAACCGGAACCGGAACCGCCAAACCGGCGGTTCCAAACCGGTTAGAAACCGGTTTTTCCGGTTCCGGTTTCGGTTTTGGGCCCCTCCCAAACCGAAACCGGCGGTTCGGAACCGAAACCGGAACCGAACCGGACCGGTGCCACCACTAGCCGGGAGAACTCATTTGATTGGTTGTCCTTGCCATATGATATGCATCCATTGAACGGATGCGATGCACTGGGTGCATGCAAGATTCTCTCAATTTATAGATAGATACTCCAAAAAAATCAGACTTTTTGGAGGGGTCCGTGGGTGATTAGATACGCCAGAGTTCGTACAGGTGTAAAGTGAGCTATTAGTTGGTCCCTTTGTGGTAATGGCACATATATGTAATGACCTTTTTTTCTCATAGAAACATGTTACCATATGCACAATTGTTTTGCTCCAAAGTGGCTGCGCTCAAACGTTGATCCTTTCCTCTGTAATTGGTGTCACAGGATGGTACTTCGACCGGTCAAGATCATTATACATTTGATGGTGAGTTTGTGATGCAACGGAAAATACAAAGGAATAAGACCAATGTCTGTATTCCATAATAATCTGGAATCCATCAAAAAACAAAGAGAAAAACTTTTTAAACGAACTCTGAAATTTTAATATTAATATTTTTCCAATTAAGATGTAAATTGAAGTTTTATTGTATTCTAATTACAATCATGAAGGTTAGATCTTAGATAATGACTCTCTCATTTCCTTTATGAAATCAAGCAGCTGATGTGGCATTTGGAATTGCGTTGCCCAGTAAAGAAAAGCTTATGCAATACTATAACTTGTGGTACTATGTGTATAATTAATACTTTGATCTTTAAATATAATGACACAAAAATGTTCCATCTTTTCTACCTTAATAAATTGATTTTTATTTCTTCCACCTAAATAAATTGATTTTTGCAATTTATTTGAATTCTAGGAAGGATAAAAATGGATACTTTGTAGAGCCAGTAGACGCAAACGAGGTTTGTATCTAGTGAGTTACATATTTAATTGCCATATATTTGTTTTATATGTTTTTTGGTCTAACAACATTTCTTGATTTAATAGGTTGAACACTATTATGATGTCATTACGGAGCCAATGGATTTTAGCACTATTGCGGAAAAAATTGATGGGGGGAGCTATGAAACTTTTACAGATTTTGCGGTTTGTTCCTATAACAGTTGTTTTCTTATTGTTTGTAACTTTTGTGCTAGGTCCATAAGTGAAAATCCTGCTAATCCGAAATGATGGAATCAATTACTCTTCTCATATTTTGTCTAAATGGTGAATGTGCCTACATTTTTGTGTGATAAGGAACACGGTTGAGGTCAATAAGTATATTTTATATAACATACACATGTTTCACTAGAATACGATGACTGTCAACTGGGTGTTCCTCTTTTTATCTCATTTTTAGGGTTTTATGGGGAAGCTGGAGGTTTGGTTGGGGTTTTGTAATGAGGTGCGAGGTCTCTTTCCTCGAAGTTCCTCTAATTATAAATATTTTGGCACCCAAATAGAACCAGACCACTTTTCAGATTGTTTTTCTCTTCTTTTTCTTCTCTAAAGTTAATGACACTCTGACTTCTCATATGACTGGCCACTTTAGGTTCTTGATCTCTGTCAGGCATTACTATAATCTAGCATATTAGGACTATTAACCTTTGATTTTAAAGCATGTACTGTCTGCCCATCCAAATCCAATCCATATTCTGTGTTTACATATCTTGAAATTATTTATAAGTTATCTGACTGTCTAGATTGCCAATTTACTGTCCCATCAAAAATACTGAAAATTGATAGTTGATCTTAGATTCAATATCTTGTCATATCATGAGTTTTCTTTTTAGTTGTTTATTCTTAGATTTCCACAATATATGTCAATATTAGTTTATGTGCTTACTAACTGTTTGATAAAGTGATTCTTATAGAACAACCAATTGTTTGATGCATTATTGAAAGAAAACTCTTAAACTTCTCTTTCTCTTGATTTCATTTTTTTAGGGTTTGTTTTTTGGTACTTGTTTTTTTAAGGTCGGAATCTCAAATTCGAGTTTTATATATTGAAAGTGTCTTCGAATAAGGTATGATTTTTTATTTTATTTTTTGTATGTAGAATTATATATATATGTTTAGGGATGTTTTTTTAACTTTAATTTGTTTTCAAATTTTTTAAGGAACTCATTATTATTATTTCATGATTTATAGTTTTTTGTTCTTAAATTTTCACGGTATATATCAATTTAGTTTATATGCATACTAACTGTTTGATAAAATGATTCTTACAGAACAACCAATTTTTATATGCATACCAATTGTTTGATAAAAGAGTTCAAACACTCAATAAGATATTTGATATTTGATATTTGGCTGGATGAATAGATTAACATTATGAAGGACTTTATATGAAAATGAATAGATTAATAGATCCAATAAGTTTTATACTTGGATATCAAACTTATAGAATTTATTTTATATTTGTACTAAGTTTTGTCAATATTGTTGCATTTTTCATCGGTTTTATTTTGGTGACTTTAATTTGTTCTCACTATTTTTTTTTTCCTTCATGTCTTCATGTATATAGGTTTGTCTTACAAAACCTAAAGATTCTTTAGATACCTGATAACTAAATGGATCATTGATTTCTAATATTTTACAATTAAGACCTCGGAAGTTTCAAGTTTTTGGTTATGCGGTTGGATATTATTGTATGTGATCTAACACTTATGTTAACTTATATTAGTTGGATATTATTGTATGTGACCTAACACTTATGTTAACTTATATTGGCTGGCTTACATGTGTTATTTAGTAGTAGACTTTGAAAGATGTTGGATTACTTTCGTATCAATTTGATATTATGTTTATTTTTAGATATTTTTTTAATGGAATGATTATTTATGAAACTCAATGTTATTCAATGAGTGACATGTTTTATTTGGTTATATTTTTATATTTTTTATTTTTTTAATACAATTTAAATTTATAGACAATTAATTAAATTGTTACTAAGTATCTATGTAGTGACTTAATATTCATATTATTAATTGTCATTAAGTCTGCGTTGTAGTGACAATTAAATTAACCATATAATAATTGTCACTAAGTTTGTTTGTAGTGACATAATTTTAAGATGATTATTTGTCACTAGATTTGTGAATAGTGACATTTTTTAAACAATAAATTGTCTCTAAGAATATGTATAGTGAAAAAAAATCTTCAAATGGTTAATTGTCACTAAATACTAATCTAGTGACACGATTTTTATTTTGTCACTAATTAAGGTCAAGTGATAATATATCACTAAAAGTTATGATTTGTGATAAGTACCAAAAATCTGTCATAAATACTTTTAGTGACGGGATAAAAATGACGAATTATTAGTGATATTTTTTTTTGTGATAATATTGAATTTGTGACAATTTCTTCACTTATAGTGATAAATATTTTTTGTTACTGTAGGTCAATTTTCTTGTAGTGCGCGTATGACTTATATATTTAGTACACAGCAATGCAGTGCTTTTCAATGCTCGAGATACTGTTTATTACAAACAGGTAATTCCACCAGATTTTCATTTTTCACTAATGGATAACTCATATATCATGGTTTACAAAAGTTTTTTGTTCTTAAATCTTCATGTCTTATCAAAAGATTTTTCTACGTCTCTCTTAACTAAATTCTGAATTTTGTATCTCCAAGCTATTGCTATAAAAAAAAATTAGCTGAAAAGCTCTTCAATGTTCTGAGAATTGACATCGAGAACTTGAAACCTGTATTTGGCAAGAAAAACATTGAATATGCTGGGGAAAAAGAGAATGACTCTGAATGTTCCAACTCTTGCAGCGATGAAACTGGTAATGAAATAACATTAAAGGCTAGACATGCTTTATAGATGGGGCATATAGTCTCAAATAAGATATATAAACACGTCTCAATGCCCTCATCTTCTACATATATGTTCAATAAATTTGTTCGGGTAATAAGTACAAGTGATAATTAAATTAAATGCTCAAAAGATGTATATTATGAACTCCCTTGAATATTTTGTATGAGATATGACATTGTTGTTTCTCATACATCTTCTAAATATGCAGCATGCCTTTGGTAGTACACAATTTCAGTTGTCCAAAGGAAATGACAAATAAATTGTAGGTAGTTCCTTCAATAGTGTTCTATATTTCTTACTAAAATATCTTCCAACTCTTCTTGTGAATAGATAGTAGCGATGAAGAAGAACCAGAAAATTTTCTACCTTTGCGACGTTATACCTATAGTCCTCATACCTCTTTTGGCAATGAGTCATTCATGTCACAAGTTTTGGAGAGCTCAGAGAAACTTGAACAGGTGAGTAATATGTGCCTTTACTGTGTATATGGCATTTTCCATTGTTTGTATCCAATAAAAGTCTTTTCTTAATATAATTCATGTATGTAGAAATTGTATTACATTCTATTATTCTTATCAAGCAGGTTGATGAAGCAAGTTCGAGCCACGATGGAAATGCAAATCATGGAGGACAAATTCTAGTTGGTTCGAGGCAACGGAGTTGAGGATGGAACCAATCCCCGATGCAACAGCTCCAAGCATTGGTGGGAGCATAGAGCCTGGAGGGAAAATTTCCAGTTGCTTCAATAATCTCTCTCTTTTCCAACATAGAAAACTGGTTGGACAAAAAAGTGAGAGTGTCAAATGTATAATATTCTTTGTCTCACAACCCATTTAATATTAAAGTGTTCTTACAAAAAGTGCAGTATCAATTTTGGTTTCTCCAAAAATTATAAACTTTCATCAAACAATTATATAATTAGCATTTAACTTTGTAAGCTAATACCTCTTTTAAGAAAAGTGATAAATTAGCATTTAACTTTCAAGCTAATACCCTATTTTAAGAAAAGTGGACTCAATTCATTTGTCCAAAAATAATATCCCAATTTATGTAACCAAATTGGGACATATGTCTATATTTAATTATTTTTTTTCAACTTCTTATATAAATGTAGACGATTTGAGTCCGAAATTTTTCAACTTTAAAGCCATAAAATTAATTCAGCTTTAAAGTCAAGCGTGACCAATTTATCGATTATAATTTCTCTGTGTCTTGCGTGTGAACTTTGCAAGATTTATGTGCCATGACTCCATGTTGCCATTAATAAAATGGATGGTAAATATTTAAAATAAAATTTTCACATTTTTTTCTTCAAAACTAATTAAGAAACTCAAGATGTCTAGTTTTCGTCTTCTCCAGGTCTCCATGAGTTAGAGGTCTAGAAGAAACCAAGTGATAGAACAAAAATATCGAAATTGGTTGAGCATTTAGGCATTTTTTTTATTTTTATTTTTTGTCAGAAACGATGACGTTTGGGGTGGATGAGAACTAAAAAAATAACATAAAAAAAGTAGATCACAGCTTATAGTGTTTTTTAATTGAAATAATTACTAGCCATTTTACTCAAATACTTCGTTTCAATTAGTAATTATTTGTCCTCCGTGTGTTATTTGGTTCTAGTTGTTGAATCAGAGAAGCATCGAGAAGAACCCAGAAATCAGAGGAAAAACTCTTCTGTTTTATTAAACTAACTCGCAATTACAAGAGAGGAACAGCTATAAATAGCCAAGGTTAATTACAAGAGAAAACTATCAACCAATCAACTAATGACACATCAGCAAGTTAGTTACTAAATATGTACAATATCTAATACTACTCAAGAACCAGGACGAACATCGCTGTCCACACAGGGGGGACAAGTTTCTATAACCAATTCCGATCCTCGGACAGAGAGATTCTGGAGATGCACAAGAGTGGCTATACCGGCAATCTTTGCTGCTGAATCGAAGTGGTTGGTGAGAAGCTAGAAATAAAAGTGTTGATCTTGTCGTCAAGCCGACAACAAGCATCGCGAATTGAGACGGCATGAATCTGATAGGCAAGAATGAGAGGAACAAAAGCCCATGGAATGAAAATGAGAGCTCCAAGCAAGCGCGGGAGCAAGACGGAGAGCAGTGAGACTGAAGAAAGTGATCCCGATATAATAGCCATGGGGACGGATCGTTGAGCTGCAGAGAAGTAGATGATCAAGGAAAACACAAAAACCCACATTTGTACAGGGTGCGTTTCGAAGGGAGACTTGCCCTTGCCTTCATTATTCACTTGGATAACGCCGAGGAGTATCGGAATTACACACTTGAAGGACTCGGCGATCCTGCACATTAATTGAACCATCAACCATATATATGAATAGCTTGATTAGAAATATTATTGAGCTTGATACAAGACATCAATAATGGGGAATACACATACATGAAATTCAGCTGCGGGGCATCTCCAGCACCCCTTCCCTCTTGCATCGCCTGCTGTTGTCCCTCCATTCTTTGTTGTATAGCCATTTTAAGGTCGAAGGATATTTATATAGGTGAGAGAAGTTATATGGGTTTGTCTTGGAAAACCTATACAATTTTAGTTACTATTTAATCATTTTCGAAGACAGGCTCGAGACAGACTCGTACTATTCTTCGAAAAAGACATGTACACAATATAAAAAAAAAAAAAAAAAAAAAGATTTTATTGGACAATCTTTACAATTTTAGTCACTATTTTTCCGTTTTTGAAGTCAAAGGACAATTTTAGAGGGGACATCATTAAATAATAAAAAAAATGATAATTTTTTTTTGAACTATTTAAAGTGCATTTAATCGAAAATGAAACATCACAAGTTTATAAAAGACATACCCCAGGCTAAACAAAAAACTTGACTAAAACTTTTTAATAGTTCTCTATCACTGTTTCCAAATAGAGTTTAATGAGTAAAATTATTACAATTATTTTAAAACAATGAACCTGTAATTAATTTAAAAGTTTATGCGATATAATATCTAAATAGTATTGAAATTCATATTGAAATACATAATAAATCCAACTTTATGCATCACATAAAAAATAATCCATTAACACTCAAAACAGTTTCAAGCAATTATGTGATAATATAAGATTAGTGGCTTAATAAGAGTAAATATTATATTTTTCTACTCTTCACTTTAAATTTTACATATCACATTCTCAAGCTTTTATGGCCCGCAACTTTATAATAACAAACATTTCTATTATATAATTTGTCAAATGCTAATAGATTAAACATATGCTAAACATGAGTTTTTTTTTTTTTTTTTTTTTTTTTTGACGGTATCTATTTATCCATCTATCTAGACTATGTATTTTTAAAGTTTTTTACTATTGGTAGGATTCAAGCCGCTGATTTGGAAGTTATTTGCCCAAGTCTCAAACTCATCTATCTGTCAACTGAGTTAAACTTATATTTTATTCAATTACACAATAGAAAATAAAAGAGAAATAAATAATGAAAAAAAAAAGAAAAAGAATTAGGATCAGAAGATTACCATTTACAAATTTATTTGTCAAGACTCAAGAGAATATATATATATATATAACAGGTTTGATATTTGATTTTAAAATAAAAGCACAATTTATTTTTTCTTGCTTAAATTCCATTCTTGATGAGAGTTGAGATAGTGCAGTTTTCATTTTATTGTATGGACATTGACAGTATGGGTTTGTTATTGGAAAAAACGATTATATGTGGGCCATATTGTTTGACTTTATTTATTGTTAAATTAAAATAATTATTTATACATTTTTCTTGTGTTTCAAAGTTGCCACTGTACTTTCAGACTTCCATTTTTGAATACTTCCAGAGGAATATTTTACAAAGAGTTGTCCTGTCGTGCATCAGTACAATAAATATCATATGTGAATTATTCCTTATTAAGTCACTTTGATAATTGATTTGTGGAAATTCTTGCACTAAAACATAATTGATAATTGGTTTCACACAAGTGTACATGATTTTCTTAATTGTGTGAACAAATGCAACGCCGCAACGGAGAATAGACAGGTGCACATGGTCTTACTTGTGTACATGATTTTCTTCTGGAAGAAAATCATATAATTTTATTCGACCGTCTCAACATAGCACACATTGGCGAAATTAGGGGGGGCCCATGGGGGCCATGGCCCCCCAAAGAAAAAAAAAATTCCAAAGTTTATATAATATATTATATATTCTAAAGGTAATTGCTCCTCATTGGCTGTCAATTTTGATTTTTTTTTTTTTTTTAAATGCATTGTGAATTTGTGATTTGTGATTTTGAATCTTATTTTTTAAAGACTGAATGTATGTATCCTTATGTACGTAGGCTAGTTTTAAATTAAAATTTTTATTATTATAATAAATGTAGAAATGTCCAATTTTATCTTTAACTTAGAAGGTAATATATTTATCAATTGATTTCCTATATATTATGAACTGGTCTAACCTCTGTATATATACTTTTGTTTTGTTTTTTTTTTTTCCAGTTTTTCACTTAAGCAATTTCATTCCTACTACTGTAGTTAAATTCTTCTTATTCTTCAGTTCATCTATCTAAATAATTTTAGGTACGTGATTACTAATTAATAAATATTTTGGGTTTTTTTTTTTCTCTTTTTTTATTTGTTATTTTCTTAGGCGATTAATATAATTTCTTTAATGAATTCTTCTTTCAAAAAAATAAAATAAAATGATTTTGCTACATTTCTTATACTAATTTGTTATTTAAACATTTATTTATTTAAATTAGTTCGATTTTTTTTTATTTGATCTTCAAATCAGAAAGCCATTGACAATAGATGGATTTTTCAAAAGAATTAAAACCTCAGAAGCCGATTCATCTTCGTCAACATCTAATATTAATATTCCAGCTTCTGAAAATCAATCCACAGAATCTCAAACAAATGATATAAAACAAGATAATAAATCTTTGGAGCGGGGACACATGATTACATCGACAAATATGGGATTATCCTATCATTGAATGTGATGAAATTCATCGAGCTTATATTAAAGTTGGTCCATTCGAACCCATTCTTGACCATTATAAAAAATCTAGACTAGATTTAAAAGAGCGACGAGTTCTATTATGATTGATAAAGCTAGTGTCTATTTTATTTATTAATTTATTTGATAGACCAGACTAGACGCTATTACGTTTGTTTTTTTTTTTTTTTTTTTAATAACTTAGTTTTAAAATATTAATATATTTGTCTAGGGTTAATTTGAATAAACAATATGAGGTTGGTCCGATAGTCAGGACCGGCCCATAGGGCAAGCAAACCCAGCCATTTGCTGGGGCCCCAAGTTAGCCCAACCTACTTCTTCTTCTTTTATTTGAAATCAGGGGCCTCAGCACCCAAATACCCAATATATTTAAGTCTAAAAAAGGCTCAATCTTAAACATTTAAGATCTTGTATTTATTTAGTTTCTTCTTCACATCAGGCCCAACTAAGTAGTCAATTTAACAAAAATAAACATAAAGGCCCAACTAAATTCTAAATTAACATTTGTCAAGAAAAAAAAAAAAAAAAAAAAAAAACAAGAATTCTAACATAGCAGATTACCAGACATCGTTGCTAACCTAGTTAAGTTTGACATCGTCTAAGTAAAAATCACCGCCCTCTCTCTTTGTTGACATGTCGCAATCGTAAATTTACACTTCGGAAAGCAAAAAGAATATAAATTTAAACAATGTTTTGTTTTTATGTTATTATATACGATAAATCTTTTTTGTTTTAATTTATGTGGATTACATTATATTTTGTAAATGAATAATTATTTATCTATTTTTTTTTATGTTAATGATAATAATTTTTATATGGGCCCCCGATTTTTAATGATATCATTAAATGGATGGGGCCCCAAAATATCTGGAGACGGCCCTGCCGATAGTAAACCTCTCACACATGCACCATGAGGTTGCGGGTTCGAATACTCCCCCTTCCCAAAAAAAAAAAACTGAATTACATTGTAATACTTCGAAAAAAAATTAAATATATTTTTTGGTCTCGGCCCCCCTAAAACCGAAATCCTGGCTTCGCCCCTGATAGCACAGTAAGATGTACACAAGTTTTTCTCGCCAAGAAAATCATTTGATTCTTTTCTCCCAAGAAATCCATGTCAGATATATTTGTATTGGGCAAATTGCACTGAACCCCTTGAGGTTTGGACAAGTTACACTTAACTGGAAAAGTTTTGTTATTATACAATAACACCCCCAAGACTTAAATTTGACTTTAAAAATATCTAAAATGCCCCTAGTTATATTACTTCATACTCTTTCTCTTTTTTTTTTTTTTACCTTTTAACCAAAAACTTTATAAACTTTAATAAAATAAAAAATTAAATAAAATATATGATTTAATAGATAAATAAATAGTTTTTAAAAAAATAAATAAATAGTTTTGAAGAAAATTAAATACATAAATAGTTTTAAAAAATTAAATAAGTAAATAATTTTTAAAAAAAACTAAATAAATAAATAATTTTAAAAAAATTAAATAAATAAATAGTTTTAAAAAAATAAATAAATGAATTTTTTTTTTTTTAAAGATATCCATTAATAGGTACAAGAAAAACTTTAAATATCCAAACTTTTACGGTAAAGATGATGATGAGAGAAGTTTCATGGTTTCCAACACTGAAGGAAAAGGTTGAAGAAGGCAATAAGACTCCCAGTGTTGGGAACCCTAAAGCTTCTCTCACCATCATCCTTACCGTAAAAGTTTGGATATTTATAGTTTTTCTTGTCCCTATTAATGGATATCCTTAAAAAAATTAATGTTTTTAATTATTTTTTTCATTTATTTATTTATTTATTAAACCCTTTATTTATTTAATTTAATATATATATATATTTTTAAACTATTTATTTATTTATTTTTAAATTTATTTATTTATTTAAACTATTTATTTATTAATTTTTTAAACTATTTATTTATTTAATGAATAATATCTTTTGTTTATTTTATTTTTATTTTATTAAACTTTATAAAGTTTTTGGTTAAATGGTAAAAGAAAGAGTATAAAATAATATAACTAGGGCATTTAAGGCATTTTTTGAGTCAAATTTAAGTCTTAGGGGTGTTAGTGTAAAATAACAAAACTTTTTCAGTTAAATGTAACTTGGCCAAATCTCAAGGGGTTCAGTGCGATTTGCCCATTTGCATTTCGATGACTCAATCATCAAAATCCATTCTCTCCTCTTCCCTCTAAGACATGAGTGATGAGTCCCGTCTGACGTCCCAACTCCCGATTCTTTCTCCTTTTCCAATTAATTAATAATTCTTTTCGTCATCTGAAATTTGTAATTAAAAAATTAAATATAAAAAAACAGTAATAATACATGTTTCATTCAAAAATCAAAATTCTAATTTTTTCATCACAACTTTCTCATTTACCAAATGCACCTACTCACAATTTAACACCTCAATTGCCACATGAATTAGAATAAAAAGTTGAAATTTTAGGTGGGATGCCAATCATTTTTTATATTAAAAAAAATCACTAATATTAGATAGCCCAAAAAATTGGCCCAAAAATCAACTTAAATGACGTGACAAGTGATTTGTTTATTAGCCACATCATCATATGATTTGTGGGGTAATAACAACTCACTTGCTATATTATTTGGGTTGAATTTTGGTTAATTATTTGGGTTGTATAGTATTAATACTTAAAAAAAAAATATCCATCTTCAATTATTTTCCTTAGTTAAAATTTATTTTTTCTAATTAACAAGTCAGTGTTTTGAGTTTGTTATTTGATCGGGGTATAAAAGTAACTATTTTATACCCCTAATTCCTATTTCTTTGTGCTTGTTTCTCGGGTAAAACCATGCATTTAATGGATTAAATAAGTGTTTCAGGTAATTAGGGAAGTTCAGGGGCATTGTTGTCATTTTGGACATTTCAGAGGCTAAAGTGAAATATACGGAGAATTATTAACAATTCTGTGAATAAGGGAAAGATCAGGGAGCAAACTATAATTTGCTAGCCAAACGCACAGCAGCTGCCACGTCACACGGGCGAAACGGCGTCGTTTTGGGCCGCTCGCGTCAGCATGACGCATGGATGACGTCACAGAGTCCTCCACCTCCAGCCGGGTCGACCTGAACCCAAGACGACCCGACCCGAACTGGTTCAGACCCGGCCTTCAACCCGATCGATTCCGGCCGTTTTCCGACCATTTTTCCAGCTTTTCTCCGCTCATATGGGTATCCCATCTTTCTCCGGTCCCTATAGACCCACTTTGAGCCTCCCATGCACGTGATTTCCATCTCCTCCAAGTCTTCCAACTTCCATGGCCAAGCAAGCTTTCAAGCTCACTTCCAGCGGGTTCTTGGCCACCTAAACTCGTCCAAAACAGCAGAGACTCAGCGGTTTCATGCCGAGGGATCATTCCCGTGAAGCAGCGGGACGGAACTCGCGGCCAAACTCCAAAATCCAGCGCGACTTCCGTCGGCAAGCACAAACCCGCGAGCTCGACCGACTTGGGAGATATTTTCCTCCAAAGTATGCCCAATCCTCCCCTCTATAAATATACCTCTTTTGTGCACTTAAACACAATCCCTAATATCCAACAAATTACCTAAATTACCCTAGAATAGCTTAGAATAACTTTGAGTTATACCACCTCAACACTACATGGTTTCATGTGGATTTCCTAGCTTAGAAGAAGAAGGCATGGTGCTTGATTGAAGACAAGAAGCGTACCAACTTGTGGTTTCTTCTTACTCTTTTACTTCTCTTCTTTATTTGTAGTTCATGAAACATGTATGCGTAAAACACCTTCAATGTTGAGGGATGGATGTTTATATGACTTATCTTGTAATTAATTGATCTTTATCTTTACTATATCCATCTTGAGTTATTAAATGTTGAATTGAGTTAAATTGAATTGATACATGTTGTTGATTGATCATTAGTAACATGTATACTTGTTTTTCAACATTGATTAGCTTTAGTGGAGAGGATTGGGTTAGTAATTGCATGTCCTATGCTTATTGACTAGTTCTCATGTTCTAGGTGGTAAATCCCTCTATTATTGTCATTCTATAACCATTAGTTGATGGTAATTTCAGTGGTATTGATTGAATTGAATATGCCTCATCATTTGCATCTTCAATCTTGCATAACCTTTGCAAGAATTAGTTAGTTAGGTTAGTTAATGATAATTTAGTTAGTTGTAGTTGATTAGTATAACTTATTTGTATTACTTTAGTTGTTAATTTCGTGCTTACCTTAGTTGCCAATTTAGTTAGTTTAGATTAATTATATTTGTCTTGGTTCTTTGCCCGAGTAAAGGTGCCGCCAGAGCTTGGTGCATTCTGTTCTTTGCGATGGCATGGACCATTTGGGAAAGTCGAAATGAGAAGGTGTTTAGGGACGTGAAGATCGATTATGTGCAAGCGTTGGATATGGTTAAGTTTAGAGTGGCGTGGTGGTTCAAAAACATTGGGAAAGGATCAACGGATCCTATAACGTTATTATTGCTTGATGTGGCTGAGGGGTGTTTTGTTAGTAAGAAGGTTAGGATTCCGTGCGTTAGTAAGTGGGTTCCTCCGGATTCGGATGTTTTGAAATTTAATGTTGATGGGTCGGTTAGGGGGAGTGTGGGTCAAGCGGGCATAGGGGGGTGTTGCGTGATGGTGGTGGCAGAGTTTTGTGTAGCTTTTCTGCTAACATAGGGATAAAAGATGTTATAGATGCTGAGTTGATGGCTATTGAGAGGGCGTGTCAGCTGTGCGTGGAGAGCCCGTGTTTGAAGGATAGATGTGTTAGGGTGGTTAGCGATTCTTTGACAGCGGTTTCCTGGATTAACGGTGGTGGAGTGGGCAGCTGGAATTACATTAACCTTATCCTGGAGATTCGTAACTTGTTGGGGTCTATGGTTAATTCCCATGTGGAATTTTGCTGCAGGGGTGGTAATTCCGTTGCGGATGCCTTGGCGAAGAAAGGGGCTGCCAATGATCTGGAAGTGCTGGAGTGGAGTCTATGCTGATGCTGTTTGCGCGCGGTTTGGGTGTGGTTTCTGTCTTCTTTGTGTTTTGTTCTGGGGTTTGGCTGTTGGGTGTGTTTGCTGGGTGGGTTTGTTCTTGTTCTTTGCTTAGTTTGCTGTGTGTTCTGTCCCCTGCGTGCTGTGTGGGGTGGTCTGGTCCTGTTTTTGTTCTTGTGTTCTGTTGGTCGGTTTAATAAAGCTTAATTTTCAAAAAAAAAAATATATATATTTGTCTTGTGATCATGCCTCTTGTTAGTTGTTAATTTAGTGTTGTAGTATAGATTGCGTATCCGTGATCATAGGATTCGCATAGTTTTTAATTCTCCGCATTAGTGTAATTTAATCTCCATTTACTTTACATGCCATTTTAGTATAACTGTTTTGCATTAGTGTAGTTGTTAGCTTAGGTGAGACCATCCTCATTTACTTTTCATGCAATTGTAATTAGTGTATATATGTTATATATACATAACATAAGATGTAGAACCGACTTACTTGTACCAAACTTCCTCATGGAAACAATACCCTTACTCGTAACCACTATACGTGGCCAACGATTCGTATACTTACGAAAGGGTAAAAACACTCACACGCCTCATTATTTACATAGTTTATAGAACTATCACATATCACATTTGCGGCGATCATTATTCATAATTTTAATGTATTTTGTTTAATATATACATTTTTGAGGCTAAGACTCATTGTTCTATCTAGGTATTTTTTTTGTTTTTCAATTAATGAAATTTTCATCATTTCATATTTTCATCTATTTTTTATTTTCTTACATCTTTAATCTTTATTTATTCTTTGAATTATTTTACTAAATAAATCTATCTATTTTTACATTTTATTTTATTACTAAAATAATAAATAAGATAAACAAATTACAATTAAAAATACATTTGTTAAATCGTAAAAATAATATTATAATAAATAAATTTAATACTTTCCTAAATTAAAAATAAATAAATAAATAAATAATTAACTTTTTTTAAAAAAAGAAGTGGGCAGCCCGGTGTGCTGGCACAGCACGGGCCATTGGATCCATGCCTACGGGCCGTGCTGTGCCACCCGTTTCTTTAACGAGCTATGCTATGCACGGTACGCTAAGACAGCCGGGGCCTAAGGGGGCTGTGCCGGCACGTTTTGACAGCTTTACAAGTCAAGCAGAGCCCTTGCAGCTGAATGGTTGGACTATCATTCCGTGCGAGGAAAAATCCAACGAGCACAACACTATGACTATGCTAGACATGGAACTCTAGAGCACATCTATGTTGGCGTAAGCAAACTGCAGTTTTTTTTCTGTTTGTCTAAGTTTTTCAAACTTGTTATTTAATGTTTGTTTGAGATTTTCTGATAATTCTGTTTGCACAGAATTGGATGATTATATTGAATTTGGTCTGTTTGAATTTCCATGCTGTCATGTCTAAATTCAATTTGCATCATATATTGTCATGACTTTGCTCTTGTCTCATTTATTGTCCACGCTTAAATGTGTGCATGATCCAGTTCAAACATGCAAAATACTGTACATTGATCCAATATAATTTTATAGGTTTTGCCATTATTAGCTGAGTGCCTTAAGACCCCGTTCGTTTCATTCCATTTTATTGTATTGGACAATTAAAATATATTAAAATAATAATACAATGTTTTGTGCAAACACTGTGTTGTATTATTTTAGTACATTTTAATTGCCTAATATAACAAACACCGTATTAACTAATACATTATATTTGGTGGTATTACGTTGTATTGTATTAGAAAAAACATTTTTCTTTTCTCTTTCTTTTATAACAAATATGGAATATTGTTGAAATATATGTTATATTGTTAATATTTTTTTATAATTTCAAAATTATATGGGAAATATTTATTTTATATATAAAAATATTATTTATTAAAAAAAATTCAATTAAACCAAATATTTATTGATTTTTTATATAAAAATATTTATTGATTTATTCATGGTAAGGATATTTAAAATTAATTATTAACTATTTTTTAAAATATTATATTTTTCACTAAAGTCATAGAAATAATTTAATACGATATAATATATAGTACATCACCAAATACAGGTTTGTATTAATGATTATACAGTACAATACAATACAATTCAATACAGTCAAATACAATCCAATATGGTGTGCCAAACGAGCCCAAGAATTTTTTTTTTTTTTTTGAAAGAATATATCAAATTTTTTCAATTGCTCCATCAACTAATACTGAACTAGTCTAATCTAAGAATTGCAATATGTTACGATCACGTTTATTTCAATTTTAAAAAAATAGATAAATGTTTGTTTTAGATTTAAATTTGAATAATTTGTTATTATATACGATTTTTATCCTATCCAATCTCTTTGTTATCTTTTAAATTTCTTGTATTCTCCAATAAATAGGACTTGCTTCATCAATAATAAAAGATGAATTAATTTTTGAGAGGTTCTAGTTTCCCTCCAAACAAACCGGCATTTTTTTTGTTGGTTCAAAGAAACATGCTCTTATAACAATAATGTTGTGCATCCCTCTAAGACTTTGTTCTTTAAATCCGGATATTATCCTTAACCGAGTAGAAATGTACCTCCGTCTCCTTACAAAGAGACATTTGCCTTTGTATTGTTATGTGAGTAGGGGTGGATGCAAGTCGGATCGGTTTGGATTTCGGTCGAAACCGTCCATAACTCATTTAAACTTGGTTTTCATTTTTTTTAAATGGATTGATTTGTCTCAACTCGAACACGTATTTTCAGTTCAGTTCGACTTATCTCGAATCATAAAATCGTACCCACCCTTAAATGTGAGAGACTAATGTTTGATCTCAATGGATTCTTGATCCGTATTACCCTCAGTTGAAAATTAATAAAACGATAACAATTTGTAAATGAACCCACACAAAGTTATCATTTTTTTTCCTCTTTCTGTCGGAAAAAAACAAAAGTTGGACCCGGACCAGTGACCAATCATTTGAATAACAGTATCCATTTTATCATCGTCAAGACCCGAATTTTGCAGTCTCTGTAACATTTTTTTTTTTTTGAAACAGCGAGATTTTATTGAAGGCAAACAGCCAAGTCTCTGTAACATTATAACACAAAAAGAGAGATGGGTTCGGTTGCCTACCCCTCCACGTTCATGAAGTTGAGGTGGGTGACAAAAAGATCAGAGAAAGACAAAAACAACAACAACAACAACCCATAAGAGCTCAACTTGAAACCAGCAGCAACCATACCCGTTTATATCTCCACAAACCCATCTGACATCAACCCTCCAGAGCTCAGAGAGCTCTTCAGAGACTGCAACCACTCCTGCTACAGATTTCCCAGGTTGGACCCTGAAGAACCAGTTGATGTTGACAAGCACAGGGTTGTTCTCTCACACAGTTGTGCTCTTGTCTCTCTTTTCTCCAGACCACATGATTGTTTTGAGACTGATTTTGATGGTGATATTGAGTCCACTGAGTTATCTGATGATGGGTCTAAAAAGGAGGTTCCTTTATTGGGAAATTTGATGGACAGATTGATGCCGGTTTCTCCATCTAATGGCAAGCTTGTGGGGTTTGGAAGGGCTGTTTCTGATGTGGGATTGACTGCTTCTATCTATGATGTCATGGTAATGTGTTTTCTTCAATTTTTACAAATTTTTGTGTAACTATAGTTGAATTTACTGTTTTAAAGTTTTTTTTAGTGTATGTGGGTGTCTTCTAGGAGGTATAATCTATTGGTGAATCACAAACCATCAGCAAATTGTAGTATGACATAATGTGAGTCTGTGACATTGTCTTCCAGGTGATTCCTTCTTTGCGGCGACTGGGAATTGACCAGATGATAGTTAGAAGAATTGTATGGTTTTGTCAGTTATTTTGCTATTTAATCAGAATTTTATCTTTTGAAGTTCAATTTGTGAAGTTAAATCGTAATGGCACTTAAATGTAGCAGATTGTATTGCTTGCCATACTGTTAGTCGTATAATATATGAAACTTTTTCATCAATCAAGTTTCAATTAATCAATGATGACAAAATTGCAAAATATTCAAGGGAGTCCATAATATATATCCTGTGAGTATTTATTTTAATTATTACCTGTGCTTATACCAGAACAAATATATTTATTGAACATATATGTAGAAGATGAGGACATTCGGACATGTTTATATATCTCATTTAAGACTAGATGTCCCATCTATAAAGCGTGTCTAGCCTTTGATGCTGTTTCATTACTAGTTTTTTCGTTGCAAGAGTTAGAACATTCAGCGCCATCCTCTTTTTCCCTTACATATTCTGTGTTTTTCTTGCCACATTCAAGTTTTAAGTTCTTGGTGTCAATTTTAAGAACATCGAAGAGCTTTTCAGCTGGTTTTTTTTTTTTTTAAGCAATAACCTAGATATACAAAATTCAGAATTTAGTCAAGATAAAAATAATCTGAAAAGTGGTATGGTTCTATTTGGGTGCCAACTTACCACTCAAATAAAATACCCATGTATTTACGATTTTCAATGCTAGGCAGGTATAGTGAGGAACTCAAAATTTCTCTTTAATCACACAAAATTTGTATGAAGTTTCTTATTTGATTTTCAATCAAGATGGTAGGGTCTCCTAATGCAGTGTCAGAGATGCTCCATCATCGAGGTTTCCTGTGCTTTCTGCTGGGCCCTATGATTTTTATGGTAAAGAATTGGGCAATCGGAGCGGCACTTTAAATGGAGAAAAACTAGGTTCAGTTAACTCCCAATCGATGACGGGAGGGTCAAGTAGGGGTGAAGCCATTGGTTTCATGCATGAGGTCAATTCACATCATCTTGGCGGAGCACTTCCTCAACCTATGGCAGAAGGGGATGGCCCAAGCATTGGAGGCAATATAGATCAGGGGGGCCTACTTTCCGGTTCACTTCCTCAAGCTATGGCAGATGGGGAAGGCCCAGTGGAGAAATCAAGCAAGAAACTTGCACCCTTTTTTTTCCAAACAAGTTGCTGCCCTCTTTAAGAAATGAAGAGTCTTTATTATACAAGCGAGCTCTCATAGAAATAGAGAGGTCAAAGTTGCAGAGCTGCAGCCACTTGATCAGCTGCAGCTCTTACCTGTTCTGTTCTTGGCTTCATAGATTTGGTTATTGGGTAATAGACAAAAAGGCCAGTTGATGTTTCGGCTCTCATTTTAATGTTGTGACTTCAACTCATGGTTTATGCAGCATATCTTTTGGTATTTGCTCGTTTAATCGGTGAAAATGATTTGCTTGGGTCATAGTATTTTTCCGAACACAGTGCGTTGGAACTCATAGTTTTACTTCTGATCATTCTATTATTCTTATCTAGCAGGTTGATGAAGCAAGTTCGAGCCACGGTGGAAATGCAAATCATGGAGGACAAATTTTTAGTTGATTCGAGGCAACGGAGTTGGGGATGGCATAGAGCCTGGAGGGAAAATTTCCAGTTGCTTCAGTAATCTCTCTTTTCTCTCTAAAGTACAATTTGGTTATATATAGGAAAGGAAACCTACAAGAGGTCTGCACCCCTTGAAGTTTGGCCTTAAGTCACTAAGCTGGAAAAGTTTTGTTATTCTACATTAACACCCCTATATTGTCGAAAATGCCCTTGTATATAATAAAAAATAAAAGTTTTTTACATTGACATCCAAAGGTATTTTGGACCTTACCATGGTCAAACAGGGTTGTTAGTATAAAATAACGAAACTTTTCTATTTAAGTGTCTTAAGGCCAAACCTCAAGGGGTGCAGTGTAATTTACCCTATTACAAAATCCCATTTGTGAATTTCCAACGTAGAAAACTGGTTGGACAAAAAGTGACAGTATCAAATGTATAGTACTCTCTCTCTCAAGAGTAGAGATGCACATTTCCCCCTGGGCCCCAATTTCCCCGTCCCCATCCCTATTTGGGGATTTTTTTTTGGGAAAAAAATGGGGAAATGGGGGGTGGGGATGGGGATGAAAATCATCCCCAAATTGAAATGGGGATGGGGATGGGGATGGGGATGGGGGGGAGGTCCCCCATCCCCATTTCCCCATTTCCCCCAATTATATATTATAATATATATATATATTTTATATTCTTTTTATTCTTTGAAAACCTAACTCCCTAACCCTAAGTATATATACAATTTTACTCATTTTAACTTCAAGACTTAAAACCTAAAACCTAAAGTTGCTCTCATTTTCTCAATAATTGGTTGTTATTGTAATGAACTTGTGAATTTTAAAACACTTTATTTTGTATTTGTTATGCACTAATGAATTTTATTTTATATTTGCAATGGAATGTTTGATTTTTCAGTTTAATTTGTAATTTTTATTCAAATGGAGAAATGGGGGAACGGGGAAACGGGGAAAAACAGGGAAAAACGAGGAAAATGAGGAATTGGGGATGGGGATGGATATAGGTCCCCCAAAATTCCTCATGCCCATTTTCCCCAAATGGGGAAATGGGGAGAGATGGGGGAAGGGTCTAGGTAGTGGGGATGGGGATGGGGGGACCTATATCCATCCCCATTCCCCAAACGTACATCTCTACTCAAGAGTCACAACCCATTTAATATTAAAGTGTTCTTACAAAAAAGTCACAGTATCAATTTTGGTTTCTCCAAAAATTATAAACTTTCATCAAATAATTATATAATTAGCATTTAACTTTGTAAGTTAATACCCTCTTTTAAGAAAAGTGATAAATTAGCATTTAACTTTGAAGGTAATACGTTAATACCCTATTTTAAGAAAAGTGGACCCAATCCGTTTGTTCAAAAATGGTATCTTAATTTATGTCCAACTAACTAAATTAGAACATATGTTTACATTTAATTATTATTTTTTCACCTTATATAAATGTACACGATTTGAGTCTGAAACTTTTTCAGCTTTAAAGTCAAATGTATCCGATTTATCAATTATAATTTCATTTGTTTGTTCCTGCTGTTTGGTCTCATTCAATTGATGCTACTATTCATTGCATATGGTCACTTTGATCTAATTCATCCAGCTGTTCTGGCTCTTCCGGGACACAGATAGAAAGTTAATTGATTTTTTTGTTAAACTCCAAAGACTGGTGAATGGTGATTGATCTGAATCCTATTCTGTCTAAACTCATGTATAACAGTAATTTTAAGTCAACCCAAAAAACTTTTCCTCTTTCCCTTCATTTTCCTTCTACTTTTGGGAGGATTAAAATTTGTGGGTCCCACCTATAAATTTTTACCCTCATTTTTCCCTTCCTTCCATTTTTCTCTTCATACCAAACATATATTTCCCCATTTTCTTCTTCCTTTTCCCTCCACCCTTTTTATCCCTACCAAACACACCCTAAAGTGGATTTAGGATGATTAACTATAAAGTTATTTGTTAAACCCTCATTGATGCAACTAGCTGCCAGATGTGCCGTGCCGATGAGCATTTACTTACTCGCCTTACAGTTGTCAATTCTAACTTTCGTGCAGCAATGGTCCTTTTCTAGTCATTATGCATTATATTTCCAAGAATCCACTAGGAATTGTGTTCTATATTTCTTACTAAATTATCTTCTAACTCTTTTTGCCTATGTCTCTTGTGAATAGATTGAAGTGATGAAGAAGAATCAGAAAATTATTGCTACCATTGCGACGTTATACCTATATTGATACCTCTTTTGGCAATGAGTCATTCATGTCACAAGTTTTGGAGAGCTTAGAGAAACTTGAACAGGTGACTAATAAGTGCCTTTACTGTGTATATGGCATTTTCCATTGTTTGTATTTGATAGAAGTCTTTCTTAATATATTTCATGTATGTAGAAATTGTATTACATTCTATTATTCTTATCAAGCAGGTTGATGAAGCAAGTTCAAGCCACGGTGGAAATTAAATGCAAATCATGGAGGAAAAAATTTCTAGTTGGTTCGA
Source organism: Acer campestre (assembly GCA_954870605.1). Lineage (NCBI taxonomy): Eukaryota > Viridiplantae > Streptophyta > Magnoliopsida > Sapindales > Sapindaceae > Acer > Acer campestre. The sequence goes on along the minus strand of OX940808.1, from coordinate 2,793,646 downwards.
GGCAACGGAGTTGGGGATGGAACCAATCCCTGATGCAGCAGGTCCAAGCATTGGTGGGAATATTTCCAGTTGCTTCAATAATCTATCTCTCTTTTCCAACATAGAAAACTGGTTGGACAAAAAGTGACAGTATCAAATGTATAATATTCTTTCTCTCACAACCCATTTAATATTAAAGTGTTCTTACAAAAAGTCACAGTATCAATTTTGGTTTCTCCAAAAATTATAAACTTTCATCAAACAATTATATAATTAGCATTTAACTTTATAAGCTAATACCCTATTTCAAGAAAGTGGACTCAATTCGTTTGTCCAAAAATAGTTTTCCAATTTATGTTTAACTAATCAAATTGGGATATGTGTCTAAATTTAATTATTTTTTTCAACCTCTTATATAAATGTAGATGATTTTAGTTTAAAATTTTATCAGCTTTAAAGCCATAAAAATAATTCAGCTTTAAAGTCAAACGTAGTCAATTTATCAATTATAATATCTTTAAAAAAAAGTGGGACTTTCGTCTTGCATGTGAACTTTACAAGATCTATGTACTATGTTCCCATTAATAAAATGGATGGTCAATATTTAAAATAAAAATTTCACATTTTACTCAAATAATTACAGCTTATAGTGTTTTTTAATTGAAATAATTACTAGCCACTTTACTCAAATACTTCGTTTCAATTAGTAATTATTTGTCCCCCGTGTGTTAGGTTCTAGTCAAGAACCAGGATGAACATCGCCGTCCACATAGGGGGAACAAGTTTCTATAACCAAATCCGATCTTCGGCCAGAGAGATTCTGGAGATGCACGAGAGTGGCCATACCGGCAGTTCTTGCTGCTCAATCGAAGTTGTTGGTGAGAAACTGGAAATAAAAGTGTTGATCTTATTGTGAAGCCGACGACAAACATCGCGAATTAAGACGGCATGAATCTGATAGGCAAGAATGAGAGGAACAAAACCCCATGGAATGAAAATGAGAGCTCCAAGCAAGCGCGGGAGCAAGACGGAGACGAGTGAGACTGAAGAAAGTGATCCCAATATAATAGCCATGGGGACGGATCGTCGAGCTACAGAGAAGTAGATGACTGATGAAAACACAAAAGCCCACATTTGTACAGGGTGCGTTTCGAAGGGAGACTTGTCCTTGCCTTCACTGTTAACTTGGTTAACGCCGAGGAGCATCGGAATTACACAGTTGAATGACTTGGCGATCCTGCACATTAATTGAACCATACATATCAGAGCTTGATATAAGAAGACATCAATAATGGCCAATACACATACATGAAACCCCTTCCCTGCTGTTGCTGTTGAAAAATAAACTTGCCTCCAAGTCAGCCACCTTCTAGAAGAACCTCCTCCACTAGCAACCATTGATGACCTCCTCCACTTCCACCGAAAGTTACTCAATTATAGTTGCTTTGCATTCATTTTGTTTTCCACTTTCCACCTAAAGTGGTTTGCCACTACCACCGAAAGTGGTTTGTTTGTTTATCATTTTATTTCCCTATATAAAGGGATTCAGATTGTGATTGTAAGGTGTGGGTGGTGTAAGAAATATTAAGAGAGAAATACAAAGGTTTTTTTGAAAGCTTCTCCTCCTTTCTTTTTCAGAGTTCGTTTTTTCTCTCAGAGGTGCACCACCAGTGACCTCAAGCCTTCCCATCCCACCAACAGTGGTATCAGAGCCCAGGAGAACCAGAAATTCGAGAAACAGAGGCCAAAGCCAAATTGGCCCAGAAATCAAAGTGCTCAAAAAATATATTTGAGAATACCAGAGTGTTGTACTCATCGTAAGGAGTGCAACGGTGAAAATTTCACCCAAATCGGAGCTCCAGAGAGGCCGCACGCGCCGTCTGAAGTTGGAGAGTGAAGCCACGCGCCGGTCACGCGCAGCCACGTTACCGGCGCGTCATCCCCACGCGCCAGTCGTCTTCTTCACCCGTTTGCAGGGTCCGACCCGAAGATCCGACCCGAAGTCCGACCCGTGATCCGATCCACCTGCCCCGTCCGACCCGACGTCCGACCCGGATCCGTGACCCGACCCTGTTCTCTGCTGACGTCACTAACGCCGTCATAACGGCAGGAATATTCCGTCAGTCAAAGGAATATTCCGTTATCTTTTGATTGACTTTTGCCAAAAGTTTGACCGCTCATTTCGGACGCTTCCGAACTCGGTTTTTGACAAACTCGGACTGGTTTCCAAGGTTTTGGACCCTTCCGAACGCAACCGTGCACTTCGTTTTTGCAAATTCAGACTCCAGAATTTTGTTCTAAGCACTTCAAGCTCGATGGCCAACGGAAATGCTCAAGTTGTCATCCCGAAACTCACCAAAGACAACTATGACAATTGGTGCATACAAATGAGAGCCCTACTAGGTTCTCAAGACGTTATGGATATTGTGGAAGATGGATACACAGAACCCGCATCCAAAGAAGCTGAAGGAACCTTGACAGAAGCTCAGACAACAACTCTCAAAGCAGATCGAAGGAGGGATTGTAAAGCAAAGTCCATAATCTACCAAGGACTAGATGAAGCCATGTTTGAGATCATAGCATCCTGCAAGTCGTCGAAAGAAGTCTGGGACACCCTTCAAAGGACCTACAAAGGTGCTGACAAAGTGAAAAGGATCCGTCTTCAAACTCTACGAGGTGAATTCGAATGTCTCCGAATGAAATCTAATGAATCCATTGCTGAGTTCTATACACGAGTTATGGTCGTTGCGAATCAGCTAAGAAGAAATGGAGAAACTCTCGTAGACATGAGAATTTCGGAGAAAATTTTGCGATCATTAGATCCAAAGTTTAATTTTATAGTTGTGGCCCTGGAAGAAACAAAAGATCTGGAGACGATATCTGTTGAAGAACTAGTGGGATCATTGCAATCCCATGAGCAGAAAGTAAATAGAAGAAGTGACGACAGAGTGTTGGAGCAAGCACTTCAGTCAAAGCTCTCCCTCAATGAGAAAAGATACGAGCAAGGGGGGACCTCACAACAAGGAAGAGAACGAGGTAGAGGATCTCGTGGAAGAGGTTTTGGAAATGCCGAAACCAGAGGTAGAGGCAGAGGAGGAAGAGATGCAAATAGAGGAGGACGTGGACAACAGAACTATGTCCCACAACAGAACTATGTTCCACGAGGAAGAGAACGAGGAAGAAGAGGCGGTTACAACAATCGTCCGAATGTTGACAAAAGAAGTGTTCAATGCTATAACTGCCACAAATATGGCCACTATAGCAACGAGTGCAGAAGTAACGCATATGAGGTAAATGAAAATTCTAACTTTGCAGAGAAAGAGCAAGTTGAAGGAGAATCGTTGATGTTGATGGCACACAACTCAACCTATCAGAATCAAAACGTTTGGTTTCTTGATTCTGGAGCCAGCAATCATATGACTGGCATGAAAGACTTGTTCACTGAACTTGATGAGAAAGTTCGAGGAGAAATCTCATTTGGCGACCTCTCTAAAATCTCTGTCCAAGGAAGAGGAGATGTCATGATCAAGCAGAAGAATGGAGATCATGCTTTCATCTCCAATGTTTATTATGTTCCAGACATGAAGACAAACATCCTAAGTCTCGGACAACTCTTGGAGAAAGGCTATCATATCAGCCTTCAAAATATGCAACTCACCATTACAGATGCTCGAGGAAAGCTGATTACTCGGGTCCAGATGACGAAGAACAGGATGTTTCCTCTCGAAATTCATCATGATACGCCAAAGTGTTTGACAGCTATCATCGATGACAAAGACTGGTTGTGGCATCTCAGGTATGGACATCTAAATTTTGAAAGTTTAAAGCAACTGGGAAGTAAGAAGATGGTGAAAGGATTGCCAAACATCCATCATCCGAATGAGATGTGTGAAAGCTGTGTTCTTAGTAAACAACACAGAAATAGCTTCGGAAAGGAGGCAAATTGGAAAGCAACCATGCCGCTTGAGCTCGTTCACACAGATGTGTGTGGTCCATTGACGCCGGTATCAAATGGGCAAAACCAATACTTCCTTACCTTCATTGACGACTACAGCAGGAAGACTTGGGTCTATTTCCTAAAAAAGAAGTCTGAAGTATTTGGTTATTTCAAAGAGTTCAAAACTCTTGTGGAGAAGCAGAGTGGCTATTATATCAAAACACTGAGATCAGATCAAGGTGGAGAATACACTGCAGGTGCTTTCCAGGAATTCCTTAAGCAACAAGGAATCAGACATCAGTTTACACCAGCTTATACTCCTCAGTTAAACGGTGTAGCTGAAAGGAAGAATCGAACAATCCTTAACATGGTCAGAAGCATGTTAAAGGACAAAAACATGCCTAAAAGTTTTTGGGCCGAAGCAGTCTTGTGTGCAGTATATCTACAAAACAGATGTCCCACAAAGAGTCTTGATACAAAGACACCGCAAGAAGCATGGAGTACTCACAAGCCAAGTGTGAGCCACCTTAGAGTTTTTGGCTCCATTGCCTACATCAAGGTCCCAGAAGCAAGAAGAACCAAGCTTGAAGATAAAGGAGAGAAGTGTATCCTTGTTGGATACGGTGACAGAACTATGGGTTACCGGCTATACAACCCCGTCACCAAGAAAGTAATCTTCAGCAGGGATGTCATTTTTGAAGAAAATGAATCCTGGAATTGGGATCAAACCAAAGCTTCCAGAAGTGCAGAGTTGATACATGAAGAAGAGACGAGAGAAGTGGCTACAGAGCCACAAATACCCAGAGATCAGCAGACTCCTCAACGTGGTTCGCCTTCACCACAAAGGTATGATGCTCCATTATCAATTGAAAGTGATTTTCCAGATATGAGGCCTAGAGGAACACGTAGCTTAGAAGATCTGTATGAAAATACAGAACAAGTGGAAGAGGATATTACTCTGTATTGTCTGCTGATGACAAGTGATCCAGTTAGCTTTGAAGAGGCTAACCATGAAGAAAAATGGAGAAGCGCAATGGATGAAGAGATTCGATCCATTGAAAAGAACAAGACATGGGAGTTGACTAATCTTCCAAAAGGCCGAAAAACCATCGGAGTGAAATGGGTCTACAAGACCAAGAGAAATGCGAAAGGAGAAGTCCAGAGATACAAGGCAAGACTTGTAGCGAAAGGCTATAAACAGAAGGAAGGAGTTGATTACGGAGAAGTCTTTGCCCCGGTTGCCAGACTAGAGACTATCAGATTGCTAATATCATTGGCAGCCCAGAAAAGTTGGAAAATTTACCAACTTGACGTAAAGTCAGCATTTCTGAATGGCTTTCTTGAAGAAGAAATCTATGTGGAACAACCACCTGGATATGTGAAGAAAGGCAAAGAAGATAAAGTATGCAGACTGAAGAAAGCCCTCTATGGTTTGAAGCAAGCACCTCGTGCATGGAACAGGAGGATTGATGATTACTTCCAACAGAACAGATTTGAGAAATGTCCGTATGAGCATGCACTGTATATGAAGAATGAGACTGATGGAAGCTTGTTATATGCATGCTTATATGTTGATGACTTGATCTTCACCGGGAACAATCCAGCCATGTTTGAAGATTTCAAGAGAAGAATGGTGAAAGAATTTGAGATGACAGACATTGGTCTAATGGCTCATTTTCTCGGTATTGAAGTTGTGCAAAACGAAGAAGGTATTTTCATCTCCCAGAGTATTTATGCAAAAGAAATTCTGAAAAGATTTGGTATGGAAAAATGCAATCCTGTCACAACTCCAGTGGAAACAGGATTAGAATTAAGAAAGAATGAAAGAGGAGATGTTGATCCAACCTATTTCAAGAGCTTGGTTGGAAGCTTGAGATACTTGACATGTACCAGGCCAGATATACTCTATGGAGTTGGACTAGTCAGCAGATACATGGAGACTCCTGATCAATCTCACCTGAATGCAGCAAAGAGAATTCTTCGGTACATAAAAGGTACTATTAATGATGGTATTTTATATACCAAATGTGAAGATTGCAGGTTGATTGGCTATTCAGATAGTGATTGGGGAAGAGATCTGGATGAACGTAAAAGCACGACAGGTTTTACGTTTTTTATGGGAGATACAGCGTTCACATGGTCATCCAAAAAGCAAGCCATTGTGACATTGTCATCATGTGAAGCTGAGTACGTTGCTGCCTGCTCAGCTGTTTGTCATGGTATATGGATTAGGAATGTGTTGCAGTACTTGGGATTTCCACAAGTTAATCCCACAGAAGTTTACATCGACAATCGATCAGCGATTGCGCTAGCAAAGAATCCAGTATTCCATGAAAGGAGCAAACATATTGATACGCGGTATCATTTCATCAGAGAGCATGTGAAGGAAAAAGAGGTGGAACTAGTTTCTTGCAGGACATATGATCAAGCTGCTGATATCTTCACCAAGCCGCTCAAACATGACGTGTTTTCAAGACTAAAGACAATGCTCGGTATGACGAAACACGGAGAGTCAAGTTTAAGGGGGGATGTTGAAAAATAAACTTGCCTCCAAGTCAGCCACCTTCTAGAAGAACCTCCTCCACTAGCAACCATTGATGACCTCCTCCACTTCCACCGAAAGTTACTCAATTATAGTTGCTTTGCATTCATTTTGTTTTCCACTTTCCACCTAAAGTGGTTTGCCACTACCACCGAAAGTGGTTTGTTTGTTTATCATTTTATTTCCCTATATAAAGGGATTCAGATTGTGATTGTAAGGTGTGGGTGGTGTAAGAAATATTAAGAGAGAAATACAAAGGTTTTTTTGAAAGCTTCTCCTCCTTTCTTTTTCAGAGTTCGTTTTTTCTCTCAGAGGTGCACCACCAGTGACCTCAAGCCTTCCCATCCCACCAACAGTTGCATCGCCTGCTGTTGTTCCTCCATTCAGCTGCTGTTTATTTTTTGTCTATTTTTCTTTGAAGTAGAACCACTCTCGGCTCGAATAAGGTATTTATAAGGTGAACTTATGTGGGTCCGTCTTGAAAAGACATATAATCTTAAAAACAACCGTGTACACGCATGCATGTGGGTGCGGTGAAAAGTAACAAGGAAGATGCATTGCCTGCAAGTTTATTGTATTAGGATCAAAAAAAGTTGCTGTGATTCTTGAAAGCTGAAAATATTAAACAAACTAGGAAGTACGTACCCATGTTTTCACTCTCCCATGTTTTCACTCTCCAAAGATAGTCTTCAGATGGAGAAATAATGGTTCCCAAAAAGGAGTTTCTACACAAATACTTTAGATGACTGTATGGACTGTTAAAAACTCTTCAGGGGATATAAATAAAGAGAAGTTGGATAAAAAGAGAATAATATAAAATTGAAAGTATGTGAGAAGTTGCTGTCTGTGTCTGTATAAGATTGAGGAGCAAAATAGCTTGCTCAAGATGGAGCTTTATTTTAATTTATTTAGTCAAAATCTAAATGCTTTTGAATATAGGTTTTTATCAAATGCAATTGGAGGAACAATAGGAAAGATACATTGTTTGATAATTTTGTTCTATATTGTGAGTGGAATTGTCAGAAGATTTCCACTACCTACTTTTGAAGGTGTTGCTTGGTTGCTTGGTGCACAATATATATCACTAAAAGCATTAAAACTTAATTGTTTTCTCTATAATGTTAAGATACCCAATTAATAGAAACGACTTTGGTCGAAGTGAAAACATTTCAAACACTTTCATATGTCAGCTGATTAGTATATAAGAAATCTTACATACCTCACGTATCATAACCGATAAAATTGATTAACAATAGTATCTAAACACTCTAACAGATCGACAGACTTTACATATAAGTGGACTAAACCCAAATAAAGATACACTTTACAAAATAAATACATAAAATAAGCATGCGAGGAGACTCAAAACACGGGAATCATAGATACCATGTTAGTAATAAAGGATTCCTAGATCAAATCTGGCTCTAATACTATATTAATAATCATCATATCTAAAAGATTAATTTGATAGAAAAATGTCTGATAATAGTATTCTAATACTAACCAAAAGGTACTTGCCATCTAACAAGGAAAATTCATGTGGTTGGTTCACATTATCTCATGTCGTGCTCCTATTGGCCAATCCAGATTTTCTACAAGTTGATATAAGTGCGACTTTAAAGTTTAAAGCACATGCAAGTTGTGTCAATTTATCAAACTGGTGTTTAATCCTAGTTACGTCTTTGATGACAACTCACTTTCTACATTATTTTGTGTGGACCTGGTGATCCTTTTTAGGTTTGCCTCCTATTAAGATTGTGAATCCTCTATGGGTTAGGATTCAAGTAAGTAACAATATATATAGGGGTTCCTATTCTCACTCATGTATCAAACAATGATTCAGTATAATATAGCCTCCCCATTAGGTTATCTGAAGTAAGATAAAGACAAAGTAGAAGACTCTCTGTAACAGTGGAAATGCAAATCATGGAGGACAAATTTCTAGTTGATTCGAGGCAACGGAGTTGGGGATGGAACCAATCCCTGATGGAGTAGGTCCAAGCATTGGTGGGAGCATAGAGCTTGGAGGGAAATTTCCAGTTGCTTCAATAATCTCTCTCTTTTCTCTCTAAAGTACAATTAGACTTGGTCTTGACATCAAAATAGAAGATTATTACAAAATCCCATTTGTGAATTTCCAACATAGAAAACTGGTTCGACAAAAAGTGACTGTATCAAATGTATAATATTATTTCTCTCACAACCCATTTAATATTAATAAAGTGTTCTTACAAAAAGTCACAGTATCAATTTTGGTTTCTCCAAAAATTAAAAACTTTCATCAAACAATTATATAATTAATTATTTGATTATAACTTTGTAAGCTAATATGGTAATACCCTATTTTAAGAAAGTGGACTCAATTCATTTGTCCAAAAATAGTTTCTCAATTTGTGTCTAACCAACCAAATTGGGATATGTGTCTAAATTTAATTATTTTTTTCAACTTCTTACATAAATGTAGATGATTTTAGTACAAAATTTTATCAGCTTTAAAGTCATAATATTAATTCAGCTTTAAAGTCAAACGTAGCAAATTTATCAATTATAATTTCTTTGAAAATAGTGGGATGTGAACTTTGCCATGACTCCATGTTCCCATTAATAAAATGGATGGTAAATTTAATTATTTTTTTCAACTTCTTACATAAATAATTACAGCTTATACTGTTTTTAAATTGAAATAATTACTAACCACTTTACTCAAATACTTCGTATCAATTAGTAATTATTTGTCCCCCGTCTGTTAGGTTATAGTCAAGAACCAGGACGAACATCGCCGTCCACACAGGGGGGACAAGTTTCTATAACCAAATCCGATCTTCGGACAGAGAGATTCTGGAGATGCACAAGAGTGGCTATACCGGCGGTTCTCGCTGCCCAGTCGAAGTGGTTGGTGAGAATCTGGAAATTATAGTTTTGATCTTGTGGTGAAGCTGACGACAGGCATTGCGAATTACGACGGCATGAATCTGATAGGCAAGAATGAGAGGAACAAAAGCCCATGGAATGAAAATGAGAGCTCCAAGCAAGCGCGGGAGCAAGACGGAGAGCAATAAGACTGAAGAAAGTGATCCCGATATAATAGCCACAGGGACGGATCGTTGAGCTACAGAGAAGTAGATGACTGATGAAAACACAAAAACCCATATTTGTGCAGGGTGCGTTTCGAAGGGAGACTTGTCCTTGCCTTCACTGTTCACTTGGATAACGCCGAGGAGCATTGGAATTACACAGTTGAAGGACTTGGCGATCCTGCACATTAATTGAACCATCAACCATACATATGATTAGAAATATTAATGAGCTTGATATAAGAAGACATCAATAATGGCCAATACACATACATGAAACCCCTTCCCTCTTGCATCGCCTGCCGTTGTCCCTCCATTCAGCTGCTGTTTATTTTTTGTCTGTTTTTCTTTGAAGTGGAACCATTCTTAGCTCGAATAAGGTATTTATAAGGTGAACTTATGTGGGTCCGTCTTGAAAAGACATATAATCTTAAAAACAACCGTGTACACACGTCTTGAACTTATGTGGTTACATGTCTTTTTTCAAAACAGACCCACTTAACTTCATCCAAGTGGAACCATTTTATTCATCCAAATTCCAAACCGGGTAATGTGTAAGATTTATTACGATAATCTTACACTGAATTTTGACTATTTTCAAGACGGACCACATAACAACCGAGTACACAAGTTTGACAAGACATATAATGCATGTGTAAGACATATTATGCATGTGTAAGTTTGACAAGATTTATTACTCTATTAATAATTTCGTCATATGCTAAAACTTTGACTATTTGCTAAAACTTTACATGTCTTTTTTCAAGACAGACCCACTTAACTTCATCCAAATGGAACCATTTTATTCATCCAAACCGTTTACAAGTTTGACTATTTGCGAGACCTCTCACACAAATTTTTAACTTTTGTTGAAAGATTTTTAGTTTTTTATCTATAAAGCAGTGCGGTTATACTTGAAAATAGTTAGAGCGTCTCCGATGATAATATGATTTGCATTTAAAAAAAGTAGTGATATGTTAACATTGTCAAGACAATTACTTCATACATGGCATGCAACTAAATTTGATAGATATCCAAATGAAAAAAATGGTCTCCAACGCTTCACTAGTAAAATACATATTTTTAATGATATGTCAATTTATTATTAGCTTCCTTTAATATACTTTATAATTGTTAAATAAAATAGAGTAGAAGATAAGAGTGGTTGATGACTGGGCCAACAAGATGGTTGTCCAACAAATCTTATGGTGATATTCCAGATTGAGTTGTCGCCACCCTAAGTGATATATTTTATATTTTTAAAAAATAATTACATTATGTGTACCATTGTTGTACGTATATTCTGACAAAATTGATAATAAATATTAACATTCGTTGAAGTGCAAAGTTTAAACTGTCTCTTCCTTTTTTTTTAAAAAAAAATAATAATAAAATCGTATCTTACCAAATAAATAAATAAAAAATAAGAAAAGAACAAATCTCTAGATACATAGCCTTGACTTAATGAGAAACCGACGATAAATTATCAAAAACCACCCATGTACATACAAAGCACACATATTTTAAATTACCCAAAAAATGGCCCTATCAATTGAAAATTTTCCTTCAGTCAAGTAAAAATATACATGATTTCTGAGATAAAAACTTGGTAAGGGAAAAATAGTGCAATCATAAATTTTTTTAAAAAAAATTAAGTATTTACAATTACATTAGCTCGTCAGCTGGTTGCTACTAAAACTCTCTTCAATGGTCATGGTGGAGAAGTCATCCTTGAGTTCTTCGTTTTCAAGTTGATGTTGTCATATGAATCTTGCATTTTGCCAATCCTTAAGGCATGTTAATGCTTCGACGGCATCAGGGGCCAATTATACATTTATATACAAATAACAAATTAAACATACAAATATACAATTATACATTTACACAATTAAACATAGTAATTTTTTTTTTAATTATTGTTTTGTTGTTAAACTCAAAAAAAAAAAAAAATAATAAAAAATAACATAATCATTCTAATATATTATTAATTTCAACAATTAAAAAAAAAAATTGAATTAATTTTTCTAAAAAAAAACATATTCATCAAAATTTACATCGACAAATACAGAGTACTCTGTCCATCAAATTAATAAATTCTCAAAGTGACTCGTCGGTACCAAGTTTATAATCATAATCAATTAATCATCGAAATTAAGATTGTAAATGAACATCAACAGATTTCTTCCATCTCAATGATAAAACACAGGTTTTAACAGAATCTCAAAGATGCTGTTAAAACATGTGTTTTGTTATCTAGATGGAAGAATCTTCGGACGTTCGTTACTTGGTAGGACTCGTATAACTTTAAGAATTTTGTGGACAGAGTACTCAGTATGCAATTATATATGCGCAAACTTAATATTTGATATTATAATGCCAATCTGAAAATTTTATTAATTTTCAAAGTTGACATCATAATATCAAATATTATGCGCATCTTTGATTTCGAGACATGATTATGATGCCAAAAAAAAACATTAACATAATCATTCTAATATATTATTATTGCTGCACAATCGAAGTGGAAATAATAGTTTTGATCTTTTGGTGAAGCTAACGACAAGCATCGTAAATTAAGACGGCATGAATTTGAACGACAACCATTTTAAGCTTGAAGGATATTTATATAGGTGAGATTGTGAGAAGTTATATGGGTTTGTCTTGGAAAACGTGTACACTTTTAGTCACTATTTAATCATTTTCGAAGTACATCTGTACATGTCTTTTTCGAAGACTGGCTCAAACTATTCTTCGAAAAAAGATTTTATTGGACAATTTATCACTTAGCTAGTTAGCTGTGACTCCTGTGTACAAATAATTAAATAATCAATATTTTTTCTAATACAAACAGAATGTGTGTTAGTGACGACTCACGACTGAGTGGGATAAAAGGATGGTAGGGCTGCATGAATTTGTACTATGTATCTATGTGGCAAACTTTTTTCCAGCCGTAACACTCACGTAGTATGACTTTTGAGTTATGAGTCATTTATTTTTATTTTTATAATTATTGCAAATTTTAATGATCTCTTTATCAATTGAGAATTGATTTTCCAATTAAACATATTGTTGTGAATATTGTAAATTTAAATATTTTGTTTTGTATTGAAATTTTAGGATTACCATAATTCTTATATTATAAAATTTCAAGAGTAATCTAATTATCAATTATTCTAATTTTAAATTTACAAATTAACAATATTGTTTATTAAATTTCTTTTTGTTTTATTTAAATTTTATTTTATGGGTTTTTAAATAGTCTTTTGTTACCTTACAAAATGACAAGCACAAGAAAAAGATGCGTCCTTGTCTACCGAGTGGCCTCGATTTAATGTATATTATAATTATATATATACTATTAGTCCATGAAAATGACACCACAAAAAGTACATTTTTGGCGTATTCTTATATTACTTTATAGGGCAAAAGTGTAAACGGAGCCCTCACTTCCCAGCAGATGTTCAACAAAAACATGTAAAATCGACTTTTATTTTATAATTTATTTTGACTTTATTTTTTTTTATTAATTTTGTTAACGAATTTATTTAGAATAAATATTTACAGATTAAGCCTTGCTATTACTTCTTGACTAGATGTATCTTTTTTTTTAGTTAAAAAAAAATTCGTATTGTTAATGATCGATAAAAATAAATAAATTATTCTAACATACCTTAATAATTAATCCTAATTACGTCCTTAATGACAACTCACTTTCAACATTATTTTGTGTGGGCATAGTGATCCTTTTGGGGTTTACCTCCCATTAAGATTGTGAATCATCTATGTGTTAGGATTCAAGTAAGTAACAATATATATAGGGGGTCTTTATTCTCGCTCATGTATCACACAGTGATTCAGTATAATATAGCCTCCCCATTAGGTTATTTAAAGTAAGGTGAAGACAGAGTAGAAGACTCTCTATAACGTTGATGGTTTCGGCTGCGCTTCCAGATACGCGTCTATTTATATTTATGCATACAATACGAGATTTAATTATCTTTATATAATGCTTACACTCACAGCCAAACAGTGTTGTAAAAGTCGCTAAACGCTAGTCGGGCGGCGACCAACCGCCCAACCTAGGAGGATTAGTTGGGGACTAGACAGATGGTCGAAAATCGACTGGTCAGTCGGCCAAGAGCATATCGGCGACATTCGGAGAAATCTTTTATAGTTTCTTTTTTTTTTCAATTTTTTTTTCACTTATCTGAATTATAAATAATATATAACGTAATCAATTAAACTTATCTGAATTTCAAAAACTGATTTTAATTGTACTACCGATATTCAATGTGTAAAGTGTATTGATGTAATACTGATTTAATGATTTTAATGGGTATTACTATTGAGCATATTGGTGTTGACTGTTGACTCACACGGTTACTAACAAAAGTCAAAAATAATGTGTAAAGATTGTATTGCTTTCCATACTGTTAGTCGTATAGTCATATAATAAAAAATAATGTGTAAAGATTGGGATGTGTATAAATTTAATTATTTTTTTCAACTTCTTACATAAATATAGATAATTTTAGTCCAAAATTTTATCCGCTTTAAAGCTATAAAAGTAATTCAACTTTAAAGTTAAACGTAGACAATTTATCAATTATAATATCTTTGAAAAAAGTGGGACTTGCGTCTTGCGTGTGAACTTTACAAGATCTATGTTCCCATTAATAAAATGGATGGCCAATATTTAAAATAAAAATTTCACATTTTACTCAAATTATTACAGCAATACAGCTTACAGTGTTTTTTAATTGAAATAATTACTAGCCACTTTACTCAAATACTTCGTTTCAAGTAGTAATTATTTGTCCCCCGTCTGTTAGGTTATAGTCAAGAACCAGGACGAACATCGCCGTCTACACAGGGGGGGACAAGTTTCTATAACCAAATCCGATCTTCGGACAGAGAGATTCTGGAGATGCACAAGAGTGGCTATACCGGCAATCTTTGCTGCTGAATCGAAGTTGTTGGTGAGAAGCTGGAAATAAAAGTGTTGATCTTGTGGTGAAGCTGACGACAAGCATTGCGAATTACGACGGCATGAATCTGATAGGCAAGAATGAGAGGAACAAAAGCCCATGGAATGAAAATGAGAGCTCCAAGCAAGCGCGGGAGCAAGACGGAGAGCAGTGAGACTGAAGAAAGTGATCCCGATATAATAGCCATGGGGACGGATCGTTGAGCTGTAAAGAAGTAGATGACCGAGGAAAACACAAAAACCCACATTTGTGCAGGGTGCGTTTCGAAGGGAGACTTGTCCTTGCCTTCATTGTTCACTTGGATAACGCCGAGGAGCATCGGAATTACAGAGTGGAAGGACTTGGCGATCCTGCACATTAATTGAACCATCAACCATATATATGATTAGAAATATTAATAAGCTTGATATAAGAAGACATCAATAATTGCCAATACACATACATGAAACCCCTTCCCTCTTGCATCGCCTGCTGTTGTCCCTCCATTCAGCTGCAGTTTTTTTTTTTTTTTTTTTTGGTCTGTTTTTCTTTGAAGTTGAACCATTATTGAATAAGGTATTTATAAGGTGAACTTATGTGGGTCCGTCTTGAAAAGGAGAAAATTTTGCAAATGCATATATTCGTGCATTGCACTCAGCTAATGGGTGCATGCCATGTGGCAAAGATAGTTATCTTTGACAAGACATATAATGCATGTGTAAGATTTATTACGCTGATCTTACACTGTATTAATGCATGTGTAAAACTTTGACTATTTGCTAAAACTTTCATGTCTTTTTTTCCAGACAGACCCACTTAACTTCATCCAAGTGGAACCATTTTATTCATCCAAACCATTTACAACTTTAAAAAACAACCGTGTACACAAGTTTGACTATTTGCGAGACCTCTCACACAAAATTTTAAATTTTGTTGAAAGATTTTTAGTTTTTTTATTTATTTATAACGCAGTGTTGTTATGTTTGCATATAGTTAGAACATCTCCAATGTTAATGTAGTTTGTATTTGAATAAAATAGTGATATGTCAATATTGTCAAGTCAATTGCTTCATACGTGACATATAACTAAACTTGATAGATATCCGAATGAAAAAAGTGGTCTTCAATACTTCACTTATAAAATACATGTTTTTAATGACATATCAGTTTATTATTGGTCTCCTTTAATATACTTTAGAATTGTTGAATAAAATAGAGTAGAAGACAAGAGTGGTTGATGACTGGGCCAACAAAATGATTGTCCAACAGATCCTCTACTATTTATCCGATGGTTATAATCTAAGTTACCGAATTTAAATCAAACTTTTAACTTAATATATATACATTGTGCAATTGGACTTGTTCCGTCTCTTTTCCTTGTTACTAATTTTATACAAATATAGCAAATCAAACTATAATGTTTTCAGGGAGCAAATCGCAAACAGCAAATGTGTATTTTCCTATGTTTCGCGACACTTATGCGAAGCTGCTTCAATGGGAAGGAAGTAAGTATAAGTACGTCAAAGGTATTGCATCTGAGATCAAAGAAGAAGCTTTCGATGAACATTGGAAAAATTGTGAAATGGCTTTGATAAATAGCAGCAGTTCTTGACCCGCGATTCAAAATGGAAATTGTAGAATATTGGTATAAGGAGATCTACGGTAATGATAGTGAGACACATCTTAAGACATTCAGTGATCATCTTGCAGGTGTTTATAAAAAATATGCCAGCTGCTTCAGCAATTGTTCAGCTTCTTATAAGATGCTGGACCATCTTGGGAGACCATGCGATGCTGAAGATGTTGTGTCACCAAATGCAGTAGAATCAGAACTTGATCGGTATTTGAAAGAGGCAGATTACGTTCAGTTGAAGAGTTTGACATATTAAGCTGGTGGCGGCTCAATAATCTGAATTTCTCAACTCTCGCAAGGATGGCTCGTGATTACTTAGCAATACCTTTTTCTGAGGCTGTTTCATATTCTTCTTTGAGGACTAACCAGCCTGCAATTAATGATAACATTTATTACTATGATGACTCTTATATTCAGATTCTACAAGCTATGGTGTGCACAACAACATATAGCAATTGATCATTATAGTTTCTGTTATATATATATATATATTTTTAACAGTTGCTAGGGGATTTTCTTCCACGTGGGTTGAAGTCAAAATTAGTACAAAGGTTAACTTCACGATGACTCTTTGAAGAACAAAACAGTGAGCCTCAAATATCCAATGTATCGTGGTGGGTGGCGGTCATATGTACACACTGTCTGAAAACGAAAAATTTAGAAATCATGTAGATTTTTACTTGACTGGAGGAAAAATTTCAATTGATGGGGCCATTTTTTGGGTAATTTAAAACATGTGTACATACAATGTACATGGGTGGTTTTTGATAATTCCTCGTCGGTTTCTCCATCCTCATCCCACTCAATGCCGTCGGGTTCAGCAGTCCTCTTCCGCAAGCATGCATGTGCGCAGGCTACGTAACGACTGACGTAGCAGCTAGAGTAGAGAAGCCAAATTTTATTTTTGAATGGTCATTATTATTTAAGGCAAAAACTCAAGTGGAGCCCCAAGCATCGCTTGGCTTACGCGTTTGCTTACGGCTAAAAGGACCACTTAAGACAACTCACTTGTTATATTATTTAGAATGGGCCTGGTGATCCTTTTAGGGTTTGCCTCCCATTAGGATTGTGAATCTTGTACGAGTTAGAATTCAAGTAAGTAACAATATATATATATGGGATCCCTACTCTCGCTCGTGTATCACACAGTGATTCAATATAATGTAATCTCCCCATTAGATTATCTGAAGTAAGGTGAAGAGAGAGTATAAGACTCTTTATAACGTTGATGGTTTTCGCTGCACTTTTAGATACGCATCTATTTATATTTATGCATATAATACGATATTTAATTATTTTTATATAATGCTTACACTCACAGGCAAGTAATAGATTGTCCAATAATTTATATATATATATATTTTTTTTTCGATATAAATACTATAATTTTATTGGACTGTCTCAACATAGCCAGAGACGTAGCTAGCCTAGCCCACCCTAGTCCCTGGCCAATTAAAAAAAAATTGGAAATATTGAAAAAAAAATATATTAATATCATAGACTAGGGACTCTATGATTGTAGCTTGTTAGAAGACTTTTATATCACACTTTATTGCCCACGAGGCAAAAGAGGCATCATATATATATATATATATATTTTTTCCTTTTTGTTTTCCTTTTTCTTTAATAATTATTATCTTTTCTCAAAAACTTCCAACACCCCAATAATTCATCTTCTCCGCCTCAATCTCTCCAGAAACACAATTAGGGAAAACCATTCATCCAGAGTCCAAACAGTGGTCAGCACAAAGGATTACATCAATAGAATCTTTATCTAAGAAATTTAGGGATGGCAAAATAACCCACGTGGATGGGTCCCCGCGCACTTATGGGGTGGGGGTGGGGGTGGGGGTGGGGGTGGGGATGGGTTTTAATTTGGTGTTGATGGGGTAGGGATGAGGATAGATAACAAAACTCGCAATGGGTATGGGGCAGGGAGGGGTTTTATAATCCCCGACCTGCCCCGCCCCGCCCCTCTTAAAATATAATATTTATTTATTTTATTATTTAGTTTAATGTTTATGTTTTAAAATTATTGAATTTATTTGTTTAGTTTTGAGACTTATATTTATGAGATAATTTTCAATAGTTTTTTGGAATTACTTTATATTATTCATTGGGATATATGTTTATTATTTTAATAATATTAAAATATTTTTTTGAAAACAATTTTTTTTTAAATAATTAGATAAATGGGTTAAATGGGGTAGATTGGGTGGGGATGGGGATAGCATACCCTGCCCCGCCCTGCCCTACTCCATCTATTAAGGGGTTTTGTGAGGGGATGAGTTTTCAAAAAATAAATGGGGCAAGGTGCGGGGAGGGCCACCCCGCCCCGAATTCCCTGCACCCGCCCCATTGCCATCTCTAAAGAAATTCCTACGCCTTCTAGAGTTGCAAACAAGGTGAAAAAAAATAAAGTTTCTATCCCCTTCAAAAATCCCATTTAACCCCTAGATTTTTGTCTCCAATTTCTCTCTTCCTTAAGATGTAAGGACCACATTTCAGCCAAGACCTTGCATCTTTCATCTCTAAGGTTCGCACACCACCCGCTTGCGGCTTGCCTTAGCACTAGCTTCAATGGAATCCAAACTAGATTCCAGCTTGTCCACATAAAGGCATCTTGTTATTTATATTTTCATAGTGATTTCAAACACACCAATTTCTCAAGTCTCTTTTGCTCGGCATCAAAGTAAGTTTTTTTACTTTTAGTTATGTCTTCTTGTTGAACAAAATTTTTGGTTTAGCCCATCTTGACAAATTTTCCTGGCTACGTCCCTGAACATAGCACAGTAAGACCATGTACACAAGTTTTTCTCGCCAAGAAAATCATTTGATTCTTTTCTCCCAAGAAATCCATGTTAGATATATTTGCATTTCGATGACTCAATCATCAAAATCCATTCTCTCTTCTTCCCTCTAAGAGCCTCTCCAACCTTGCGCCTTCCACTGCGCCATCTCCATTTTGCAGCCAAAAACCCCTCCAACCCAACAGCATCCACCGTGCCTTCTGTGTGTGGATGAACAATGTCGCACAATTTATTGTGTGACACTGTTCACTGAGGCAACACTGTTCACACCCGTAATTTGTACTTTTTTTTAATTGAAAATTGGGTTTTGATTAGTTGGAGATTAGTATTTGTTGACAAATAATTAAAAAAAAAAAAGGAAAAAGAATATTCAAGAGAATATTATTTTTAGTGTAAAATTCGGCACAATGAGTTTGAGATGAAATAGTGAAAGAGTGTGAAAGTTGAACTATTTTAGTGCAAGAATTGCACCAAAAGAACTATTCGGGTTGGAGATGCTCTAAGACATGAGTGATGAGTCCCGTCTGACGTCCCAACTCCCGATTCTTTATCCTTTTCCAATTAATTAATAATTCTTTTCGTCCTTTGAAATTTGTAATTACAAAATTAAATATAAAAAACAATAATAATACACATTCCATTCAAAAATCAAAATTCCAATTTTTTCATCACAACTTTCTCATTTACCAAATGCACCTACTCACAATTTAACACCTTAACTATCACATGAATTAGGATAAAAAAATTGAGATTTTAGGTGGGATGCCAATCATTTTTTATATAAAAGAAAAAAACAAAAAACAAAAGACAAAATCACTAATACTTGATAACCCAAAAAATTGGCCCAAAAATCAACTTAAATGAAGTGACAAGTGATTTGTTCATTAGCCACATCATCCTATGATTTGTATGGTAATGACAACTCATTTGCTACATTATTTTGGTTGAATTTTGGTTAATTATTTGGGTTGTATAGTATTATTGTACTTAAATATATATATATATATATATCCATCTTCAATTATTTTCCTTAGTTAAAATTTATTTTTTCTAATTGATAAGTTAGTGTTTTGAGTTTGTTATTCATAATTTTAATATATTTTGTTTAATATATACATTTTTGAGGCTGAAACTCATTGTGTCCCTCTATCTAGGTATTTTTTGTTTTTCAATTAATGAAATTTTCATCATTTCATATTTTCATCTATTTTTTATTTTCTTACATCTTACATCTTTCTTTATTCTTTGAATTATTTTACTAAATAAATCTATCTATTTTTTACATTTTATTTTATTACTAAAATAATAAATAAGATAAACAAATTACAATTAAAAATATATATGTTAAATCGTAAAAATAATATTATCACAAATAAATTTAGTACTTTCCTAAATTTTTAAAAAAATACTAAAAAAAGAAAGCAATTGGCCTGCCCGGTGTGTTGGCAAGGCACGACCCATTGGGGCCATGCCGTGCCACCCGTTTCCTTAACGGGCTATGCTTGGTACGGCACGGATCCTTCGTGTGCTAGCATGACACGGCAAGCTAAGGAAGCCAGGGCCTAAGGCAGATTTAGCTGGCTTTAATATGTCAAGTCAAGCAGAGCCCTTGCAACTGAATGGTTGGACTATCACTCTGTACGAGGAAAATCCAACGAGCACAACACTATGACTATGCTAGACATGGAACTCCAGAGCACATCTATGTTGGCGTGAGCAAACTGCAGTTTATTTTTTGTTTGTCTGGGATTTTTTGATAATTCTGTTTGCATAAAATTGGATGATTATATGGAATTTGGTCTGTTTGAATTTCCATTGTCATGTCTAAATTCAATTTGCATCATATATTGTCATGACTTTGTTCTTGTCTCATTTATTGTCTATGCTCAAACATGCAAAATACTGTACATTGATCCAATATAATTTTATAGGTTTTTCCATTATTATAGGAGTGCCTTAAAGATTTTACATTTTATTGAAAGAATATATCAAAAAATTACAATTGCTCCATCAACTAATACTGAACTAGTCTAATCTAACAATTGCAATAACGTTGTGCATCCTTCTAAGACTTCGTTCTCTAAATCCGGATATTATCCTTAACCGAGTAGAAATGCACCTCCGTCTCCTTACAAAGAGACATTTCCCCTGTATTGTGATGTGAGTAGGGGTGGGCACGAGTCGGGTCGGTTTGGATTTTGGCTGAAACCATCCATGGTTCGTTTAAACTCGAACACATATTTTTGGTTCGGTTCGGTTTATCCCAAATCATAAAATCGTTTATGTTAGGAAATTAAAGCAAGTATAAATCCTATTTAACACATATTTATATCTCTAAATTCCCCGGCAAGATTTACTTACCACATAGATACAACTGATAGAAATTTTCTAGTAACCTAATTCAGTTTTAATATTACCAAATATGCAGACAATTAACAACAGATTAAAGCTAAGCCTATAAACATTTAGATTTAAGCATATACTTCCAGATCTAAGTTGATCATGCATATCTAACAGGACTACAGAGAGGATATCACCTATACATGCAAGATCTAATCAATATAAAGCAGTATAAGATGTGCAGTAAAGTAAATGACACAAGATCTATAGTGGTTCGGCCAAGAATAGGCCTACATCCACTTTGAGCCACTCAGAAGAGACTCTATTACTATATGGTGTCATTACAACCTTGAACTACACAGATATATTCAAGATCAACCCTCAAAAGGAGCACAGAAGCCCTATCAACAACAAACGCTCAACCTACGAAAACCCTAGCCTCTCAAATTCTCTTCTGATAACAACTAGAAATACACAAAAGTAGTATCAGTAGAATCACAACACACATATCAACATTTTTCTCTTCTAACTCTCTCGCAAATACAAAGCAGAGAAACCAGATATTCAAGATGAATACTAAGAACACGAAGAACACTCTAGAGAGAAAGAATCTGTAAACCAGAGAGAAAAGACCTAAAAAATCAGAAAGTGAATAATGCTTTCTCTCTCATCATCTTTTCGTTTATATAGCTCTTAAGAGATAAGGTACACATCAGTTAGGGAGAGCCAATCACAGCACGCCACTTTAACAGGAAATCTTGACTCAGCTCTTCAAGTGGTCAGATAGGATTAGTGAAACGGCAACGTATTGGCATTGACCTGATAGGGGGCATTTGGTCACTTGGGCTTCTTCTGGCTACAACCCATCTTATCATTGGGCTTGAAAAACTGATGGGCTAACAAATTCTTTACGGTGTCCACCACTACAAGTGAGAGACAAATGTTTGATTCCTGATCCGCATTACCCTCAGTTGAAAATTATTAAAAATGACAATAATTTATAAGTGAACCCACACAAAGTTCTCTTTTTTTTTTCCTCTTTCTGTCCAAAAAAAAGAAGAAAAATTTGGACCCGGACCAGTGACCAATCATTTGAATAACAGTATCCATTTTATCATCGTCAAGACCCGAATTTTGCAGTATCTGTAACATTATAACACAAAAAGAGAGATGGGTTCGGTTGCCTACCCCTCCACGTTCATGGAGTTAAGGTGGGTGACAACAAGAACAAAGAAAGACAAAAACAACAACAACCCAAAAGAGCTCAACTTGAAACCAGCAGCAACCATGCCCGTTTATATCTCCACAAACCCATCTGACATCAACCCTCCAGAGCTCAGAGAGCTCTTCACAGTCTGCAATCACTCCTGCTACAGATTTCCCAGGTTGGACCCTGAAGAACCAGTTGATGTTGACAAGCTCAGGGTTGCTCTCTCACACAGCTGTGCTCTTGTCTCTCTTTTCACCAGACCACTTGATTGTTTTGAGACTGATTTTGATGGTGATATTGAGTCCACTGAGTTATTTGATGATGGGTCTAAAAAGGTGGTTTCTTTATTGGGAAATTTGATGGACAGACTGATTCCGGTTTCTCCATCAAATGGCAAGCTTGTGGGGTTTGGAAGGGCTATTTCTGATGTCGGATTGACTGCTTCTATCTATGATGTCGTGGTAATGTGTTTTCTTCAATTTTTACAAATTTTTGTGTAATTATAGTTGAATTTACTGTTTTTAAGTTTATGAGTGTATGTGGTTCAGTGGGTGTCTTCTAGGATGTATAATCTATTAGTGTATCACAAACCATCAGCAAATTGTAGTATGACTTAATGTGAGTCTGTGACATTGTCTTCCAGGTGATTCCTTCTTTGCGGCGACTGGGAATTGGCCAGATGATAGTTAGAAGAATCGTAAGGTTTGTCAGTTATTTTGCTTTGATCAGAATTTTATCTTTTGAAGTTCAATTTGTGAAGTTAAACTGCAATGGCACTTATTGTATTGCTTGCCATACTGTTAGTCTTATAGTCTTCTGCTTTCATTTCTTTGTTCCTGTTGTTTGGTCTCATTCAATTTATGTTCGTCTTAGTAGTTTCCCTTTTCTCCTTCCAGGATGCTGACAAGTAGAGACATTTACGACATATCAGCCCTTTGCTCAGATGACGAGAGGTATTTATACTCATCTTTCCTGAATGTTGAAATCTTGATCTTTTGTTTTTAGTCCTGTTATAATTCTATCCAATTTTGTCTCAAAACCCGAGAATCTTCCAACTCATGTCCACGGACTTGGAGAGAAATTTTGTTATGTATTATGCATCTTCATAAAATATTGAGAATTGACACACATGATCAATTTTTTCTCAACAAAGGGTTTTTTATAAAATATGAAACTTTTTCATCAATCAAGTTTCGATTAATCAATGATAACATGATCGATTTTTTCTCAACAAAGGGTTTTTTTATAAAATATGAAACATTTTCATCAATCAAGTTTCGATTAATCAATGAATACTTCCCTGATGAGCTACTATGAACCGAAATTAGGAATTTACCGTTATTCTTTCTGATGTAGAAAGGATGAAGTCTCAGAATTTGAAGGCAGCATTGATTTATACCCTCAATATTCACATCACCTGAAGCATTTATGTTGTTTTGTCCAACCAAACAACATTTTATAGAATTCTAGGAGATAACTTATAATGATCTTGGACTCAGGATCACCATGTCAGGCTGTGCCCAAGTTGTTTCATTCATGGATCATATGTTCAAGAAAATAATATAGAATGACTACTTCTTTATGATTGTCAATTTGTCATGACAGGATAATTAGATGTATTTAATATGAAAAATACATATAGCTATTAATCATATGATTTACCTGGGTTTTCATCAGGTTGTTCTTTGAAGCATGTGGATTTGGTGGTGACATTTTGAACTCCAATACAATGATGTATTCAAAGACTGTTGCAACTCATTTTGGAGACAATCAAACAGTTAAACGTGCAGGTAGAAAGCTCTTGTTAGTTCCCCCATTGAGAGAGCCTTTTGCACCTTTGAATCCTATCGATTCGCAGAGTTGAGCAACATACTGTACTTTCAACTTGTTAAACGTACATGCAAACGCGACTGTATTAACAAGCTCAGGGTTGCTCTCTCACACAGTTGTGCTCTTCTCTCTCTTTTCTCCAGACCACATGATTGTTTTGAGACTGATTTTGATGATGATATTGAGTCCACTGAGTTATCTGATGATGGGTCTAAAAAGGTGGTTCCTTTATTGGGAAACGGAGTTGGGGATGGAACCTACCCCTGATCCAGCAGGTCCAAGCATTGGTGGGAGCATAGAGCCTGGAAGGCAAATTTCTAGTTGCTTCAAACCAGTAGAGTTGGGGCTGGAATCCATTCCTGATGCAGCAGGTCAAAGCCATGACGGAAACAAGAAGCATGGAGGACAATATTAGCGATAGAAACCCACAAGGATCAGCTAGCTGACTCTCTCACTAAAGCACTATCTCGCAAACAGTTTCAGGATCATCGATTCAAGATAGGCGTCCTCGCCGGAAGCTCTATCTTGCGGGGGCATATTAGCGATAGAAACCCACAAGGAAACAATTAGCTCAATATCTATTGTTACCGTGTACAAATAGGAGTCTATGTAATCAATTGTATTTAATTTACGTTACCTCATATCAGACTTGTATAAATACCTGCTACAATGAATAAAAAGCTACGGCATTATTTACACACATTAACTAAATCTATTAGACAACCATCAGAGTTTGGAATGGAACCGGTCCCTGATGCAGCTGGCCCAAAAGAGGTACGATGAGTATAGGTATAACGTCGTAATGGTAGAAAATTTTCTGATTCTTCTTCATCGCTACAATCTATGCACAAGTAACATAGGTTAAAAGAGTTGGAAGTTATTTTAGTATGAAATATAGAACACAATTGAGGGAACTATCTACCACCTATTTGTCATTTGCTTTGAACAACTGAAATTGTGTACTATCATAGGCGTGCTGCATATTTAGAAGATGTATGGGAAACAACAATGCCATATCCATTACATGCTCATGCAAAATATTCAAGGGAGTTCATAATATATATCTTGTGAGTATTTATTTTAATTATTACCTATACTTATTACCAGAACAAATATATTTATTGAACATATATGTAGAAGATGCGGACATTGGGACATGTTTTTATATCTCATTTAAGACTAGATGTTTCATCTATAAAGCATGTCTAGCCTTCGATGCTGTTTCATTACCGGTTTTCTGGCTGCAAGAGTTAGAACATTCGCCGCCATCCTCTTTTTCACCGACATATTCTGTGTTTTTCTTGTCACATTCAGGTTTCAAGTTCTTGGTGTCAATTCTCAGAAAATCGAACAGTTTTTCAGCTAGTTTTTTTTATAGCAGTAACATAGAGATACAGAATTTAGAATTTAGTAAAGAGAAAAATAATCTGAAAAGTGGTCTGGTTCTATTTAGATGTCAACTTACAACTCAAATAAAATACCCATGTATTTACGATTTTCAATGCTAGGCAGGTATAATGAGGAACTCAAAATTTCTCTTTCATCACACAAAATTTGTATGAAGTTTCTTATTTGATTTTCAATCAAGATGGTAGGGACTCCTGCTGCAGTGTCAGAGATGCTCCATCATCGAGGTTTCCTGCGCTTTCTGCAGCCATTTTGATCAGCTGTGCTGATGGTAAGACACGGATTTTGTAATTTCTTTATTTTTTTTTACTGCATTTGATTGTAATGAATAATGATTGTTCTTTGTTATAATTTGCAGAAGAGATGAGTATTTTGATGATTCAACAAGTTCCTTCGAAATCTCTGCCAGTCATGGACAGGAAACTTAAAAGAATTTGGAAGCTAAATTCTTGCAGGGGTAAACACCATTTTGTTGCCAGATTGTTGCAGTGGCCTGCCTTAGCAAAATTGAAATGAATTTGAATAATAAGTTTTTCACTTGAATTTAGAAAGTACTACACTTTTCAATTATGTAAAATGTAAGTTTGAAATTCTAACAATCGATATGATTTTCTTGGTGTAATTGTTGACAGGTCTAAACTGTTCTTGAGAGGACCAAGGAAGAGACTTTTTCAAGATTAAAAGGTAAGAGCTTTTACCTGTTCTGTTCTTGGCTTCATAGATTTGGTTATTGACTTATTGTGTAATAGACAAAAAGGCCAGTTGATGTTTCGGCTCTCATTTTAATGTTGTGACTTCAATTCATGGTTTATGCAGCATATCTTTCGGTATTTGCTTGTTTAATCGGTGAAAAAGATTTGCTTGGGTCATAGTTGTTTTCCGAACACAGTACATTGGAAACTCATAGTTTTACTTGAGATTTTGACCACAATAGACATGGTTTACACAAACCATTTTTATAACTGCATATGTGGTTGTGAGCACTGTATTATGACATTCAGTTTTTTAAATTATTATTTTAGAAACTGCAATATTTGGGAAGAAACTGATCTTTGTTTTGTAACTATCCAGTATTAATCTTACATGTCAGAAATACAACTCAGTTGTACATGCATTTCATGCCATATATGCTTTTATTATATTATGTCAAAGATGAGAATTTTTTTTTTTTTTGTAATAACATATAATTTTGTCCTCCCAGCTACACTTTTCATCAAGAAAAGCTTCTGAAAAGAAATTCGATAGTGAAAATTAGATAAAGAAATTATCCGAACTCCTTGAATGCCTGAAGGTGGAGAGAAATTTTTCTTATATATATATATATATTGTGTGTTTATTTGCTAGACCCCTCATTGATGCAAATAGCTGCCAGATGTGCCGTGCCACTGAGCTTACAGTTATTTGTCAATTCTAACTTTGTAAGCTAATACCCTCTTTTAAGAAAAGTGATAAGCTAATTAGGCAATACCCTATTCTAAAGAAAAGTGGACTCAATTCGTTTGTCCAAAAAATAGTGTCTCAATTTGTGTCTAACCAATCGAATTGGGACATGTGTTTATATTTAATTATTTTTTTTAACTTCTTACATAAATGTAGACGATTTGAGTCCGAAATTTTTTCAGCTTTAAAGTTATAAAATTAAGTCGGCTTTAAAGTCAAACGTAGCCAATTTATCAATTATAATTTCTTTGAAAAACAGTGTTGTCTTTCTCTTTTTGCTCTGGGTTTTGTCTCTCTGTTTTGGTTGATTTTGCTCTGGCCCCTGTTTTGCTCAGATTTTCTCTTGTTGTTTGTGTTTTCGGCCATCTCCCACTGGATTCCGCTCCAAAACACCGAGAAGTATCGGCTACTGGAATCAACGAACATCTGGAAACTTAAATATGACACCGTCAAAGCCCCAAGGACAGAGCCCACAGGAACATGGTGCTGATTTTTAATCAGGTTAGAATCTTGTTTGCTTCTGATTTTTCAAGATTGGATTTTCTTTGTTGATTGATTTGGGCGAGAATTTTGGGTTGAAGAACAGAGAATAATACTACTATAACTGTGTATTCAAATTCTTAAAAGTTCTACACAGCATCATTTGTTGCTGTTGTTGCTTTGCGTCAAAAAAATAAAGATATTTTAAGCATATCTTTCATCTTTCATCGCCTGCTGTTGTCCCTCCATTCTTTGTTTTATAACCATTTTAAGCTCGAAGGATATTTATATGGGTTTGTCTTGGAAAACGTGTACACTTTTAGTCGCTTTTTCGAAGACAGGCTCATACTATTCTTCGAAAAAGACATATACACAATAAAAAAAAAAATTATTGGACAATCTATCAGTTAAGCTAGTTAGATGTGACTACTGTGAGACCTCCCACACCAATTTTTAATGCAGAACGATCAATATTTTTTCTAATACGAACAGAATGTGTGTTAGTGACGACTCACGACTGAGTAGGATAAAAGGATGGTAGGGCTGCATGAATTTGTACTATGTATATATGTGGCAAACTTTTTTCCAGCCGTAACACTCACGTAGTATGACTTAAGTTACTACTTTTTATTTTATTTTATGGGTTTTTAAATAGTCTTTTGTTACCATACAAAATGACAAGCACAAGAAAAAGATGCGTCCGTGTCTACGATGTTATATCTACATGAATGAGTGGCCTCGATTTAATGTATATATATACTATTGGTCCATGAAAATGACACCACCAAAGGTTATTTGTTTCCTCTTACAGTCTTACACAAGAGAGATAAAAAGAAATAGAAAAATAAGAATTTTTTAACACTATGATGGATTTTCTCCTGATCTGGAAAGATCTCTTCCCAAGTTTTCCCTTTTTGTTTTTAATTTTTTTTTTATTTGATCTGGAGAATTTTTTTTTTTTTTTTTTTTTTTTTTTTTTTTTTTTTTTTTTTTATCTTTATTTGAAGAACAGAGAATAATACTACTGTAACAGTGTATTCAAATTCTTCAAAGTTCTACACAGCTTCATTTGTTGCTGTTGTTGCTTTGCGTCAAAAAAAAAAAAAAAAAAGAAGTCGCAACTTCTATTTCTTTTAAAAAATAAAAAATACAAATAAAAATAGTCAAGAAAAAATAGCGAGGCACAGGGAATAGGGAGTATTCTGGAGATGCACAAGAGTCGCTATACCGGCGATTCTTGCTGCTCAATCGAAGTGGAAATAATAGTTTTGATCTTGTGGTGAAGCTGACGACAAGCATTGCGAATTAAGACGGCATGAATCTGATAGGTAAGAATGAGAGGCACAAAAGCCCATGGAATGAAAATGAGAGCTCCAAGCAAGCGTGGGAGCAAGACGGAGAGCAGTGAGGCTGAAGAAAGTGATCCCGATATAATAGCTATGGGGACGGATCGTTGAGCTGCAGAGAAGTAGATGATCAAGGAAAGCACAAAAACCCACATTTGTACAGGGTGCGTTTCGAAGGGAGACTTGCCCTTGCCTTCATTATTCACTTGGATAACGCCGAGGAGTATCGGAATTACATACTTGAAGGACTCAGCGATCCTGCACATTAATTGAACCATCAACCATATATATATATGAATGAGCTTGATTCGAAATAGTAATGAGCTTGATTCGATGTAAGGCATAAAAAATGGCGAATGCACATACATGAAATTCAGCTGCAGGGCACCCCTTCCCTCTTGCATCGCCTGCTGTTGTCCCTCCATTCTTTGTTGTATAACCATTTTAAACTCGAAGGATATTTATATAGGTGAGAGAAGTTATATGGGTTTGTCTTGGAAAACCTATACAATTTTAGTTACTATTTAATCATTTTCGAAGACAGGCTCGAGACAGACTCGCACTATTCTTCGAAAAAGACACGTACACAATAAAAACATATTTTATTGGACAATCTTTACAATTTTAGTCACTACAAGTCTGGAAATTTTAATCACTTAGCTGTGAGACCTCCCACAGTCCCACTCTTGTTTCTTTCTTTAATATTAGTACTGTTTATTAAAAAAAAAAAAAAATTGTCCAATAATTTTTTATATATATATATTTTTTCGATATAAATACTATAATTATATTGGACTGTCTCATCATATCACAGTAAGACCAATTCTGAGTTGTCCAGTTGTGCATCAGTACAAGTGTGGAAATTGACGTGAACTCTGCTTTATTAAGTCTCTTTGATAATTGATTTGTGGAAATTCTTGCACTAAAACATATATTGGTTTCACACCACCAGCTTATGTGAAGAAAATTTTTATTGGACTTGGTCTTACTTGGTCGTACTTGTTTACTTGGTCTTACTTGTCAGGAGAAAAATCATATAATTTTAATGTACTGTCTCAACATAGCACAGCAAGACCATGTACAGAAGTTTTTCTCGTCAAGAAATGATTTCTCGTCAAGAAAATCATTTGATTCTTTTCTCCCAAGAAATCCATGTCAGATATATTTGCATTGGGCGAATTGCACTGAACCCTTAAGATTTGGGTAAGTTACACTTAGCTTGAAAAGTTTTGTTATTATACAATAACAGCCCCAAGACTTAAATTTAACTTTTAAAATGTCTAAAATGCCCCTAGTTATATTATTTTATACTTTATTTTTATTTTACCTTTTAACTAAAAACTTTATAAACTTTAATAAAATAAAATAAAATATCTTTTAATAAATAAATAAATAGTTTTTAAAAATTAAATAAATAAACAGTTTTGAAGAAAATTAAATACATAAATAGTTTTAAAAAAATTAAATAAGTAAATAATTTTTAAAAAAATTTAAATAAATATATAATTTTTAAAATAAATAAATGAAAATTTTATTATTTTTTTAAATAAATAAATGGATTTTTTTTTTTTAAAGATATCCATTAATAGGTACAAAAAAAAAAAAAAACTCTAAATATCCAAACTTTTACGGTAAGGATGATGATGAGAGAAGCTTCAAGGTTCTCAAAACTAAAGGAAGTGGTAAAGGAAGTGGTTGAAGAAGGCAATAAGACTCCCAGTGTTGGGAACCATAAAGCTTCTCTCACCATCATCCTTACCGTAAAAGTTTGGATATTTAGAGCTTTTCTTATCCCTATTAATGGATATCCTTAAAAAAATTAATGTTTTTAATTATTATTTTTCATTTATTTATTTATTTATTTTTTAGAAAATATTTATTTATTTAATTTTTTAAAAGTATTTATTTATTTTATTTTTTTAAAACTATTTGTTTATTAATTTTTTAAACTTTTTATTTATTTAATGAATAATATCTTTTGTTTATTTTATTTTTATTTTATTAAACTTTATAAAGTTTTTGGTTAAATGGTAAAAGAAAAAGTATAAAATAATATAACTAGGGCATTTTAGGCATTTTCAAAGTCAAATTTAAGTTTTGGGGGTGTTAGTGTATAATAAAAAAACTTTTCCAGCTAAGTGTAACTTGACCAAACCTCGAGGGGTTCAGTGCAATTTGCCCATTTGCATTTCGATGACTCGATCATCAAAATCCATTCTCTCTTCTTCCCTCTAAGACATGAGTGATGAGTCCCGTTTGACGTCCCAACTCCCGATTCTTTCTCCTTTTCCAATTAATTAATAATTCTTTTCGTCCTTTGAAATTTGTAATTACAAAATTAAATATAAAAAACAATAATAATACACATTTCATTCAAAAATCAAAAATCCAATTTTTGCATCACAACTTTCTCATTTACCAAATGCACCTACTCACAATTTAACACCTTAACCTCCACATGAATTAGGATAAAAAATTAAGATTTTAGGTGGGATGCCAATCGTTATATATATATATATATATATAAACAAAATCACAAATATTAGATAACCCAAAAAATTGGCCCAAAAATCAACCTAAATGGCGTGACAAATGATTTGTTTATTAGCCACATCATTCTATGATTTGTGTAGTAATGACAACTCACTTGCTATATTATTTTGGTTGAATTTTGGTTAATTATTTGGGTTGTATAGTATTAATACTTTAAAAATATATATATATATATATCCATCTTCAATTAAAATTTATTTTTTCTAATTAACAAGTCAGTGTTTTGAGTTTGTTATTCATAATTTTAATGTATTTTGTTTAATATATACATTTTTGAGGCTAAGACTCATTGTTCTATCTAGGTATTTTTTTTGTTTTTCAATTAATGAAATTTTCATCATTTCATATTTTCATCTATTTTTTTATTTTCTTACATCTTTAATCTTTATTTATTCTTTGAATTATTTTACTAAATAAATCTATCTATTTTTACATTTTATTTTATTACTAAAATAACAAATAAGATAAACAAATTACAATTAAAAATGCATATGTTAAATCGTAAAAATAATATTATAACAAATAAATTTAATACTTTCCTTAAAAATAAAAGAAAATAAAAAAAAATTAAATAAAGAAGTGGGCCGCCCGGTGTGCTGGCACGGCACGGGCCATTGGGTCCATGCCTACAGGCCGTGCCGTGCCACCCGTTTCCTTAACGAGCTATGCTATGCACGGCACGGATCCTTTACGTGCCAGCATGGCACGGTATGCTAAGGCAGCCGGTGCCTAAGAGGGCTGTGTCAGCATGTTTTGACAGCTTTACAAGTCAAGCAGAGCCCTTGCAGCTGAATGGTTGGACTATCACTCCGTGCGAGGAAAAATCCAACGAGCACAACACTATGACTATGCTAGACATGGAACTCTAGAGCACATCTATGTTGGCGTAAGCAAACTTTATTTTCTGTTTGTCTAAGTTTTTCAAACTTGTTATTTAATGTTTGTTTGAGATTTTCTGATAATTCTGTTTGCACAGAATTGGATGATTATATTGAATTTGGTCTGTTTGAATTTCCATGCTGTCATGTCTAAATTCAATTTGCATCATATATTGTCATGACTTTGCTCTTGTCTCATTTATTGTCCACGCTTAAATGTGTGCATGATCCAGTTCAAACATGCAAAATACTGTACATTGATCCAATATAATTTTATAGGTTTTGCCATTATTAGCTGAGTGCCTTAAGACCTGTTTGTTTCGCTCCATTGTATTGTATTAGGCAATTAAAATATATTAAAATAATAATACAATGTTTTGTGCAAACACTGTGTTGTATTATTTTAGTACATTTTAATTGTCTAATACAACAAACGCCGTATTAACTAATATATTATATTTGGTGATATTACGTTGTATTGTATTAGAAAAAACATTTTTCTTTACTCTTTATTTTATAACAAATATGGAATATTGTTGAAATATATGTTATGTTGTTAATATTTTTTTATAATTTCAAAATTATATGGGAAATATTTATTTTATATATAAAAATATTATTTATTAAAAAAATTCAATTAAACCAAATATTTATTGATTTTTTATATAAAAATATTTATTGATTTATTCATGGTAAGGATATTTAAAATTAATTATTAACTATTTTTTTAAATATTATATTTTTAATATAATTTTTTTTCACTAAAGTCATAGAAATAATTTAATACGATATAATATAGTGCATCACCAAATACAGGTTTGTATTAATGATTATACAATACAATACAATACAATACAATTCAATACAGTTTAATAAAATTCAATACGGTGTGCCAAACCAGCCCAATATATATATATATATATATTTTTAAAGAATATATCAAAAGTTTTCAATTGCTCCATCAACTAATACTGAACTAGTCTAATCTGAGAATTGCAATATGTTACGATCACGTTTATTTCAATTTTAAAAAAAATAAAAATAAATGTTTGTTTTAGATTTAAATTTGAATAATTTGTTGTTATATAGGATTTTTATCCTATCCAATCTCTTTGTTATCTTTTAAATTTCTTGTATTCTCCTATAAATAGGACTTGCTTCATCAATAATAAAAGATGAATTAATTTGGCTATAAGCTATGTGTTAGTCTTTTATGATTTTTGAGAGGTTTTATGATTTTTCATTTTTTTTTTTTTTTGGTTCAAAGAAACATGCTCTTATCACAATAATGTTGTGCGTCCCTCTAAGACTTTGTTCTCTAAATCCGGATATTATCCTTAACCGAGTAGAAATGTACCTCCGTCTCCTTACAAAGAGACATTTGCCTTTGTATTGTTATGTGAGTAGGGGTGGGTGCGAGTCGAATCGGTTTGGATTTCAGTCGAAACCGTCCATGACTCGTTTAAAATTGATTTTCATTTTTTTTGATCGGATTGATTCGTCTCAACTCGAACACGTATTTTCAGTTCGGTTCGACTTATCTCGAATCATAAAATCGTACCCACCCTTAAATGTGAGAGACTAATGTTTGATCTCGATGGATTCTTGATCCGTATTACCCTCAGTTGAAAATTAATAAAACGATAACAATTTGTAAATGAACCCACACAAAGTTATCATTTTTTTTCCTCTTTCTGTCGAAAAAAAACAAAAGTTGGACCCGGACCAGTGACCAATCATTTGAATAACAGTATCCATTTTATCATCGTCAAGACCCGAATTTTGCGGTCTCTGTAACATTATAACACAAAAAGAGAGATGGGTTCGGTTGCCTACCCCTCCACGTTCATGAAGTTGAGGTGGGTGACAAAAAGATCAGAGAAAGACAAAAACAACAACAACAACCCATAAGAGCTCAACTTGAAACCAGCAGCAACCATACCCGTTTATATCTCCACAAACCCATCTGACATCAACCCTCCAGAGCTCAGAGAGCTCTTCAGAGACTGCAACCACTCCTGCTACAGATTTCCCAGGTTGGACCCTGAAGAACCAGTTGATGTTGACAAGCTCAGGGTTGCTCTCTCACACAGTTGTGCTCTTGTCTCTCTTTTCTCCAGACCACATGATTGTTTTGAGACTGATTTTAATGGTGATATTGAGTCCACTGAGTTATCTGATGATGGGTCCAAAAAGGTGGTTCGTCCTTTATTGGGAAATTTGATGGACAGACTGATGCCGGTTTCTCCATCTAATGGCAAGCTTGTGGGATTTGGAAGGGCTGTTTCTGATGTGGGATTGACTGCTTCTATCTATGATGTCGTGGTAATGTGTTTTCTTCAATTTTTACAAATTTTTGTGTAACTATAGTTGAATTTACTGTTTTTAAGTTTTTTTAGTGTATGTGGGTGTCTTCTAGGAGGTATAATCTATTAGTGTATCACAAACCATCAGCAAATTGTAGTATGACATAATGTGAGTCTGTGACATTGTCTTCCAGGTGATTCCTTCTTTGCGGCAACTGGGAATTGACCAGATGATAGTTAGAAGAATTGTAAGGTTTTGTCAGTTATTTTGCTATTTGATCAGAATTTTATCTTTTGAAGTTCAATTTGTGAAGTTAAATCGTAATGGCACTTAAATGTAGCAGATTGTATTGCTTGCTATACTGTTAGTCGTATAATATATGAAACTTTTTCATCAATCAAGTTTCAATTAATCAATGATTACTTCCCTGAGGATGAGCTACTATGAACCTACGTTAGGAATTTACCTTTATTCTTTCTAATGTAGAAAGGATAAAGTCTCAGAATTTGAAGGCAGCATTGATTTATACCCTCAAATATTCACATCACCTGAAGCATTTATGTTGTTTTGTCCAACCAAACAACATTTTATAGAATTCTATGAGATAATTTATAATGATCTTGGTCTCAGGACATGTCAGCAGGTCCAAGCATTGGAGGGAGCATAGAGCCTGGAAGGCAAATTTCTAGTTGCTTCAAGCCAATAGAGTCGGGGCTGGAACTCATTGCTGATGCAGCAGGTCAAAGCCGTGATGGAAACAAGAAGCATGGAGGACAACCAACAGAGTTTGGAACGGAACCTGTCCCTGATGCAGCTGGCCCAAAAGAGGTACCAGGAGTATAGGTATAACGTCGCAACGGTAGCAAATTTTCTGATTCTTCTTCATCGCTACAATCTATGCACAAGTAACATAGGTAAAAAGAGTTGGAAGTTATTTTAGTATGAAATATAGAACACAATTGAGGGAACTATCTACCACCTATTTGTCATTTGCTTTGAACAACTGAAATTGTGTACTATCATAGGCGTGCTGCATATTTAGAAGATTTATGAGAAACAACAATGCCATATCCATTGCATGCTCATGCAAAATATTCAAGGGAGTCCATAATATATATCTTGCGAATATTTATTTTAATTATTACCTGTATTTATTACCAAAACAAATATATTTATTGAATATATATGTAGAAGATGAGGACATTGGGACATGTTTATTTATCTCATTTAAGACTAGATGTCCCATCTATAAAGCATGTCTAACCTTTGATGCTTTTTCATTACCGGTTTTCTAGGTGCAAGAGTTAGAACATTCACCTCTATCCTCTTTTTCGCCAACATATTTTGTATTTTTCTTGTCACATTCAGGTTTTAAGTTCTCAGTGTCAATTCTCAAAATATCGAAGAGCTTTCTGCTATTTTTTTTTATAGCAATAAAATGGAGATACAAAATTCAGAATTTTGTAAAGAGAAAAATAATCTGAAAAGTGGTCCGGTTCTATTTGGGTGCCAACTTACAACTCAAATAAAATACCTATGTATTTACAATTTTCAATGCTAGGCTGGTATAATGAGGAACTCAAAATTTCTCTTTAATCACACAAAATTTGTTTGAAGTTTCTTATTTGATTTTCAATCAAGATGGTAGGGACTCCTACTGCAGTGTCAGAGATGCTCCATCATCGAGGTTTCCTGTGCTTTCTGCTGGGCCCTATGATTTTTATGGTAAATAATTGGGCAATCGGAGCG
This sequence comes from Acer campestre, assembly GCA_954870605.1. Lineage (NCBI taxonomy): Eukaryota > Viridiplantae > Streptophyta > Magnoliopsida > Sapindales > Sapindaceae > Acer > Acer campestre. Next base: position 2,757,164 of record OX940808.1, on the reverse strand, counting down.
GCACTTTAAATGGAGAAAAACTAGGTTCAGTTAACTCCCAATCGATGACGGGAGGGTCAAGTAGGAGTGAAGCCATTGGTTTCATGCATGAGGTCAATTCACATCATCTTGGCAGAGCTTATCCTCAACCTATGGCAGAAGGGGATGGCCCAAGCATTGGATAAGCCGAATGTATCGGAAGGGTCAAGAAGCACGCCTTTTGCTCAGTGCAGGGTTGGGTTCACTTCCTCAAGCTATGGAGAGATGGGAAGGCCCAGCGGAGAAATCAAGCAAGAAACTTGCACCTTTTTTTTTTTTCATTTTTCCAAACAAGTTGCTGCCCTCTTTAAGAAATGAAGAGTCTTTATTATACAAGCGAGCTCTCATAAGAAATAGAGAGGTCAAAGTTGCAGAGCTGCAGCCACTTGATCAGCTGTGGTGATGGTAAGACCCGGATTTTGTAATTTCTTTATTTTATTTTTGTCTACATTTGTTTGTAATGGATAACGATTATTCTTTGTTATAATTTGCAGAAGAGATTAGTAATTTGATGATTCAACAAGTTCCTTCGAAATCTCTGCCACCCATGGATAGAAACTTCAAAGAATTCGGAAGCTGAATTCTTGCAGGGGAAGCACCATTTTGTTCCCAGATTTTTGCAGTGGCCTGCCTTAGCAAAATTGAAATAAATTTGAGTAAGAAGTTTTTCACTTTGAATTTAGAAAGTACTACATTTTTCAATTATGTAAAATGTTATGCTTGAAATTCTAACAATTGATATGATTTTCTTGGTGTAATTGTTGACAGATCTAAACTGTTCTTGAAAGGATCAAGGAAGAGACTTTTTCTAGATGAAAAGGTAAGAGCTTTTACCTGTTCTGTTCTTGGCTTCTAGACAAAAAGGCCAGTTGATGTTTCGGCTCTCATTTTAATGTTGTGACTTCAACTCATGGTTTATGCAGCATATCTTTTGGTATTTGCTCGTTTAATCGGTGAAAATAATTTGCCTCTTGCGTGTCCATGACTCCATGTTCCCATTAATAAAATGGATGGTTAATATTTAAATTAAAATTTTCACATTTTTTTTCTATTATGAACAGAATGTGTATACAAATAATTAAATAATCAATATTTTTTCTATTATGAGCAGAATGTGTGTGAGTGATTGAGTGAGATAAAAGGATTGTACGGCTGCATGAAGTTGTACTAAGTAGCAAACTTTTGTCAGCTTTAACGACTCACGTGGTATGAGTCATTTATTTTTATTTTTATAATTATTACAAATTTGAACGATCTTTTTACAAATGACAAGCACAAGAAAAAGATGTGTCCTTGTCTACCGAGTGGCCTCGATTTAATGTATATTATAATTATATATATACTATTAGTCCATGAAAATGACACCACCAAAAGTACATTTTTGGCGTATTCGTATATTATTTTATAGGGCTAAAGTGTAAACGGAGCCCTCACTTCCCAACAGATGTTCCACGAAAACATGCAAAATCGACTTTTATTTTATAATTTGTTTTGACTTTATTTTTTTTTTGTTATTAATTTTGTCAGTGAATTTATTTAGAATAAATATTTACAGATTAAGCCTTGCTATTTCTTTTTGACTAAATGTATCTTTATTTTTAGTTAAAAAAAAAATTCGTATTGTTAATAATCGATAAAAATAAATAAATTATTCTAGCATACCTTAATGTTTAATCCTAGTTACGTCCTTGATAACAACTCACTTTCAACATTATTTTGTGTGGGCCTAGTGATCCTTTTGGGGTTTACCTCCCATTAAGATTGTGAATCATCTATGTGTTAGGATTCAAGTAAGTAACAATATATATATAGGGGGTCTCTATTCTCGTTCATGTATCACACAGTGATTCAGTATGATATAGTCTCCCCATTAGGTTATCTGAAATAAGGTGAAGACAGAATAGATGACTCTCTATAACGTTGATGGTTTCGGCTGCGCTTCCAGATACGCATCTATTTATATTTATGTATACAATACGAGATTTAATTATCTTTATATAATGCTTAAAAGTCGCTAAACGCTAGTCGGGCGGCGACCAACCGCCCAGCCTAGGAGGATTAGTTGGAGACTAGACAGATGGTCAAAAATCGACTGGTCGACCGACCAAGAGCATATCGGCGACAATCGGAGAAATCTTTTATAGTTTCTTTTTTTTTTTTTTTCAATTTTTTTTCACTTAATATATAACGTAATCAATTAAACTTATCTGAATTTCAAAAACTGATTTTAATTGTACTACCGATATTCAATGTGTAAAGTGTATTGATGTAATACTGATTTAATGATTTCTTTCAAAATAAAAAATAAAAAAATACTGATTTAATGATTTTAATGTGTAATACTATTGAGCATATTGCTGTTGACTGTCGACTCACACGGTTACTAACAAAAGTCAAAAATAATGTGTAAAGATTGTATTGCTTTCCATACTGTTAGTCGTATAGTCATATAGTCAAAAATAATGTGTAAAGATTGGGATGTGTATAAATTTAATTATTTTTTTCAACTTCTTACATAAATATAGATAATTTTAGTCTAAAATTTTATCAGCTTTAAAGCTATAAAAGTAATTCAGCTTTAAAGTCAAACGTAGACAATTTATCAATTATAATATCTTTGAAAAAAGTGGGACTTGCGTCTTGCGTGTGAACTTTGCAAGATCTATGTTCCCATTAATAAAATGGATGGTCAATATTTAAAATAAAAATTTCACATTTTACTCAAATTATTACAGCTTATAGTGTTTTTAATTGAAATAATTACTAGCCACTTTACTCAAATACTTTGTTTCAATTAGTAATTATTTGTCCCCTGTCTGTTAGGTTATAGTCAAGAACCAGGACGAACATCGCCGTCTACACAGGGGGGCATGGGCGAAATTAGGGGGGGCCCATGGGGGCCATGGCCCCCCAAAGAAAAAAAAAATTCTAAAGTTTATATAATATATTATATATTCTAAAGGTAATTGCTCCTCATTGACTGTCAATTTTGATTTTTTTTTTTTTTTTTAAATGCATTGTGATTTGTGATTTTGAATCTTATTTTTGAAAGACTGAATGTATGTATCCTTTTGTACGTAGGCTAGTTTTAAATTAAAATTTTTATTATTATAATAAATGCAGAAATGTCCAATTTTATCTTTAACTTAGAAGGTAATATATTTATCAATTGATTTCCTATATATTATGAACTGGTCTAACCTCTGTATATATACTTTTGTTTTTTTTTTTTTTTTCCCAGTTTTTCACTTAAGCAATTTCATTCCTACTACTGTAGTTAAATTCTTCTTATTCTTCGGTTCATCTATCTAAATAATTTTAGGTACGTGATTACTAATTAATAAATATTTTGGGTTTTTTTTTTCTCTTTTTTTATTTGTTATTTTCTTAGGCGATTAATATAATTTATTTAATGAATTCTTCTTTCAAAAAAATAAAATAAAATGATTTTGCTACATTTCTTATACTAATTTGTTATTTAAACATTTATTTATTTAAATTAGTTCGATTTTTTTTTATTTGATCTTCAAATCAGAAAGCCATTGACAATAGATGGATTTTTCAAAAGAATTAAAACCTCATAAGCCGATTCATCTTCGTCAACATCTAATATTAATATTCCAGCTTCTGAAAATCAATCCACAGAATCTCAAACAAATGATATAAAACAAGATAATAAATCTTTGGAGCGGGACACATGATTACATCGACAAATATGGGATTATCCTATCATTGAATGTGATGAAATTCATCGAGCTTATATTAAAGTTGGTCCATTCGAACCCATTCTTGACCATTATAAAAAATCTAGACTAGATTTAAAAGAGCGACGAGTTTTATTATGATTGATAAAGCTAGTGTCTATTTTATTTATTAATTTATTTGATAGACCAGACTAGACGCTATTACGTTTGTTTTTTTTTTTTTTTTTTTAATAACTTAGTTTTAAAATATTAATATATTTGTCTAGGGTTAATTTGAATAAACAATATGAGGTTGGTCCGATAGTAAACCTCTCACACATGCACCATGAGGTTGCGGATTCGAATACTCCCCCTTCCCAAAAAAAAAAAACCCGAATTACATTGTAATACTTCGAAAAAAAATTAAATATATTTTTTGGTCTCGGCCCCCCTAAAACCGAAATCCTGGCTTCGCCCCGGCTTCGCCCCTGCAGGGGGGGACAAGTTTCTATAACCAAATCCGATCTTCGGACAGAGAGGTTCTGGAGATGCACAAGAGTGGCTATACCGGCAGTTCTTGCTGCTCAATCGAAGTTGTTGGTGAGAAGCTGGAAATAAAAGTGTTGATCTTGTTGTGAAGCCGACGACAAGCATAGCGAATTAAGACGGCATGAGTTTGATAGGCAAGCATGAGAGGAACAAAACCCCATGGAATGAAAATGAGAGCTCCAAGCAAGCGCGGGAGCAAGACGGAGACCAATGAGACTGAAGAAAGTGATCCCGATATAATAGCCATTGGGACGGATCGTTGAGCTGCAGAGAAGTAGATGACTGAGGAAAACACAAAAACCCACATTTGTGCAGGGTGCGTTTCGAAGGGAGACTTGTCGTTGCCTTCATTGTTCACTTGGATAACGCCGAGGAGCATCGGAATTACATAGTTGAAGGACTTGGCGATCCTGCACATTAATTGAACCATCAACCATATATATGATTAGAAATATTAATGAGCTTGATATAAGAAGACATCAATAATGGCCAATACACATACATGAAACCCCTTCCCTCTTGCATCGCCTGCTGTTGTCCCTCCATTCAGCTGCAGTTTTTTTTTTTTTTGGTCTGTTTTTCTTTTAAGTTGAACCATTATTGAATAAGGTATTTATAAGGTGAACTTATGTGGGTCCGTCTTGAAAAGGAGAAAATTTTGCAAATGCATATATTCATGCATTGCACCCAGCTAATGGGTGCATGGCATGTGGCAAAGATAGTTATCTTTGACAAGACATATAATGCATGTGTAAGATCTTACGTCATATACTAAAACTTTGACTATTTGCTAAAACTTTCATGTCTTTTTTTCCAGACAGACCCACTTAACTTCATCCAAGTGGAACCATTTTATTCATCCAAACCATTTACAACTTTAAAAAACAACCGTGTACACAAGTTTGACTATTTGCTAGACCTCTCACACAAAATTTTAAATTTTGTTGAAAGATTTTTAGTTTTTTATTTATAACGCAGTGGGGTTATGTTTTCAGATAGTTAGAACATCTCCAATGATAATGTAGTTTGTATTTAAATAAAATAGTGATATGTCAACATTGTCAAGTCAATTGCTTCATACGTGACATATAACTAAACTTCATAGATATCCGAATGAAAAAAGTGGTCTCCATTACTTCACTTATAAAATACATGTTTTTAATGACATGTCAATTTATTATTGGTCTCCTTTAATATACTTTAGAATTGTTGAATAAAATAGAGTAGAAGACAAGAGTGGTTGATGACTGGGCCAACAAAATGATTGTCCAACAGATCCTCTACTATTTATCCGATGGTTATAATGTAAGTTACCGAATTTAAATCAAACTTTTAACTTAATATATATACATTGTGCAATTGGACTTGTTCCGTCTCTTTTCCTTGTTACTAATTTTATACAAATATATAATATTAAAAATAAATAAATAAATAAAACAGGTTATTATTAATACATGATCTCACAATTTTATTTTATTTTTCTTAATTCTTAACATGTATTCTTAAAGGTATCAGATTTTACAAATACTGTGTTAAACATGTTTGCACTAAAATAATATAAGTCTACCGTTGAAGATTAGGACACATGAATCAATCCACAAAATTTTATCCCCAAATTGAAAGGGGGATGGGGGATGGGGGGACCCCTCCTCATTTTCCCCACAATTTGATGGAAATGGGGATGGGGAGGGGGTTAGGTGCTCTATCCCCATTTCCTCCAAACCTTATATATATATATATATATATATGTGTCTTAATATTTTTATTCTTTCTATTTTACTAAATATATATATATATATATATTTTCTTAATATTTTTATTCTTTCTATTTTACTAAGTATGTAATTTTTACTTAAATATGAGAAATGAGAAAATAGAGAAGACGGAAGAACGGGGAAAACAGGGAAATGAGGATGGGGGGATTTCCCCGAACCCTCTGGGCCTCGTAAGCAATTCATAACTTGATCACAACCCCTCTCTCTCTTTCTCTCTCTCTTGTGGTGGGTGGTGGTCACATATACACACTGTCTGAAAACGAAAAATTTAGAAATCATGTATATTTTGACTTGACCGAACGAAAAATTTAGAAATCATGTATATTTTGACTTGACCGAACGAAAAATTTCAATTGATGGGGCCATTTTTTTTTGGGTAATATGTGCGGTTTTTGATAATTTATCGTCGGCTACGCGGCTTCTCAATAAGTCAAGGCTACGTATCTAGAGATTTATTCTTTTCTTAATTTTTATTTATCTTAATATTGTTATTTAAAAGGAAGAAACAATTTAAACTTTGGACTTCAACGAATGTTAATATTTATTATCAATTTTTGTTAGAATATACATACAACAGCGGTATATATAATGTAATTATTTTTTAGGGGGAATTGCACAAACATCCCTCGAGACTTGATAAAATTGTACAAATATGATTGTTTTGACCATATATGCACAAACTTCCCTCAACATTTGAAAATTGTTGCACAGATATCCCTAACCATTAGATGAATCCGTTAGTCAATAGTCAAATATGTAAAAAATCTAAAATACCCTATTTTATTTCAAACAAAATAAAAAAAAATTCAAAAATAAGATAAAAAAATATTAAAAAATCTTTTAGAAAATATAAATATATCTTAAATCTGAAAGCTAGAAAAAAAATTCATCTTAAGAAAAAAAAAAATAGTTTTGTACAATTCCCCCTTGATTTTAAATAAATTTAAAATTTAAAATTTATTATTACTAAATTGTTTAAAAAACTATTTTTTATTTATTTATTTTTTTTTTTTTTTTGTAAAGATGGATTTTTTTCTCCAAGTTTCGGATTTAAGATACATTCATATTATCTAAAATATTCATGTTATGCTCTTACCGCCTTCAAACATTTGACTTTCAAAATTTTCAAAGTTTTTTTATCTAGAATGTCTATATAAATAATTAAATAATCAATATTTTTTCTAATATTAACAGAATGTGTGTGACTGTGTGAGTGACCAAGTGGGATAAAAGGATTGTAGGGCTGCATGAATTTGTACTTTGTAGCAAACTTTTTTCAGCTTTAATGACTCACGAGATAAGAGTCATTTATTTTTACTTTTATAATTATTGCAAATTTGAACAATCTTTTTATCAACCGTGAATTTATTTTCCAATTAGACATGTTATCGTGAATATTGTGAATTTAAATATTTTGTTTTGTATTGAAATTTTAGGATTACTGTAATTTTTAGTTTATAAAATTTTAGGAGTAATCTAATTATTATTTATTCTAACTTTAAATTTACAAACTAACAATATTGTTTATTAAATTTCTTTTTGTTTTAATTGAAATTTAGAAGTATGCATATTAAGTTTTTTTTTTTTTTTTTAAATAGTCTTCTGTTTTTAGATTTGTAGGTAAATAGTAATATAAATGTATATTTATTTATGATTGATTCTGATTTCATGATTGACAAGTTTAATCTTTTGAAAACTCTTATGATATATCTTAATTAATATATGATTATATTTGCATTTCATGTTTATTTTATAATTTGTTCAGACTTTATTTTTTTAATTAAATTTGTTAATGTATTTATTTAGAATAAATGCTATTTCTTATTGACTATGTGTATCTTTATTTTTAATTTAAAAAAAAAAAATCGTATTGTTAATGATCGATAAAAAAAATATATATTCTAGCATACCCTAATGTTTAATCCTAATTACGTCCCTGATGACAACTCACTTGCTATATTATTTAGTGTGGGCATGGTGATCCTTTTAGGGTTTACCTCTCATTAGGATTGTGAATCTTCTATGAGTTAGAATTCAAGTAAGTAACAATATATATAGGGGATCCCTACTCTTGCTCATGTATCACACGGTAATTCAGTATAATGTAACCTCCTCATTAGTCTATTTATATTTATGCATATAATACGGGATTTAATTATTTTTATATAATGCTTACAATCACAGGCAAGAAATAGACTGTACTGTCTCAACATAGCACAGTAAGACCATGTACACACTTGGTTTCCAATTCTGAGTTGTCCAGCTGTGCATCAATACAAATGTACAATAAATATCACGTGAACTCTTCTTTATCAAGTCACTTTGATAATTGATTTGTGGAAATTCTTGCACTAAAACGTATTTTGGTTTCACACCACCAGCTCCCGTGTAGAAATGCAACGGAGAATAAACAGGTGTAAATGGTCTTACTTGTGTACATGATTTTCATCTCAGGAAAAAAATCATATAATTTTATTGGACTGTCTCAACATAACACAGTAAGAACATGTACACAAGTTTTTCTCGCCAAGAAAATCATTTGATTCTTTTCTCCCAAGAAATCCATGCCAGATATATTTGCATTTCGATGACTCAATCATCAAAATCCATTCTCTCTTCTTTCCTCTAAGAGCTTCCCCAACCCTACGCCATCTCTATTTTGCAGCCAAAAACCCCACCAACCCAACGACATCCATTGTGCTTTCTGTGTGTGGATGAACAGTGTCATACAATATACTGAGACAACACTGTTTACACCATGACACCAGCAATTTGTACTTATTTATTTTATTTTATTTTTAATTGGAAATTGGGTTTTAATTGACTGGAGATTAGTATTTGTTAACAAATAATAATAATAAAAGAAAGGAAAGAGAATATTATTTTTAGTGTAAAATTTAGTGCAATGAGTTGGAGATGGAATAATGAAATAGTGTGAAAGTTGAACTATTTTATTGCAAAAATTGCACCAAAAGAACTAATCGGGTTGGAGATGCTCTAAGACATGAATGATGAGTCCCAACTCCCGATTCTTTCTCCTTTTCCTATTAATTAATAATTCTTTTCTTCCTTTGAAATTTGTAATTACAAAATTAAATATAAAAAACAGTAATAATACACATTCCATTCAAAAATTAAAATTCCAATTTTTTCATCACAACTTTCTCATTTACCAAATGCACCTACTCACAATTTAACACTTCAGCTATCACACGAATTATGATAAAAAATTGAGATTTTAGGTGCGATGCTAATCATTTTTTATATTAAAAAAAAAAAATCACTAATACTAGATAACCCAAAAATCAACTTAAATGACGTGACAAGTGATTTCTTTATTAGCCATATCATCCTATGATTTGTGTGATAATGAAAACTCACTTGCTACATTATTTTGGTTGAATTTGGGTTAATTAATTGGGTTGTATAGTATTATTATACTTAAAATATATATATATATATATATCCATCTTCAATTATTTTCCTTAGTTAAAATTTATTTTTTCTAATTAATAAGTTAGTGTTTTGAGTTTGTTATTCATAATTTTAATGTATTTTGTTTAATATATACATTTTTGAGGTTGAAACTCATTGGGTCCCTCTATCTAGGTATTTTTTGTTTTTCAATTAATGAAATTTTTATCTATTTTTTATTTTCTTATATCTTTAATCTTTATTTATTCTTTGAATTATTTTACTAAATAAATTCTATCTATTTTTTTTCTTTTTATTTTATTACTAAAATAATAAATAAGATAAACAAATTACAATTAAAAATACATATGTTAAATCGTAAAAATATTATTATAACAAATAAATTTAATACTTTCCTAATTTTTTTTTTTTAAAAAAAAACTTAAAAAAAGAAAAAGAAAGAAGTGGGCTGGCCTGTTAAGGCCCATCAGGCCGGCCCACCCATTTCCTTAAAGGGCTATACTTGGCACAGCACGAATCCTTCGCATGCTAGCACAGCACGGCACCCAAAGGCAGCCGGGACCTAAAGGGCTGGGCCTTAGGGGGCCGTGCCAACACGTTTTGACATCTTTAGGCCTGGCTTGAATATGTCAAGTCAAGCAGAGCCGTTGCAGCTGAATGGTAGGACTATCACCTCCTTACGAGGAAAAACCAACGAGCACACCACTATGACAATGCTAGACATGGAACTCCATAACACATCTATGTTGGCGTGATGCTGCAAAGCAAATTGCAGTTTATTTTCTGTTTGTCTGGGTTTTTTCAAACTTGTTATTTAATGTTTGTTTGGGATTTTCTGATAATTCTGTTTGCACAGAATTGGATGATTATATTGAATTTGGTCCGTTTGAATTTCCACTGTCATGTCTAAATTCAATTTGCATCATATATTGTCATGACTTTGTTCTTGTCTCATTTATTGTCTATGCTTAAGGCCTTAAGGGTAGGGCTGGCAAACGGGTTGGCGGGTCGTGTTGAGCTCAACACGAACATGACCCATTTATTTTTTATTCGACACGAATATGGCATATTTATTAAACAGGTCATACCTCTTAAACACAAACACAACACGAATATAAATGGGTCAACACAACACGGCACGTTGTGTCGTGACCCATTTTGCCACCCGTTCTTAAGGGTATGCACGATCCAATTCAAACATGCAAAATACTGTACATTGATGCAATATAATTTAATAGGTTTTGCCATTATTATAGGAGTGCCTTAAAGATTTTCCATTTTTTTGAAAGAATATATCAAAAAATTTCAATTGCTCCATCAACTAATACTGAACTAGTCTAATCTAAGAATTGCAATAATGTTGTGCATCCGTCTGAGACTTTGTTCTCGAAATCCGGATATTATCCTTAATTGAGTAGAAATGCACCTATGTAGGCACGAGTTGGATCGGTTTAGATTTCTGTCAAAACTGCCCATGACTCATTTAAACTCGATTTTCTTTAATTTAATTTAATTTAATTTTTATTTTTATCAGATTGATTTATCTCAACTTAAACACATATTTTTGATTCGGTTCGATTTATCAAAAATCATAAAATCGTGTCCACCACTAAAAGTGAGAGACTAATGTTTGATCCCAATGGATTCTTGATCCGCAGTACCCTTAGTTGAAAATTATTAAAAATGACAATAATTTATAAGTGAACCCACACAAAGTCACAAAGTCATCATTTTTGTTTTCCTCTTTCTGTCGAAAAAAAAAAAGTTGGACCCGGACCACTGGATCAGTGACCAATCATTTGAATAACAGTATCCATTTTATAATTTTTATCATCGTCAAGACCCGAATTTTGCAGTCTCTGTAACATTATAACACAAAAAGAGAGATGGGTTCGGCTGCCTACCCCTCCACGTTTATGGAGTTGAGGTGGGTGACAACAAGAACAAAGAAAGACAAAAACAACAACCCAAAAGAGCTCAACTTGAAACCAGCAGCAACCATACCCGTTTATATCTCCGCAAACCCATCTGACATCAACCCTCCAGAGCTCAGAGAGCTCTTCACAGTCTGCAATCACTCCTGCTACAGATTTCCCAGGTTGGACCCTGAAGAACCAGTTGATGTTGACAAGCTCCGGGTTGCTCTCTCTCACAGTTGTGCTCTTGTCTCTCTTTTCTCCAGACCACATGATTGTTTTGAGACTGATTTTGATGGTGATATTGAGTCCACTGAGTTATCTGATGATGGGTCTAAAAAGGCGGTTCCTTTATTGGGAAATTTGATGGACAAACTGATGCCGGTTTCTCCATCAAATGGCAAGCTTGTGGGATTTGGACGGGCTGTTTCTGATGTGGGATTGACTGCTTCTATCTATGATGTCGTGGTAATGGGTTTTCTTCAATTTTGACAATTTTTTGTGTAATTATAGTTAAATTTACTGTTTTTAAGTTTCTTAGTGTATGTGGGTGTCTTCTAGGATGTATAATCTATTAGTGTATCACAAACCATCAGCAAATTGTAGTATGACTTAATGAGAGTATGTGACATTGTCTTCCAGGTGATTCCTTCTTTGCGGCGACTGGGAATTGGCCAGATGATAGTTAGAAGAATTGTAAGGTTTGTCAGTTATTTTGCTATTTGATCAGAATTTTATCTTTTGAAGTTCAATTTGTGAAGTTAAATCTCAATGGCACTTAAATGTAGCAGATTGTATTGCTTTCCATACTGTTAGTCGTATAGTCTTCGAATTTGAATTCGATAATGCTTTCATTTCTTTGTTCCTGCTGTTTGGTCTCATTCAATTGATGCTACTATTTCATGGCATATAGTCACTTTGATCCAATTCATCCAGTTGTTCCGCCTTTTCCGGGACACAGATAGAACGGTAATTGATTTTTTTTGTTAAACTCCAAAGACTGGTGAATGGTGATTGATCTGAATCCTATTCTGTCTAAACTCATGTATAATATAGCTTTCGATCTATGAATACTGCTATTTTTATGTTTGTCATAGTAGTTTCCCTTTTCTCCTTCCAGAATGCTGACAAGTAGAGACATTTACGACATATCAGCCCTTTGCTCAGATGACGAGAGGTATTTATACTCATCTTTTCTAAATGTCGAAATCTCGATCTTTTGTTTTCAGTACCGTTATATCCTGTCCAATTTTTTATGTCTCAAAACCCGAGAATCTTCCAACTCATGTCCACGGACTTGGAGAGAAATTTTGTTATGTATGATGTATCTTCATAAAAAATTGAGAATTGACACACATGATCAATTTTTTCTCAACAAAGGGTTTTTTATAAAATATGAAACTTTTTCATTAATCAAGTTTCGATTTATCAATGATTACTTCCCTAATGAGCTACTATGAACCGAAGTTAGGAATTTACATACTTTATCAACGTCATACCACCTCCTTTATTCTTTCTGATGTAGAAAGGATAAAGTCTCAGATTTGAAGGCAGGATTGATTTATACCCTCACCACATCACCTGAAGCATTTGTGTTGTTTTGTCCAACACATTTTATAGAATTCTAGAAGATAAACTTATAATGATCGTGGACTCGGTATCACCATGTCAGGCTCAGCCCTAGTTGTTTCATTCATTGATCATAAGTTCAAGAAAATAATATAGAATGATAATTTCTTTACGATTGTCAATTTGTCATGACCGGATAATTCGATGTATTTAACATGAAAAATATATAAAGCTATTAATCATATGATTTACCTGGGTTTTCATCAGGTTGTTCTTCAAAGCATGTGGATTTGGTAGTGACATTTTGAACTCCACTACAATGATGTATTCAAAGACTGTTGCAACACATTTTGGAGACGATCAAACAGTTAAACGTGCAGGTAGAAAGCTCTTGTTAGTTCCCCCAGTGAGAGAGCCTTTTGCATCTTTGAATCCAATCGATTCGCAGAGTTGAGCAACATACTGTACTCTTTCAGCTGAAGTATCGTAACGCAAAGGCCGAAGATTAGATATTTTTCTATGGCGTAACAGATGACAGATTATCAAAGAATAAACAAACGAAATATTTTAAAGATGTTGAATCACAAGCTTGTGTATCAATATTGAACTTTCAAAGAAAATTTTAGTTTTTTCTTTACTCATTTGTAAAAAGCATCAATGATTCTCTCTCTCTCTCTCTCTCTCTGTGGGAAACTGTTCACTTATTGACTTTTAGTTCCCAGGTTTGAAATTTGAAAATTTTCATTATCCATATGACTATTTTAACCATTTCCCACATATTGTTGTGCCACATATTTCTAATCTTACACAGATTCCTGCTTATCTGGGATGCTCTTTGTTGGAGAAAAGTTGACAAAAGCTTGCCCCACATGCTTTTCCAGGTATAAGAATTTTCTCTCCTTCTAAGTAAAGTATAGCCTTCTAAACAATGCAAAACAGTTTCACTTTCCTCTTTTCTCTATAAACTTTATCGAAAGAAGAACCGGTTCTGTACGAAATCTCTTTCATTTTCATTATCTTGGCTTGTATGGGGAAAATCTGGGTTGAAGTTTGTCTTATCTCTGCTCGGGGACTCCGGCGTACTTCCTCTCTCTGGAAGCTACAATGGTTTGCTGTTGGGTGGATTGATCCGAACAACAAATATTGTACCAAGATTGATGCTTCTGGGAATGCCAACCCGGTATGGAAAACCAAGTTTGCAGCTGTAATTGATGACTCAAACTTGCAAGATACGGTGCTGAATATCGAAGTCTACAGTAGAGAGCCCGTTTTTCTTAGAGAGAGGCTTCAAGGAACTGCAACTGTTGTTTTGAAAGAATTTTTGGCTAAGTATAGCAAGAGTTCTGAGGGTTCAAGACCAGGAGCTGAAGAAGTTGGCAGCTATCAACTACGCAAAAAAAACTCCAACAAACCTCAAGGATTCGTTGATATTTCGATTCGTATATCAGAAGAAAAGGAAGAGCTGAGTTCGTACCCAGGTAAATCTTTTATGTATGATAAATTTTTGTGACTTGAACAAATATTATGATTATGGTTTATGTTAAACAACTTGATATTGGACATATGAACTTATATTTTTCTAGGCAATGAAGGAGGAATCATTCTCATGGATCGCAGCAACAACGTTAGATTTTCAAGTGAAGATGGTTCAGATCTGGCCTATCCACCACAGCTGCCTATAGCACCAACAAATCGACCAGAAAATCAATCTCAGACAAATTTTCCATACTCCCAATCAATGCCACGCCCTGCAAACTATTCCAACCTATCCATTGGAGGACCAAGCAACCCTCTAGCTGCTGGACCGAGCAATCCTCAAGCTGGTGGACTGAGCTATTCTGCAGCTGGTGGATCCAGCTACCCCCTGGCTGCTGGTCCCAGCTATCGTCCACCACGAACTCCTCCACCGCCACCCCCACCTTCCAATGTAGGTTACATACCTACTTTTATCCCCAGAACAAATACTTTCTCAGACACTTACATAAATATGCCATCATCTGGACCCCCTGGCCATGGACGAGCGATGACAAGACCTGGTTTCGGAATGGGACTAGGTGCCGGAGCACTGGCAGCTGGAGCTGTTATCTTTGGTGAAGACTTCATGTCAGGATTCGATGTTCCTTCAGGCTTAAATGATGCTAGTCTTACCATATCAACTGATCCTCCCTTCTGAGTTCCAATATTTATCTCCTGTAATTACTTTCTAATTTTATTTCAGTTATTCCATAGTCATGTATTTGCTTGTTAAAAGCCATATTTGATTGCAATATCAGAAATTCTAAAACCCGTGAAAAGCTGAAATGGTCTCAAATTATCTGTGCAAAATCATCACAAATGTTACACTTCTTGTATATATCAGTAATATCACAATATGAATGTTGTATAGACATTAGCATGAAAGCCAGAAAAAGACTTTTAAACGACAGCTTGCACGCTCTTCCCCTCCGAACAACCAAAAGCATTTTGCAGAAACCTCTCAACAATTGACACAAACTCCTCAACTTTTTCCTCGTGGGGAAGGTGGCCACAATGCTTAATTACTTCAAGTTTAGATCCGGGTATGGCTCGTGAAAGCCTCTCAGCATTCCAAGAGGGGACGATTCGGTCAGTGTCACCCGTGACAATCAAAACTGGGAATCATAGAGAGAATGATAAATATCACCATTACATTCTGCCCTTTTTCAAAATATGATTATACATATAGTAAGACTCGACATGATTCCACGAAATCAAACGTAGTGTGGCAAGACTTTAACATTCATTAATCAATGAGAAAACAGTAACCTTCATAAAATGTATACTAGATAAAATTGACTACGTGGGTAAGATATAGATTTGTTATTACCAGGACATGAGATTTCATGAAGTCTTTTCGCTACTGGCGGCTTTGGATCAGAATCGGTATCTGCAAACATTGCTGCCGTGAATTCCAGAAGCGCTCTGTCCCAACCCTTAACCCTCAATGGCTGTGTATAGTCAAAATCTGGGTCAGTATTATGCAGGTAACAATAAACTAGTGCCAGCAAAATATCCCGCGATTTATTTTACAAAAATTAAGAAGGAATGGGAAGGACAAAAGTATTAGGATAGATTACCTTTGTATAACCATCAGCAATGTGTTCAGTGAATTTTTTAGAATCATAAAACGCGTTCCGTACAGCAGCTAAACCAAATTTATCCATCACCATTCTTACCTGAGAATTATGTAAGAAAGTCATTGCCAAGTTGATCACTTTATTTAAGATATGAAAAAAAAATAAAGAGCCAAATGCATTTTAAAAATCGAAGAAACATATTAACAACCGAAACAAAACTATGCTGTTTCTCTTATTTTGAAGCTGTAATGCTTCAATTGTACTGTGGAAATCATCTAGAAAGAAACTATATACCAGTGTCACGGCAAAGGCAGAACGAAGAAAGGCTGACAATGCTTTCTTATACAGAGAATTGACCATATCTGCCATCCCTTTTGCCATTTGCATTATGGACCGCATAATGTACTTGATAAACATTGACAACTTCTTAAGAAGCTTGATAAATGGGTTCATAGGATTTAAATCCGATCTTTCTTTTTCAATCTGGTCATTTGACTCATTTCTTTCAGAGCGATTTCTTTCAACAACTTTCTGCGCAACACGTGGAGCAAATATAGCAGGAGCAACGAGGATCAGGGCAGCAACTCTTTCAGGAGCTTCAAAATAAGAATTAACTGCTACAAGAGAACCAGCTGAATGCCTGAAATGTCATTGTTTCAACAAGTTCAGATCTTAACTTGTTGAAAAGAGAAAAGAGAAGAAACCAATTTGAATAAAATTGATTATAGACATATAAAAGGCACAATTAGGATCTAATCTTAGTAAACAATAATGTGAAATAGAAGGAAAAAGTTCCACAGAAGATTGCTAACTATTTTAACAGGCTATCCTTGACCGAAAAAATCTCACTAGTAACAGGACTAAAAACTAATGTCCTCTCCACCTAAGTTGTATGTTTAAATTTGTACTGGAAATGGCATCCCAATACGGGCTTGCTGGAAGTTTCATGAGATAAAACAGACAAATAATGAAACAAAAATGTAAGATTATTACATACCCAACTAAAATTGCCTTTTCAGCTGCCAAGAAACCAATTAAGTACAAGGTAGCAAGCACAGAAAACGCCATGGAGTATGGATTCAAGGGCTTTTTATCCTTGCTATCAGGAGATGAATGGTGAAAAGAAAATACCCGTGATGTCAACCCAAAGGCGGGTCTGTCAAAGGCAAGAACTTTGGAGCCAGTGACCTCTCCCAAAGGCTTCATAACTTGACTCCATGAGAAAACTGAGGCTCCAAACCCATGTAATAAAATCATTGGAAAGCCTATTTTCTTATTTTGTTGAGGAAGTTGAGTAAGAGCCTGGTTCTGTAACGAGTTATTTGGTTTTGATTCTGCATCATACACTTTGTGGTGTATGTGCACCCCTTTGAACTCACAGAAACAGCTGTCTGCATCAGCCAAAACTTTTGGATCCAACAGGTCATCTTGATCAATGCCAGCTATTCTCTTCCCGCTCTGCTTCATTTTCACATCCACCCATTGATCTGAAGACCCAAAGTGAACAAAGAACTATTATAACAAACCATTCAAAACCTAAAACACCAAGCTCTTGTTTGTTCTCTGAAAAACAACGGCAATGATATATATATATATATATAAATATACTCAACGATATTTGACAAATTAAAGGTACGCAAGCTCAAAATATTTCAAATCCCTTTGCCTCAAATGTTTCTAGTTTCAGTTTCCAAACATGCATAGGGTGTTGAGGGCATCCCATCAAGCCAACAACGGCAACAAGCCATACCATTGATATCAGCACACGCAAATACAGACAAACAAACAATACAAAAGCAGAACTAGAAACTACAACAACTTGGTCTTGCACATACCATCAATCGCAAAACAATAAACCATACTATTGCTAACAACATAATAGAAAGAAACAAACAATTGCCACAAAAAAACAATGTTGAAACAGGTAAATCAGTAGTTGCCTAGTCTGGTTTTCTTCACACTGAGACACTGAACACATAATTGTACACATTCATATATATTAAACACATAAACACACAGAGAGAGGCAATTTCAGAGATAAATAAATAAAAAAAGATACTATTCAAAACTGTAAATCAAAGTTGATTCCATGTGGGCAGCTTGCATAATTCACAATCTAAGAACAAGAGCAATCAATTCAAACCAGTGGAGTAGTGATACATAAAACTAACAATAATTGGTTGAAGAAATAGAGTGAAGAAAATACCAGAAAACTGGCCACCAGGAGCTGCAGAAGAAGAGGAAGCAGAAGCACGGAGAGAGAAGGTCCTTGTGGAGACAGTAGTAGTGATGATAAGAGATGGATTGAACTTTGTTTTGGACTTGAAGTTGGAGTTGCAGAGTTGTTTGACTTTGAAAGAACCACACACACCATGTCTTCTTGCATAATTCAAAGAGATTGAATTTGCAGCTCCAGCAGCAGTAGTCATCATCATAGCTTCATTTGTTTCTTCACTGATGTAATTGAAGAGGGTTCAATCCCAGTCGAACAAGATTGACCCAACTGAAGCTGAAATCGAACTGAACCCAGTTAAGCTGACCAGACCAGAAAGAAAGAACACAAGAGAGAGAAAGAAAGAGAAGGACTTTCAACTTCCAATTGATTCGGATAACACTAACATTAAAAAAGGAAAAAAAAAAAGTAAAATTTTATTAGATTTTGTTATTTATTAAATACTGTATACATATCACATCAGACAATCTAAACGACACTGCCGTTTTGAACCCCCAATCAATTTCACCCACAATACGCAACAATCGCACTAGTTTAGCCTATCAAATCCCTAGAATCTGATCGAGCAAGCTCAAAAGCAAAATCTTTCAATGGTCTTCTTGATTTTTGTCGAACCAAAAACACTTTTCTTTTCCATAAAACTTCTTGTTTGGGATTTTATCCTTGACCGAACAGAAATATCTCTCTCCTCTCTGTGTCTCCGTCGCTTCGAAGCTCAGCAGAGTAGCAGTAGACAGTGAAAATCCCCAACCCACAATTTTGCTCCACAATTAAAAAAATAAAATAAATCAACTATCTGACGTGTCATTCCACATCATCACTTTGTGTCGATATGCCTACCCATGCTGGAGAACACTTTTGCTCACACCCCATATCCAAATCCAGATGATTGAGTAAACGTGGTCTTCTGCCAAATTCCAGATGATGAAGCACGATTAGGGTTTGTTCGTTTCTCCGGTGGCTGATTACAACCAATAAGCCTGTCGTAACTTGCCCTCCTCCTCGAATCCGAAAGAAGATCCCAAGCTGCATTTACAATCTTGGTTGCCCCTTCCGCGGCAACAGACCTACATTTATCAGGATGAAGCATCAAAACCATCCGTTTATAACTTTTCTTGATATCCACCACTCCAGCACTGTAATCTTTCACTTGAAGCACACCATACCAGTTTTGCTTCGATCCCACTTTGTGAACCATGTATGAATGTATGTATCCATCAAGACCGCCAAGATTAGGGTTTTTCGAGAATGCTAACATGAGGCAGAAGATACCCTTGTTGATACTTTGCTTCTTGAACAAGTCTTCTGCCATGTCTCGGGCCTCAACGGCTTCTTTGTCTTTGAGTTTCTCAACCAATGAGACATTCGTCTCCAGGTCCCCGAATACACCAACCAATTCGTGAAGAGTCCCGGCGTCTACATTGTTGCCCAAGAAACGGATAAGTTCTCTGAAAAGACAATCACATAATGCAAGCAGTTCATCGGAATACATTCTCTGAAACAGAGTAGTTTCAGAGTTTGTTTTTGGTGTGGGAGGGAGGGAGAAAGAGAGAAAGAGAGAAAGAGAGAGAGAGAACTCTAAACAGAGCAATTCTGTTTTTCCTTATTGAATTTGGAAAAAGGTGTTGGATTGAGTTTAGAAACATTTTTTGGAATTTTAAAAGGTTTTGGATATGGAGATAAGTATCAAGAAGAGCTTCCTAATTCTCCTTAAATACTTTTGTGGATCTATATTTATATGATTGTATAAAGGGATAACTTTATAAGTAGACAAAAAATGAGTGGGTTAATTGTTTTTGTCCAAAATTAATATTTTTATTATTTTTGTTAAAATAACCACTTTTTGGATAAGATTGCCCTTCTTTATAATTTTTTTTTCCTCTTTTTCTCTCTCCTTTTCTGATGCCACCTTCTTCTTCTGCTTTCTCTCCTCCTCTCTCCTCTGTCTTCTCACTTTCTCTCCTCCTTTTTCTTCTTCTTCTTCTCTTTCTCTTTCTCCTTTTTTTTCGAGATTTTTCCCAAACCCAGATTTTTTTAAAAAAAAAATCAGTTTTTTTTTTATTATTTTGAAATTTTTCAGATTTTTTTTTCATTTCAGTTTTTTTTTTTTTTTGAATTTTTTTTTTTTCAGATTTTTTTAAAAAGGTTTGGATTTGATTTTGAGTTGTGGTTATGCTTAAAAAAATTTAGATTTGTGGTTGTATTTAAGTTTGGGTTGTGGTTGTTTTTATGAATGTGAGAGTTGTGTTTGGGTTTGAGTTTTGTTAAAAAAAAAAATAGATTTTTCGGATTTGATCTTTTTCAAAAAAAAAATTCATATTTTATTTTGTTTAAACACACCAGGTCACGAATTAAACACACCAGGCAAACGAATTAAACACACCAGACAAAATGAATTAAACACACCAGGGCAAAAACAATTAAACACACCAGGGTAAAACGAATTAAACACACCAGACCACCAATTAAACACACCAGGCAAAACGAATTAAACAGACTAGGCAAAATGAATTAAACACATCAGGGTAAAAATAATTAAACACACCAGGACAAAACGAATTAAACATACTAGGCAAAATGTGTTTAATTGATGGTCTGATGTGTTTAATTCGTTTTACACTAGTGTGTTTAATTGCTTTTGCCTGGTGTGTTTAATTGGTTTACACTTGGTGTGTTTAATTGGTCAGCCTTGGTGTGTTTAATTCGGTCCTCCGGTGTGTTTAATTAATTTGTCTTGATGTGTTTAATTAGGTTGTCCTGATGTGTTTAATTGGGTTACCCTAGTGTGTTTAATTGATTTACACCTGGTGTGTTTAATGGGGTTGCCTTGGTGTGTTTAATTAGTCTGGTGTGTTTAATTGATTTATAACTGGTGTGTTTAATAGGTCAACATTGGTGTGTTTAATTGGGTTCCCCGGTATGTTTAATTAATTTGTCTTGGTGTGTTTAATTGGGTTACTCCGGTGTGTTTAATTGATTTATGCCTGATTTACACACACCAATTCAAATCATTTAAACACACCAATATTAACCAATTAAACACACCATTAGCACCCAATTAAACACACTAGTAATAAACAATTACACACACCAGTTATAACCAATTAAACACACACATTTTTCCAACCCAATTAAACACACCAGTAATACAATTAAACACACTAGTCTGGAAAAAAAAAATTTGGTAACTGAAAAAATCTGGACTTCAACTTCAACATGAAATTAAGGGAAAAAAAAAATACATAATCTGGAATTTAACTGTGTATAAAATCTAGAATTTTTTCCACAAAATAAAAAAAATAAATAAATAAATAAATAAATTCCTGAATGCTTTTAAAAAATCTAGAAAAAATTTAAACAAAACAAAATCTGAATTTTTTTTAAACAAATAATACTCAAACTTAAGCACAACAACAACCACAACCTGAAAAAAAAAAACGAGATCTGAAAAAAAAAAATTTAAATAAAATCTGAAAATTAAACACAACCACAACCCAAACTTAAACACAACCACACAAAAAAATTTAAACAAAATGAATCTAGAAAAACGAGATCTGAAAAAAAAAAAAAAAAAATCAAATCTGAATTTAAAAAAAAAAAAAAATCTGGATTTCTTTTTTAACAAAACTCAAACCCAAACATAAACACAACTCTCACCATTCATAACACAACAACCACCCTTAAAGCTAGAAATTTTCTTTGAAAAAAATGAAATATGAAAATTTTTGCTTAAAAAAAATTCTGAATTTTTTTTAAAAACTTGGAAAAAAAAACTTGAAAGAGAAACAGAGGAGAGAAGAGAAAGAGAAGAAGAAGAAGGAGAGAAGAAACGACGGAGAATAGAGGAGAGAAAGAGAGAAGATGGAGGAGAGAGTAGGAGGAGAGGAGGAGAGAAGAAGAAGAGACGGTGAGGAAGGTGAGAGAGAAAAGGAGAGAAAGAAAAAAATAAATGTTTGCTGTGAAATGAGAGAGAAAAGGAGAGAAAAGAGGTAAATAAAAAAAATATGGGCAATTTCGTCTTCACAGCTATTTTGTTTACAAAAACAATAAAAATGATAATTGTTGACAAAAACAATAAAGCCCCATAATTTTTGACTAAAACCCCCTATTTCCTCTTATATTTTCAAAACAAATTCAATTCTTGAAAAGCTCTGTTTTCAACGTTTTGTAAAATATGGAGAAATTTGACTCTCTTTATAAATTTACTTGACTCATATTCAAAATACTTTCGGAATTTTTTTCTCTATTTTTATGTTTTAGGTATGATGTAGGAGTTTTTTTTTTTTTTTTCAATTTAAAAAGATTTTTTTTCTTTCAATTTGTTTATGAATTAAGTTTAGGTTTAGGAAATAAATCAAATATTTGATCTTTTCTTTTTGGTCAAGTTATGAGTTCCGAATCTAGATTTGGTTCGTTTTTCTAGGTAAGAGTCGGAAGAGTTTTTTTGTAACTTTTCTTGAAAATAAATAAAAATCGTTCTTTTGAACAAAATTATTGTCTTGGATTCGACAAACATTCTAATTTTAATACTTTTTACGTGAACAGTAATTTGTTGGGTGGCTCAATCAATCTGGAAACAGCACCAAAAGACATTGAGGTGGTTGGAACATGCAAGTAAAATGACTATGCTCCAATCTATCTTTAAACAACAAAATCCACACCCAAAAAAGTATTGTGCTTGGACATAAAATGGGCTTGATTTTCATATACAATACAACTGGGTTTATAATTATGGATGCCTTTGGATTCATTTGTTGTTTATCATTGATGGTAATTAATGGCACTTAAAATGAAGAGCAGAAGCAGATTGAAAATCATTGATAGCTTATTAATGAATAATCGTAGACATACAATTACTTTCTTTGGCAGGATACAGAGACAATCATTTAAAAGTACAACTAATCATCACATTGTTACACACACATTGTCTTTGATTGTTGAAATATGATCGGTTCAGCCTTGACGGCAGCGATGAATACTAGAGCAGCCACGATTGTATTCGTTAGCTTGTTGAGGAGGAGCTTGCTTGTTCTGAACACCGCACCCTGGTGCCGGATTACCAGACAGTTTGCATGGGTCAATTGCAGCTGGGTCTATGCTTCTGGCTGCACCAACTTGGACTTGGTTTGCCACCACCAAGCTAACCAAAGCCAAACACAATATCCATGACTTCATGTTCAACAGACTCATTTTCATCTCTTTCTGTTTCTTCTTTTGTTGTGCTGATTATGTTGTCTTCTCTTCTCTTTCTATTTCTTCTTTTGTTGTGCTGATTATGTTGTCTTCTGTGAGAGCTTCATTGTTGTGTGTGTTATATATAGAGAGGTTATAATATGTTGGGAATTAGCTTTAACAGAAGATGGTTACAAAGTTTTTTGCAATTGATATTGGTACATGTTTTTTTTGGCATAATTTGGTTATATATGTCTGGAAATTGTCTATATATAGTCGACATTGTTACATAATAGTGTCTATTAGTTAGATTTTAACAATATAATATATTTATTTAGCATATTAATTCATCTACTTGGTTGGAATTAGAAACTTCTAAGTGGTTGAATTAGAAACTTCTAAAAGATTATCACAAGAAAAGAAAAAAAATGAAACCTAAGTGACTAACAAGAACATCCAATCAAACAACTAAAGATACCAACATTTAAACTAGACGAAAAAGAATTGCAGATTGATGGTGATCATCATCACACATAAATCGCTGTTTAAGGAGTCACAAGACTAGATATATCTGAATCTGACCTGAAAAATTTAGATTTCACCGGAGTACAAGCAACTCTGTATTTGTATAAGTAACAAAAAAGGGTCATGCTGATGCCTCATGTCGGTAAATCACCTTCAGCAGTAGTATTAATTTCAATGGTGAAGCCTCATGTTCATCTCCTCAGAAGTATGAATCTTTTAGACTTATATAACAATTCGAGTACAAGTGATCAATTGATTGCTGAATAGAAAAGGCATGAACAGTCTACTGAGGGAGACTCGTCAATTCAAGAACAGCTTGCTTTGGGGTCAGTTCGTTGTCTATGATTCGAGCAACTGCTGTCAAAACTGGCATCTTAACGTTGTATTTCTGGGCCAGTGCAATCACAGCACCAGCAGTTGATACACCTTCAGCAACCTATAACATACGGTCATTGGATTACCACCACAACTGGCAAAATTTCAAGTAATCTAGTTAAATATACGAAAGTTTACAAACCTGATTCATTGAACTTAGTATATCATCAAAAGTTTCTCTCCTGATCCAAGTCGAACTCCAACCATTCTGTTCTTGAAAGATTGACGAAACATGTAAGTATGATGTCCCCGGTTCTTGATAGACCAGTAATTGTTGTTGGCTTAGCACCCATCTTCAAGAAAACGAGTAAAGGAAAATTTTGTGAGATAATAGCAGTTACAGAAAAATAATATTTCTTTGTACAAGAAGCATAAAAAGATTGAATTTTAGGTGCTGAAGCTTATAGAAATGGTAATATGAGAAACAATTTCAAACAAGGGTCAAAAACGCCCGGGCCAATAAATGCATGTTTCGCCGAAATAACACCCAGATAGAAGCTTATACAAATGTTGATCTTTTGTGTGGTATCATGTGTATTTACTAAAGGGTAACGACTTGAAAAGAAATTAGGCAGGAAATAATTTCTGAAGTATAGAAACCACAATGTACCTTTGTTGCCATCCATCGTATCTCTGAGCAACCTTGCATGACAAGAGCTGCCATAGAATTACTGCCATGATTCATCCCATCCACGATCCCTGCAGCTATTGCAATTACATTCTTTAGTGCACCAGCAATGTCCACCCCTGTAACATCACTGGAGTCATCAGGGGTTACAAGCAGAACACAATAGTACTTCACTTTATCCGTGTCGTTCTTGATATACCATAGCATAAACCACAAAAACCTAGACTACACTAACCGAGAAACAAGGTCTTAATAAGAGATTGGAAACATAACATAGGGCAGATGTAGAAAGCGGAATGTGTGACTATAAAATAGAAATATAATTTCATAGCCATTAAAGATCCTCTACCTTGAAGTGCTGATTCTTAAATGACCGGAAGCTAGTAGCTGCTGAACAGCATTTGCCAATTTTTTGTCTTTTGATGCCACCACCATTGCTACAAAAGCAGAAACTAGCGTAA
This sequence comes from Acer campestre, assembly GCA_954870605.1. Taxonomy (NCBI): domain Eukaryota; kingdom Viridiplantae; phylum Streptophyta; class Magnoliopsida; order Sapindales; family Sapindaceae; genus Acer; species Acer campestre. The sequence continues at coordinate 2,731,730 of OX940808.1, read as the reverse complement.
CTACTACGTTACTACTCGAAAACATTAATGACTCAAAGTTATAGCTTTTATGATGTCTATATTGGTGTAGTTTTTTCCATCACCTGTTGGTAATTTATTCATCAATTCAAGTGCAAATGAAGGACCCGATAGCGCTATAAAAGTTTGACGGGTTCTTCAAGGCTCAGGAATAATATGAGACAGCATCCTCAATGTATTCAACTCTAAACCTTTGCAGAGGGATATAAAAGGCAAGCCAGGATCAACATAATCCGCAATGCCCTCCAGAAAAGACGAACACTGCATTAAAAGAGTCAAGATTCAGGCATTCGCCTTCGCTTCATACACAACAATGGCGCAACAACTTAATTATGTATATTTCCAGTGAAGATTAATATTTAATACTATATAATGTGATACAAGATTGTGTAGAACACATTCAAAATCACAAAACCTCCAACTTCCAAGAAAGGGAAGAACGAAAGCATTGTAGGAACTCGAAAGACCTGCACAGGTACAGCGTGGAGGCAATAGTCAGCACCAAGCAAGGCAACTTTGGTATCAGTTGTTGGCTTGTTGCAATCACATTTTCAGGCAACTTGTGTTCCGGGAAGTACCGACTGATCGTGAAATAGAAGATAAACAACATGAAAAACTAATGTACGATTACACAAGTCATAACATCATGTACATTTATTCAATTTATGGAATGATTCAGTTAGCAGCATAAAAACTCACCGGTTGCAGTGAGTCTCATCGATGGATTGACAAACAAGCGGGTTGCAAACAAGCATGTAAACTTCCAATTGATTCTTTTTATTGGCAACATGAGCTGCCATTGCTGTGCCAAATGACCCTCCACCAAGCACCACCACCTAACAAACAAACAAACCCAACAAAATTATAAAAAACTTTTAACATATTTTCTACCATGAACACCATCATTAGAACAACAGAAACTAATCAACCAGGAAACAATTGTACATACAAAATCAAGAGAACAGATAAAAATCAAAACTTTAACATACTTTCATACTATAAACACCATATTAGAACTACAAAAACAAATTAAAATTCATATCAACATGAAAAAAAAATTGCACATATAAAATTAAGAGGAAAAAAAAGACCTTTTTAGTGCGTTCGAGTATGTCAGTTTTGGCCTTTGACATCCAAGAGTGAGAGTGTGAGACCACCTGATAAGTTTTTCCCAGGGAACTTTGACAATTTTATGGCAGTCCCGGGTCCTGTCCGGAGCGACATTAGTGATGGAACTGGGTCGGAGTCGGGCGGCGGAGATGGAGTTGCAACCCAGTGAGGAGTGGTGATGGTGGAGAAGGAAGAAGAAGAGTTGAGAGTGAAAAGTAAAGGTTGATTCTTTGTGGGAAAATTTGGGAGTTTGAAAATGAGACCGAGTATGTGAAGAGGATCGCGAAAAAACCATGGAAAACTACAATGATGACTGAAACACAACTCAATAGACGACGTCGTATATCTTCAACGACTTTTTATTTTCCACTCCTCACTGACGTGTCTGAGCACGTCAGTCACTTTTACCATTGTTTTTTCCACGTCATCCACAGGTGTCTGGACACGCATCCAATCTCGCTGACGTGGTCAAGTATGTAAACAGTGTTGCTGATATGTCTGCACACCCCAACAATCTACAATGACGTGTTCGGACACATCATCCATTTTAAATGACGTGCACACACGTCATATTTGACACTGATGTGTTTTTATAGAAAATAAAGTAAAAAGCTCTCACGTACACACACTGGTTTTTTTAACTATCGTTTTTGTCTTCGTTCTCGAAGAAAATAAAATGGAGACTCTGGTAGCTGTGGAAAAAACTTGGTGATTCGACGGCGGCGACGATCGACAATCGAAGATCGAAGATCTTCTTGATGGAGCATGACGGTGGATTACAAGGTCTACGAGAAGCCCATATCACAGAGACTTAATTACATCAATGAATCTTACGTCTTTTTTCTTTTTTCATGCAAAATCAGATTCTTATGTTAGAAATCAATTTTATTTTCCTGTTAAATCGTGAAAATTTATTTTTACATGAAAAATAAGTAATTTTCGTAAAAATAAATTATTTCGTCCAAAATAAACTCTCATTACAAACGATTATTTTCCAAAAAATATAATTAGTTTTCGAGAAAAGTCGTTTTTTACTCAAAAAATAATTTTTTTAGTGATTTGTCAAGATACAATAATTTCTCGTGACAAATCAAAAAAAGTGACAATTGTTGTACTGATTTGGCACGAAGTAAACATTTTTCATGAAAAATAAACAACCGTTTTTCATGACAAATCACTAACCATTTTTCGTGACAAATTCAACTAATTTATCACTAAGTAAACATTTTTTTTCGTAACAAATCAACAACAGTAATATTTTTCGTGACAAATCAGTTGGAGTTTACGATATAAGTATTTTTTATGACAAATCATTACAATTTTTTTGTGACAAATCAGGAACCATTTTTCATTATAAATTAGTTGGATTTGTCACGAAGTAAGCACTTTTCATGACAAATCAACACCATTATTCGGGATAAATCCAAACATTTTTCTTTTCTTTTCGGTCAAGTTAGGAGTTTCAAATCCGGATTGAGGTTCGTTTTTCTAGGCAAGAGTCGGAAGAGTTTTTTGTAACTTTTCTTGAATATTAATAAAAATCGTTCTTTTGGACAAAATTATTGCATGGATTCGACAAACATTCTAATTTTAATACTTTTTACGTGTATAGTAATTTATTGGGTGGCTCAATCAGTCTGGAAACAGCATCGAAAAGACATTGAGGTGGTTGGAACATGCAAGTAAAATGACTATGTTCCAATCAATCTTTAAACACCAAAATCCACACCAAAAAAAGTAGATGAATGCTAGGCGTCCTAAATTTTTTTTCCCAATTCTATCTTAAATGATGTGGCATATAAGGTGTCAATATCTTGTAAATCATGAGAATATATAGTAGTTAATGTGATGTTGACAACTCACGTACCAAATCATTTGGGAAAAAAAATTTGGGTTGTCTAGTATTACTCAAGAAAGTATTGTGCTTGGACATAAAATGGGCTTGATTTTCATATGCAATACAACTGGGTTTATAATTATGGATGCCTTTGAATTCATTTGTTGTTTATCATTGATAGTAATTAATGGCACTTAAAATGAAGAGCAGAAGCAGATTGAAAATCATTGATATATTATTAATAAATAATCATTGACATATAATTACTTTCTTTAGCAGTATACAGAGACAATCATTTAGAAGTACAACTAGTCATCACATTGTTACACACGTTGTCTTTGATTGTTGAAATATGATCGGTTCAGCCTTGACGGCAGCAATGAATACTAGAGCAGCCACGATTGTATTCGTTAGCTTGTTGAGGAGGAGCTTGTTTGTTATGAACACCGCACCCTGGTGCCGAATTACCTGACAGTTTGCATGGGTCAATTGCAGCTGGGTCTATGCTTCTGGCTGCACCAACTTGGACTTGGTTTGCCACCACCAAGCTAACCAAAGCCAAACACAATATCCATGACTTCATGTTCGACAGACTCATTTTCTTCTCTTTCTGTTTCTTCTTTTGTTGTGCTGATTATGTTGTCTTCTGCGAGAGCTTCATTGTTGTGTGTGATATATAGAGAGGTTATAATATGTTGGGAATTAGCTTTAACAGAAGATGGTTACAACGTTTTTACAATTGATATTGGTACATGTTTTTTTGGCATAATTTGGTTATATATGTCTGGAATTTGTCTATATATAGTCGACATTGTTACATAATAGTGTCTATTAGTTAGGTTTTAACAATATAATATATTTATTTAGCATATTAATTCATCTACTTTGGTTGGAATTAGAAACTTCTAAGTGGCTGAATTAGAAACTTCTAAAAGATTATAACAAAAAAAGAAAAAAATGAAACCAAAGTGATTAACAAGAACATCCAATCAAACAACTAAAGATACTAACATTTAAACTAGATGAAAAAGAATTGCAACTGCTGAAATGCTAATGCAATTTCCACTCCTGTAACATCACTGGAGTCATCAGGGGTTACAAGCTGAAACTAGCGTAACTACTACGTTACTACTCAAAAACATTAATGACTCAAAGTTATAGCTTTTATAATGTCTATAATGGTGTAGTTTTTTCCATTACCTGTTGGTAATTTATTCTGAGACATCATCATCCTCAGTGTATTCAACTCTAAGCCTTTGCAGAGGGATATAAAAGGCAAGCCTTAATCAACATAATCCGCAATGCCCTCCGGAAAAGACGAACTGAACTGCATTAAAAGAGTCAAGATTATATTCAGGCATTCGCCTTCGCTTCATACACAACAATGGCGCAACAACTTGATTATGTATATTTCCAGTGAAGATTAATATTTAATACTATATAATGTGATACAAGATTGTGTAGAACACATTCAAAATCACAAAACTTCCAAGCAAGGGAAGAACGAAAGCATGGTAGGAACTCGAAAGACCTGCACAGGTACAGCGTGGAGGCAGTAGTCAGCACTGAGCAAGGCAACTTTGGTATCAGTTGTTTCAATCACATTTTCAGGCAACTTGTGTTCCGGGAAGTACCGACTGATCGTGAAATAGAAGATAAACAACATGCAAAACAGATGTATGATTACACAAGTCATAACATCATGTACATTTATTCAATTTACCGAATGATTCAGTTAGCAGCATAAAAACTCACCAGTTGCAGTGAGTCTCATTGATGGATTGACAAACAAGCAGGTTGCGAACAAGCATGTAAACTTCCAATTGATTCTTTAACATACCTTCATACTGGCAACATGAGCTGCCATTGCTGTGCCAAATGACCCTCCACCAAGCACCACCACCTAACAAACAAACCCACCCAACAAAATTATAAAAAACTTTTAACATATTTTCTACCATGAACACCATCATTAGAACAACAGAAACTAATCAACCATGAAACAATTGTACATACAAAATCAAAAAAACAGATAAAAATCAAAACTTTAACATACTTTCATACTATAAACACCATATTAGAACTACAAAAACAAATTAAAATTCATATCAACATGAAAAAAAATTGTACATACAAAATTAAGAGGAAAAAAAAGACCTTTTTAGTGCGTTCGAGTATGTCAGTTTTGGCCTTTGACCTCCAAGAGTGAGAACACCTGATAAGTTTTTCCCAGGAAACTCTGACAATTTTGCGGCGGTCCCGGGTCCTGTACGGAGCTATATTTGTGATGGAAACTGGGTCGGAGTCAGGCGGCAGAGAAGGAGTTGCAACACAGCGAGGAGTGGTGGTGGTGGAGAAGGAAGAAGAAGAGTTGAGAGTGAAAAGTAAAGGTTGATTCTTTGTGGGAAAATTTGGGAGTCTGAAAATGAGACTGACGGCTTTTTTTTTTTTTCCACTCCTCACTGACGTGTCTGAGCACGTCAGTCACTTTTGCTGATATGTCTGTACACCCCAACAATCTACACTAACATGTTCGGACACATCATCCATTTTAAATGACGTGCACACACACGTCATATTTGACACTGATGTGTTTTTAGAAAATAAAATAAAAAGCTCCCATGTACACAATGATTTTTTAACTATCGTTTTCGTCTTCATTCTCGAAGAAAATAAAATGGAGAATCCGGTAGCTGTGGAAAACTTGGTGATTCGACGGCGGCGACGATCGACAATCAAAGATCGAAGATCTTCTTGATGGAGCGTGACGCCGTGACGGTGGATTACAAGGTCTACGAGAAGCCCATATCACAGAGACTTGTATAGTTACATACATCAATGAATCTTACGTCTTTTTTTTCATTTTTCATGCAAAATCAGATTCTTATGTTAGGAATCAATTTTATTTTCCTGTTAAATCGTGAAATTTTATTTTTACATTAAAAATAAGTAATTTTCGTAAAAATAAATAATTTCGTCCAAAATAAACTCTCATTGCAAACGATTTTTTTCCAGAAAAATAAATAGTTTTCGAGAAAAGTCGTTTTTTACTCAAAATATAATTTTTTTAGTGATTTGTCACGATACAGCAATTTCTCGTGACAAATCAAAAAAAGTGAGAATTGTTGTACTGATTTATCACGAAGTAAACATTTTTCATGAAAAATAAACAACCGTTTTTCATGACAAATCATTAACCGTTTTTCATGACAAATTCAACTAATTTATCACTATGAAGGCAATTTTTCGTGACAAATCAACAACTATTTTTCGTGACAAATCATTACAATTTTTTCGTGACAAACCCAAACATTATTCGTGACAAATTAATAACCATTTTTCATTACAAATCAGTTGGATTTGTCACGAAGTAAGCACTTTTCGTGACAAATCAACACCATTTTTCGTGACAAATCAAGAACCATTTTTCGTTACAAATCAGTTGGATTTGTCACTAAGTACGCACTTTTCGTGACAAATCAACACCATTTTTCGTGACAAATCAAGAACCATTTTTCGTGACAAATCTTTTAATTCGTGACAAAACAACAACCATTTTTCGTGACAAATCAACAACGATTTTTCGTGACAAATAAGTTAGATTAGTCATGAAGGAAGCATTTTTCGTGACAAATCAAAAACCACTTTTCTCGACAAATCCAAAAAAAATTCGTAATAAATCTTACTTCGGGAGGAACAGATTTGTCACGATATAAACAATTTTCGTGACAAATCAAAAATTAACTTTCGTGACAAATTTTAGTGAAAATAAAAAACTCTTTTTTGGGGGGTAAAAATAAATACAGAGAAGTAATTAACAAGAGAGCAGGAAACTACATACCTGGCATTTTAATTTTTAAACAAGACAAAGCTTTTCAACGGAGAAGAAGAAGAGTGACTCACTGATTCGCCTTACAGGGTTGTTCGTTTTATAAAATGAACTCCTCCTCGAAACCATAAACGATTAAAGTAGTGTAGTCCCCATTAATCACAATTTATTATTCACATTAATTGATGATTGATGGTTGACATGACTATTCAATCTTTGAATTTTGAAAACAGATTTAATAATTTTAGGGAAAATTGCACAAAAATCCCCTAATCTGTATAGTCATGAATTCGTTGACCAGCCTTAACCACTGAAAAGTCATATTTACCCTTGACATTCAACATGAAAAATCACATTTATCCCTACCCTATAATAATTGAATATAAATTTATAATATTTAAATATTTTTATTAAAAATGAAAACAGAACTAAAAAAACATAATGGAGATCAAACAAAAAAACATAAAGAAAAATTGAAGGAAAAAAAAAAAGATATAAGGCAGACTGAATCTTCATGGATGATTTTGTTTTTATTTTTTTCACTTTGGAATCTGAATCAATGGTGTTCGGATATATCCATCAGTATCTATCTTTTTTTTTCTCTTAAATTAATATTTGTTTAGAGCTGCCATAGAATTATGGGAAATTATCATTATCCCCCCGTGTTTTGCCCTATTCTCTAATTTCTCCCCTCTAATTTCAAAATTCTCTAATTTCCCCTCACCTATTCATAAATACAACTTAATTTCACCATATAAAAATAGGTATAGAAGGGAGAAAATTAAAGAATTTTGAAAATAGAGGGGTATATTGGAGAATAGGGCAAAACACTGGGGAGAATGATTATTTCCCTAGAATTTTTGCCAAAGATTCATCCCGTCCACGATGGCACGATCCTTGCAGCTTAAGAGTATGGTGAAGTGATCAACTAATTGCAGAATAGAAAAGACATGAACAGTCTATTTCATCATTCAACATGGAAAATCAAATATGTCAGTTTAACCGATAAAAACTTCTTTTTTTTTTTTTTTGTGGTGATAACCCTGTCGAAATCCATCTCTAGCTAGAACCAGAGGTAGTAATCTTCTTTTCCAAGCAAGTGGAGGAAAAAAAATGGATTGTGTATACAAAATCTGTCAAATTTTGTTATGGTATAATGCTATCACTCCAGATGATGGCTGTTTTAATTTTTCTTTTCACACTTCTTCAACCTACAACAGAGAAATTAAAGCTTTAACAGTTTATATATGTATAACTGTAGGTAAAAAGAATTTCTTGCTTATTTGGAGAGTTCAAAAGACCTGAGGTAGACTCATCAATTCGAAAACAGCTTTCTTTGGTGTCAGTTCGTTGTCCATGATCCGAGCAACTGCTGTCAAAACTGGCATCTTAACGTTGTATTTCTGGGCCAATGCAATCACAGCACCAGCAGTTGATACACCTTCAGCTACCTATAACATATGGTCATTGGATTACCAACACAACTAGCAAAATTTCGAATGGTAATAGGTAAATATACGAAAGTTTACAAACCTGATTCATTGAACTTAGTATATCATCAAGTTTCTCTCCTGATCCAAGTCGAACTCCAACCGTTCTGTTTCTTGAAAGATTGACGAAACATGTAAGCATGATGTCCCCGGTTCCTGATAGACCTGTAATTGTTGTTGGCTTAGCACCCATCTTCAAGAAAACGAGTGGGAGGAAAATTTTGTGAGATGATAGCAGTTACAGTAAAGCAATATTTCTTTGTACAAGAAGCATAAAAAGATTGAATTCTAGGTACAGAAACTTAGAGAAATGGTAATATGATAAACAATTTCAAACCAGGGTCAAAATATATGCATGTTTCGCCGAAATAACACAAAACGCTTCTCCACATAGACTTCCACAGCATCATCATATATTATAAACATCAAATAGAAGCTTATTCAAATGTTGATGTTTTGTATGGTATCGTGTGTAGGGTAACGACTTGAAAAGAAATTAGGCAGGAAATAATTTCTTAAGTATAGAAACCACAATGTACCTTTGTTGCCAGCCATCGTATCTCTGAGCAACCTTGTGCGACAAGGGCTGCCATAGAATTATTGCCAAGATTCATCCCGTCCACGATCCCTGCAGCTATTGCAAGAACATTCTTTAGTGCACCTGCAATTTCCACCCCTGTAACATCACTGGAGTCATCAGGGGTTACAAGCTGAACACAATACTTCACTTTATCCGTGCCGTTCTTGATTTAACAAAGCATAAACCACAAAAACCTAGACTACACTAACCTAGAAACAAGGTCTTAATAAGAGATAGGAGAAACTAAAGCGGATTGGAAACGTACATAAGGCAAATATAGAATATCTAAGAAATTGAGTGTATGAGCTACAAAAGAAAAGTGAAAATTTTCATTTCATATTCATTGAAGATCCTCTACCTTGAAGTGCTGATTCTTAAATGACTAGAAGCTAGTAGCTGCTGCACAGCATTTACCAATTTTTTGTCTTTTGATGCCACCACCATTGCTGCAAAAGCAGAAAGCAGTGTCACTACTACGATACTACTCAAAAACGTCAATCACTTGAACTTATAGCTTTTAATGTCTATACTGGTCTAGTTTTTTCCATACAAATAGTCACCTGTTGGCAATTTATTCATCAATTCCAGTGCAAATGAAGGACCCGATAACGCAATAAAAGGTTGACGAGGGTTCTTCAAGGCCCGGGGAATAATCTGAGACATCATCCTCAGTGTATTCAACTCTAAGCCTTTACTGAGGGATATAAAAGGCAAGCCTGGATCAACATAATCCGCAATGCCCTCCAGAAAAGACGAACTGAACTGCATTAAAAGAGTCGAGATTCAGGCATTCGCCTTCACTTCATACACAAAAATAGCGCAACAACTTAATTATTTACATTGCCAGTGAAGATCGTATAGAACGCTTTCAAAATCACAAAACTTCCAAGTAAGGGAAGAACTAAAACATTGTAGGAACTTGAAAGACCTGCACAGGTACAGCGTGGAGGCAGTAGTCAGCACCAAGCAAGGCAGTTTTTGCATCAGTTGTTGCAATCACATTATCAGGCAGCTTGTGGTCTGGGAAGTACCGACTGATCATGAAATAGAAGATAAACATGAGAAAAAAAATGTATGATTACACATGTCCTTATCATCATGTACATTTTATTCAATTTATGGAATGATTCAGTTAGCAGCATAAAAACTCACTGATTACAGTGTGTCTCATTGATGGATTGACAAACAAGCGGGTCGCGAACAAGCATATAAACTTCCAATTGATTCTTTTTATTGGCAATATGAGCTGCCATTGCTGTGCCAAACGACCCTCCACCAAGCACCACCACCTAACAAACAAACGAACCAAACCAACCAAATTATACAAAAAAATTAACATTTTTGATACCATAAACACCATCATTTAGAACATATCAACCATGAAACAATTGTAAATACAAAATCAATAGAGCAGATAAAAATCAAAACTTTAACATACTTGCATACTATAAACACCATATTAAAACCACAAAAACAAATTAAAAATAATATCAAACATGAAAAGCAATTGTACATATAAAATTAAGAGGAAAAAAGAAGACCTTTTTAGTGCGTTCGAGTATGTCAGTTTTGGCCTTGGACCTCCAAGAGCGAGACCACCTGACAAGCTTTTCCCAGGCAACTCTGACAATTTTGCGGCGGTCCCGGGTCTTGTCCGGAGCGACATTAGTGATGGAAACCGGGTCGGAGTCGTTGTCGGAGTTTGGCGGCTGAGAAGGAGTTGCAAAACAGCGAAAAGTGGTGGTGGTGGAGGAAGAAGAAGAAGAGTTGAGAGTGAAAAGTAAAGGTGGATTCTTCGTGGGAAATTTTGGGAGTTTTAAAATGAGACTGTGAACGTGAATTGGGGTTTTTGAGTGAGAGCTTTTTGCGGTCAATATTGGGTTGAAGAACAACAGCTGCGACTCCAATGAAGCTACCATTTGTTGCAGAGAGAGAGTTCAGAGAGAACATGTTCTTTTTTTTTTTTTTTCCTTTTTTATTTATCTTCAATCTTGAGTGAACACGTATGTTTGGGCCCTTATTGGGCCTTTTTGTTATTTGAATGGGCCTTAAGGTTTGGGTTGTATTTTAAAGCCCAATGTATTTAAAGATACGGGTCGTACTACTATGTCACATGTGGTGCGACAATTCGAACTTATAACATTATCAAACTCAAAGAACATGGTTGATTTACAACATACAAGTTGTCAATATTATGTAGCGATGTAGATAATGCGGGGGGATTTTTTATTTATTTTTTGACAATATCTATCTATCCGGACCATGTATTTTTTTGGAAGCTTTTGTCATTGGTAAGATTCAAACTACTGATTTAAGAGTCATTTACCCAAGCTCAAACTCGTCCGTCTACCAACTGAGCTACGACCCTGTAGACTAATGGGGCGGCTACTTATTAATAAGGTATGGAAATTTAACACTGCTCTAAAGGTGCCTTTATTAATAAGGAATTCCAACCGAAAGGAAGGAAATTTAATTCTCAATTTATGATTAAAATGTTTATTATAAACGATTAGGGATCGAATTAGGTGGGTAAAGTTTCTTAAAAAGTACTTATTATCAAAATCATACATCACAATTCTCTCTCAAAAAAAAAAAAAAAATGATACATCACAAGCAATATGAGACACACCTACCCTTTTCTTTGTCATCATCCTATGAGTCTATGACCTTTTTTTTCAAGTATACAAAACACCTTTTCTAACACAGGTTCTACACCAACTTTTTAGATTATTATATATAATCAAAGTCTAAACAATGATTATAATTCGTCAAATTCACCTACAACAACTTCTTAGATTATCAATTTATTATATATATATATACACGGTCTTTTTATTGTCGGTTCATCCTAGCAATAAATATATCCGGACGAAGAATATGGACCATAGATTATGGAGAAGTTTTGACAAATACATAAACTTTGAGTCAAAGTATGTAAATCTAGTAGTCCACATTATTCATCTTGATATATTTATTGTCAAGACGAACTGATAATAGAAAATCTAATCATATATGATCAAAGTCTAAACAATGATTAAAAAATTGTCAAATTCATAAAAGTTCTTTCTTCCTCTGATTTCTAACCAATCACATAGCCAAAAACAATTAGTGTAACAACAAAACACGCAAACACGTCTCTCTCTCTCTCTCTATAAACTTGCATAGTGCTCTTTTTTGCTTGCTTCCTTCTCCAATCAGGGAAAAAAAAAAAAATTTCTCACTTTTTTCTTGTCTCCCAACTGGGTTCTTCTCTTATTCCACGACTTGAAAATCTTTCAAGGTATTTTTCTGTGTCTTTGTTGTATATGATCTCTGTTTTCTTCTGTTGTATGCTGTGTGTGGTTGTGTTAAATGACTACTTGTATTTTTCGAAGTGTTTTAGGTGATTGATTGTGTCATGGAGAGGCATGGAAATTGTCAGAGAAGAAGGTTGGAGAGAAGAAATGGTGGTGGTGGTGGTGGTTGGTGGTGGGGTTGCAAAAATGCAGTTTCTTCAGTTTTTAGAAGGATTGGGAGATGCATGTTTGTCACTAGTTATCCTGTTGTGCAGTGCTTTGCTTTAGATGATTGCAGGCACCACCACCACCACCACAAGCATTTTTATTGATATCTATCTATCTCTGCTAATCTGAGGTAGGATCTCCTTGATTAGTATGTGATTTCATTCGTCCTGGTTTTAATTCCATCCGGACCTAGTCCTGATTGTGACCACGGTTGTTATGGTTGCGAGTCCAGCGAGAGAGAAAAAAAAAAACATAAAGATGGTCCTGATGGAAGAATTCCTAGTGATGAAAATATCAATTTACAAAAACAAATTATCTGCAAGTGTAAAAACATAACAAGAATTTAGAAACTTGTATTCGAATAACAGTTTGAAATATAGTTCAATGCAATGTTCATCACATGCCACCACAATATGTCAAAATTTTGTTCTCCAATCTGATACATAAAACAATAATGTTACAGATTGGTTGAATTTTTAAGCAAAAAAAAAAAAAAAAAAAAAAATCAATCTTGAGATCATTTCATCAAATGACATTTCAGTTTCTTCACATCAGCTTGTTTAAGAGGCTTCAACATGAACATCTGAGCTCCTTCTTCCAAGCACCTGTTTTCACGAATACATTGGAAATTAATTACACAACACAGCCTCTCTAGAGCTTCAAAAAAAAACAAACATGGAATTTGAAAAATTATAAATTACTGGTTAATTCTAGTTGGGATGTTCTCTGATGACACAATCACAACTGGTACCTCCTTCATGACAGATGACTCCTGTTTTAATAATCACCAAACCATACATTGATCATGTTCAAATTCACATAAAAACGAGCAGGATTCCACACCAGGAAAAGTTGACGGAAAAAAAAAACCGAGTAGGATCACACCAGAAAGGTACTGGTCTACAAAATTTACAATACCTTGATTTTCTTGAGAAGCTCATAGCCTGTCATTCCAGGCATACAGTAATCTGTAATTACTAAATTTACTTTTGAAACCTGCAAACACATACATGATACATAATAAATACAGTTAATAAGTGTTTTTATTTAAGTGCTTTTACCAAAAGTAAAAGTGCTTCTACCTACAAGTTACTTACAGAGCTCTCCAATGTTTTCTGTTGTTGTTCATCTACCAATCCCAGAAACTCCAATGCCCTCCACCCATTCTCTGCGGTTGTAACTATCACATAACGAAAACATAATCACAAGTATTAGTAACCTTTAAAAAGAATTCTTTTACGAAAAAGTTGTTGGTCGTTTGGTTACGAAGATTAATTACCTTTACAAGAGGAGTTCTTGAGTAACTTTTCGACGAGTTTTCGATCAATGAGATTATCATCCACAGCCAAAACATGAAAATCACTACCAAAACTCACCATCTGATGATCCTTTGTTGTTGTTGTTGCAGAAGAAGAAGAAGAAGAGTCCATTATCAATTAAAAATATTATGACTCTCTCTCTCTCTCTCTCTATCCTCTGATATTCTCTATTAAATACCCACCAAAAAGAACACTCTTAAAAGCTCTTAGAATTCAAGTACCCACCAAAAAGAACACTCTTAAAAGCTCTTAGAATTCAAGTAACAGAAACTGGAAATAATTAATGTGAGACTTTATAAAGCTCACAAGAGATTTATGACTTTTTAATGTAAAAATGCATTGGAACCATAAAATTATGAGAACGTATTTGAAGTTATTATAAAGAAGAAGAGAAACCAATTGGTGGGTGTGTGAGAGAAGAATTTTGAATAAAAAATAATCAAAAATCAAAGTAGATCACAGATATTTCGTGATCCCTTTTGGGTTTCTCTCTTTGATTTGATTCAGTCCCCATTATTCTTCCAAAATTTAAAGATCTTTTGGATTCTGTGCATCTAAAAATCTTTCGGATATCTTCGAAATCCGTATAAACGTCAACATTTTACTGGGAAGAATATCTACAATCAACCGGATTCTCATTGATATAGGTATGAAAATGTTTGAAGAAATGATGCAATGCATGTGTAATCTTTATAAGATGTGATATGATAAGATTGACATGATATACCAAGTGGTTTACCAGATCTGGGTTGAATGCAGCTGGACAGATTTCCTCGACAATAATTTTTCAAAAACCAAAAAATTTGATTAACAGAATCTTTGTCAATTGCGTCTCTGTCATGGAGAGTTTGTACGGATTATTATGGAAAAAAAACCTTACATGAAATCTCCCTTTTTGATTCTTTGCATCAAATTATAGTCTATACAACCCTTGTAATTGAAAATTCCTGATATCTCAAAGTAAGATATATCTTATTGTTTCCGAGGTTATTTGTTTTAGGGTTTTTCAAAACATATGGGTTCGGATTCTGAATGCATTTGAAGAACGAAACCTTCATCGCGACCTAATCATTATTTATCGATTATTTTAGAGATATTTTTTACCGAATAGAATAGTTTTATATATTAGAAAAACCGAAAAAAAAATTAATCTTTCAAATTACCATGTGTTTTATGGAAAATCTGCTTAACAGAAACTGATACAGAAACTGTTCTCTCAACTTTCTGAATTATCATATTCAAATCCAATTGATATGACAATGATCGATCGAAAAAGAAGAAAATGATAGCATATTTGTGACATTATCTTCGTTAAGAGCTTTAATCCGGGACAAAAACCTGTGAACGGTTGGCTATATTTTTTTTTTTCGAGGCTGGATAGATATATCGTAGTCATCATTTGATGGTTGCCCGAGGAATTGAAGACGTGCATGGTCCAGCAGATGTCATAAATGGTATACCCTTAAATGTGGCCACACCTTTTTCATCAGTGAAGAGATTCTGCAACCATGAAAAATCATAGTTATAGCAAGTTTTTTAAATGTTTTGTTGTAATAAATGACTGAGCATCCTTCCGAATCAACAAATCGGTGAAGATTATTGATTGCTCTGGATCTGTAGGTATCCACTTAAAGATAATACAGCAAACCACAGACCTAGAAAAAGAAACACATACCGGTGTAATCTTATCCAACTGCTTTTTCTTCGGGTTTAGAACATCTTCTGGTTTCCCATCAATCCTAGATGAAAATATTTACAATTATACATAAGATACCGCAAATTCCAGAGAACCGAATATGCAAACATTTGTTTCGATGAATAAAGTTGTGTAAAAGTATCATGAAGCTGAAATTTATTTGAAGGACTGGAAGTTAACTCCGGTGGTCATTATACATATAGTTCTAGTTCCTTAATGAAAGATGCATGCTTACCCGGAAAATGAAATACGCTCCCCAGGCTTGGCCCCTTCTGGAGGAAGCAAAGGCTCTACAATGGTGTGATCTTCATTCGATGCACAAAGCACCTATCACAAAGTTGAACACAAATCAATCTCATCACTTTAAATTTGTTTACGTGTATGAACCAACATTAGTAAACAAAGCAACCACTAAAAATTGAAGAGGATATAGAGAATTATTGAGACTCTAGGTTGCTTCAAGTGAAAGAAAGAAAAGAATATACATTTGAAATATATTTATCATGTACTCTTTTCAGATGCATCGTGTAATAACCAAAGTAAAAGCACTAATATCTTTTAATTGATGGGTTCTCAAAAGCTAGAAAACAGAGATCAAATCTTTATTCGACATTTAGCAAACATGTGAATAGAATTTAATGAAAATGCAAAAACATTTTACCAGTCCTTCTGACATCACATCCCGTAGTTTTCCAGGTTTTACATTTGTAATCAACGCGACACAACGATTCTTCAAAACACATGCAAACACCAAAGAACACCATGGGAAAGTAAGTTTCAAAATTCAATAAATTTGAAAAATTATGAACATGAAAACTGAACCAGGTAAGCAATAATGAATATAATGGATATGTCATCAAGTTCGGGAATAATTATACCGTCAACTCGTCTGGATTGCAAAACTTTGCCAAACCACTGACCACCTGCCGCAGTTTAGCTTCTCCAACATCTATCTCCTCAACCAGTAAACTGTAAAATCATTTAATGAAATGAAATTATGACAGGTTATAAAACTCACAGTAGAACTACATAATTCAGACAACTTCAAAATGCAGGCTACTTTGATTAGATCTAGTGAATAAAACCAGGCTAGAGAAGAAAAGAAAGAGTAAAGCTTGTCATCATACCTATCAGCTGATGGATGCTTCCATGCTTTGCGAATGAGACCAACCTGTATATTCAGTAAACTGACGCTAAGTTCTTTGTCTTTCTCAACTGCTTCGGTCTCAGACTTTTTCTTCTCTTGAGTAGCTCCTTTTTCCCCTGTAGCCTTTTTCTGTTCTCAAATGAAAATGCAGACATGTCATATTGTGCAAGAATTCACCAAGATGAACATCTAAAAGATCAAGACAACGATTTGATTCTCGAAGTTCTAACAGACAAAACCGCTCCCACTTATGTTATGCTAAAAACGTGGTAATGCTTAATTAAGCAGGTTAGCAGACTAATCAACATAAGCAAACCATATGGCAGGAATAAAATATATTTTAAGAAGACAGCGTAATATTTCTCAATTATTCATATAGACATGAGATCTTATCTAGTAGAAGGAAAATGTCTTTCATAGCAGGCAAAGGTTTTGTGACGTAAATATGCATTTAGTTATCCTGATGCTTTTCTGATGTATGCTTACTACTTCTTGATGGTCCAATCAAGGGAAACCCATGAATTAATCTTCCACTTGATGTACAATTTATCCATCACTAAATCACAACTCATGCTCATGCTACTATAATAACATTGGAACAAGAACCAATCTTGAGAGAAACTAAGTCCAAATAAATATAACAAGGAACAAATCATATACCGAGATATGTATTAAAATAAACCCAAGAAGAAAAAGATTATTACCGCAGCATCACTTGTCTTTCCACTGGAGTCAGCTTCTGACTTGTTGGCACTTTTTGTGCTTTCTGCAGTCTTTTTGGCATTTGAATCTGCTCCTGCCTTAGCTGGAGGTTTTACTGACTAAAATCCAGAAATAAATATCAAAAACCCACCCAATAGAACGTCACAAGTAGTTAACTAACTTTTGTTGGGAAGGGAGGGTATTAGAAAAAAAATATGGTCCAGAGGGGCGAAAGGTTGAATCAGATAACTCTTTTATAAAGGTCGTTATTACTTATTAGAAACAAAATATATTTCTTTTCTTCCTTTTTCCTTCAGCTATAAACCAAATATTTTTATTACATGCCTTAAGTTTGAACATGCAAATTTTAAGCACCCTATGTAACAAATATACATCATGCACATTGAAACCTATAGATCTCATTTCATCTTAAACAGTTGAGCATTTGTCTCTAACACTATTGATGACGGAAAACAACTCACCGGAGGGTCAAAGAAAGGCTTCTTTACCGATATCTTTCCAAATAATTCCCCAAAATCTTCCTTGTTCTGCAACAATGAATGACAAGACGTTTACAACTAGAAGTTAATTAAATTATCCATGGATCTTAAGAGGTACCACTTTCTGATGCAATGGCATCCAGAACACACCCCTCCAAGAACCACTTCAAAAATTGAAAAGCATAAAATAATAGCCTTTTTTTCCAATAAAAACAAGTAAAATTCTATTTAATCAAGACTTCCAAAAAGGTTAGAGTGCAAATGGGAGGTGCGGGACTCCCGTTAAAACTCTTGAATCATTATATGGCATCACCAATGTGGGGGTAAATAGGCTCAACATTGTATAAATGAGTTATAACTTCTTTCAGTAAATTCACATCATTGCCGTGAGTGACATCATCCCAAAAAACAAAATGAAATTTGATCTTGCCCAATAATAATGAAATACTAAATTGAAACTATTTCTTAAAACCGAATAACTAAGAATGAAATTAGCTTAAGGTCACACAAGGGATAACAGAAGACTGTTTATAAGTTGTAAACCAGTATTTCAGATTAGCACTTAATCACCTATAAATACAAACATTAATGCTGCCTGACTTCCAACTCACTCTCATTTATGCACTAGCTTTCATGGCTGGACACTTATTCGGAATAATTACCTCAGAATCAGCACTCATCTAGTGATACCATACGCTGACTAAGTAAAAGATTTTCTTTCCCAGGATGCCAACACAACATCAAATGAATTTAAGATAAAAGATAATAATCAGGATATGTCCCACCTGTATGTAATCCATCCATCTCATTACACGTGGCAACTTTTCGCAGTCTGAATTTGGAAGGCCCATCTGGCAACAAGTAATCACACAAATCAGTTAAAATTTCAAGAATGTTGTTAAGAAAATAACAGATTTTCCTTAATGAAAACCCATTGAAAAGTATCAGTTTATGTACCCACGCACAAACGAAAGGTAACTTCACCAAAAATATGTTGTCTAAACAAGATTCCTAGAAACAACTGAAAGCGTAAAAATCCAAAAGAAAGAAGAAAAATAATTGTAAAATAAAGCGGGAAATGCTTACCACAAAAGAATGTATTGTGGAAAACACAATAACATCAGCTTCAGTGGGACTCAATCCATTGTCCAAAAGCACGGATATGGTAGCCAAGTCTTCATTCAATTTGTTAAGAACATCAAAGCATTCCTTAGAATCAGTAGGAAAACTCTCTGCAAAATCTATCCACTTCATAACCTAAACAAAAAATTTAATTTATCAAATTCACGATCAATACTAATCTTGTCAATAAGAATCAAGCATAAACAGGAGCGATACTAAGCACACATTTCCTATTTGTCCCGACTGAGCAAGCCAATCTCACTAGTCATTTACAAAACTACATCCTCATCAAACTCAACCCCATATTCAAACACTTTTTCCGGCTGCCCAAGTAATAATCTACATCTAGATGGTTGCTTATGCATCAAACGATTTATCTACAACAGACTCGTGACCAAACCCAACTGAAATTTACCTCATCTTTGTGTCCTGGAGAGGAATCCTTTCCTGATGACTGTAAAATGTTCGAGTACAAGGTCTTGATATCATTCTCTGCAGAATCACCCAAAAAATCTTTCTGCACAAATAAATTTTATATGTAAACCTCACAAGCCTCAGTTTACAAATATAGCCAACACAAATTCACACATAAACCAATACTACAGCTACTCGATAATAGATAAAACTTTGTAAAATAAAAAATAAAAAATTGGAAGCACACACATATATCCTCAGCAAACAATGCTGTCCAAAATTTAATTTTTCCTAGTAAACAGTAACTAATAAACTACAAAGCAAAAAACTTAGTAAAAACTAAACAACTGCGCATATCAATTCAAAACCCAAAACAAAGATAACCCAAGTGAGAATTTGAAGCAGAACCCACTTACAAGAACAGAACAAATCACAATAAAAATTGCTCATCACTGTGAATTATTAATTAATAAATAAATTATTCAGATACCAAAAAATGTAAAATCTTTTGCTTACAGGATCAAGAGAAAAGTGTTTGCAGAGAGATGATGCTATCAACTGCTTCTTTGTAAGGTTGGGACTTTCGTTTGCAGCCATTTTTGCTATTTCTCTCTCTCTCTCACTGTGTCTGTGTTTCTTCAAGCTGCGTGTCTGGCTTTGGAGACTAGAAGAGACACTCGGCTTTTGTCTTCGATAGGTTTTTTTCTTTCATTTTATGAGGTTGATGGGCTTCAAAGGTGCGGTCCACTATCAAGGCCCAGAGTAAAAAACATTTGGGTTGTTGGGCCGAATGTTCTAAAATGGTTAGAATTTGGTATGGATTTATTGAGAGAAATTCGACCTAAAAAAATAATCAAAAGTGTACTTTAAGAAGATATTCAATTTGTTAGAATTAGAAGCGGTAGAATTTTGTTTTGTTTACATAGAGGTTAACTTTGTAGCTCATTCGTTAGCTCAATTGTCTCTCTCTAATCTCTAAGGACCAAAAAATGGTCTTGTTAAGATTTTTCAGATGTCCGATGTGATTTGTAATTCCTTTCGGTTATTTATAAAATTCTATTTCAAATAATAATAATAATAATAATAATAATAATTAGTGTGATCCATATAGCTACTTCAATTATACAAAGGATAGATCTCCACACCTTTTTCTTTTCTTAAGATGGGACTTAAAATCATTGTGATAATTTATAAATACCGAAAGGGGGAGCACAAATAATTCCCACTACAAAAGAAAAGGATATGGAGATGAAAGTCGAACCCCCATCGCATTTGTAAAGAGGAAGTGTACAACTATTTGAATTGTGGTTAAGTGTATGTTTGGTATGGTTTTTGTATGGGTTAAAAGTATTTTTTTAATGTTAGAAGCTGTATTGATGATTTTTTTTTTTTTTGGTGAAATTGAAAAAATGTTTTAATAATATTAAAAAAATTATTTTATGTCTTTTGGAAGAAGCCCAAATTTTGGATTTATCCCAAGAAGCTTTTTTTGAGCTTTTTTAAAGAGGTAAATAGTCTTAACTATCTTCCATGAACTTTAAATATTTCATCATATACCTTTATATAGATTTTCTATTATTAATTCGTACTGGCAATAAATATATCAGGACGAAGAATGCTAACCACTAAATTTTTGATTTAAAGTGTATGTATTTGTCAAAACTTCCTCATAATATATGATCCATGTTATACGAAGAATGCTAACCACTAAATTTTTGATTTAAAGTGTATGTATTTGTCAAAACTTCCTCATAATATATGATCCATGTTATTCGTCCTGATATATTAATTATCAGGACGAACTAATAATAGAAAGACTGTAACTTTATATTACAAATACATTGTTAGTGTTCATTCTTATAATTTTTAACAATAAAAACTCTATTAGAAATATTTTGACAAACAATCTATTAACTTAAAAACACTTTTTTTAATTGAATACCAAACAATACAGTGCTTCTTGTTAAAAGTTCTACTTATCTGAAACTTTACTCGTAAAATATCTACTTCAAAGCTTTACTAGAAAAGCATCCCAAACACACCCTAAAGATTGGCTTTATGCTACACTAATTAGCTTGACAATGATTAAAATCAACTTTGTGACATATAAAATCATGTCTTCCCCATCCAATTTTTTTAAAAAAATATATAAAAAAATAAAATTGACCTGAATTAATATTCTCTGAGCTTGCATTTACATCTCCTAGAAAATGGTCCCAAATTGGACCCCACTTAAAAACCCCATACACAATCAAACAATTAAATTCCAAATAAAATAATCAATTTTTATTCCAATCAATCCATTTTGGCAGTCACATTTTTTATCGACCAACCAACAAACACACACACAAATAAATAAATAAATAAAATACAAAAAAAAAAAAAAAAAAAGAGTTTACAAAAGTACAACCACTAAAAAACAAAATACGCATGTATGGCATGTCGTTTTACTGTCTGGCATTTTTATTTTTCACTTTTATTTTTTATTTTATTTTTTTAACATTGAAAGAAGAGAAAATGAAAAATAATAATAATATTGACTTTTTCTGGCGGGAGATTCCTTTCCTTTTTTTATTCACAGTTCGAAATTCGCAGCTTTTTATTATTATTTGTACTAACGAAACCCTAACAGCAACGGAACGGAAGTTTTGGGTGGTGCTGCCGGCGGTGGACCAGCCTTTGTAGGCACTTGCCGTTAACTCCCATTAATGTTTCACTTTACTTCATAAGCTATCCAACTTTTATAGATTTCGGATTTTTTGATTTATGTAATTAATCGGTTTGGATGAATATAGCAAATGTCTAAATTTATGGAAAATTTCGATAGTATTCTCAAAATATGGAGAATATATTTTATATTAATATTCAAAATATTAGGGATATATCGGAAATAATACCAATATTTAATTAATTGTTCTACCTTGATGTATTTAAAAAAATAATAATAATAATTGATGTGTACTTATGACTTATTGAAATGAAATAATAGTAATAAGACTTAGATAGTTACCTTTCAACACGTTGGAGATATAATTTCTTGAAAATGACACAAAAACGAATCAAATGTTTGTTGGATATTTTGGTGAAATCTAATACTACTAGAACGATCCAAATAGTTACTTTGACAATACAAAAGAAAGGTGTCTTCCGTAACAAATTGATAATTAATTTATATTTATCCATTGTCTCGTATAGATATGTCATCTATCTCTGTAACTTAAATCAACAATCTCGTAGATTCGAAATGTGAGCGGCTTACAACCAAACAAATCTACATTATTTGATATAGTAAAAGGACAATATACTTTTGACCACAAATAATGTCAAATTAAAGACTTAAAGTTTTACCGAGACACTTTTTTTTCTTTTCTTTTCTTTTTTGTTCATAGTATCTATTTATCTATTAGGTATTTTTTAAAGCTTTTGCTGTCAGTAGGATTCAAGCCGTTAACACTATTGTTTTAATCTTCTAGAGAAAAAAAATATATTATCTATAAAAGTTAACTATTTTTCATCAAATCTAACATGTATAAAATCATATATTATATAAAAATAAAAACTTATTTGGCCAAGCTTTTGAAAGAAACTGTTTGTTTTATTTGGTGATGTTACATTTTTGTATGGACTAGAAAAAGTGTCTAGACAATCATATAATCCATTCTATACTTGTATTGTTTCTTTCATCAATCCCACTTTTATTCTTTCAAATTTATATACATGATACTTGTGAGTTGTGAAAATGTGAACCCTTGAAAAGGAATATTATATCATTATATACCACAAAATTTAGATATGTGGAATTAGGTATGTGATCTTCAATGTTAACGAGTTAATTTACGAAGTAAATATCAGTCAACACTAAACTTTTCGATTTAATTAGTACGTGGTTATTAAGGGATGTATGTACGTAAGAGTTAAGATGTTTTAGAGGAGTCATGTTTGAGTTCTCTCACGTGGTAATACTTGTATAATATCATAATTGTATGTCTGACGATTCGTTGCTAAGTAAAGATATATAAACGATTAGAAATGTAAGATGATTTAAAGATAGACTATCTTATCGTAAGGTGGTTCGGAGCTAATTAATTAAGTAGAGATCATAAGACCGACAGACGGACCAAGAATTTCGTTTCCTAATATCATTTTAATTATGATCCTATATGAATTCAACGTAGTTTATTACTGTACTTGCCTGCTCCTCATTAATAAAAGCAATATCTATCTGTGCAACAAGTCAGATGTCTGTAATCAGAAATTCCAAACTATGTAATTAGTCAAACCATATATATATATATATATATAGACATGAAGAGTGTAGAAGACGATCACACACGAAGGTTAGATAATATAAGACAAGCAGATTCTGATCAAACTTCACGGGCTCTTTTTATGAAATTTCCCCATCAAAAAGGTATACACATGGCTGCCTGAGATCGACAACACCAACTTGAGTTATTGTGAAGACAAAATCTAGCCGATCTATTCTATATCCTGAAGAAAAAAAATTCCTTATAATTATATTTCTCTTATATACACTTGTGAACTTGATCTTGACTATTTCTTGTAAATATATATTTTCGGTCTCGCATGAAACATAATTGTGTTAGTAAAAGTACGTACCCGTGTTCAAGTTGAAAGTTGATTATTTTTGAATGAACGTTAACATGTGAAGTTGAATAATACGAATAATCTTGTGCATGAGATTCAAAGAGCTTTTGTCGACAAATGGTTGGGCAAATATAATGAGTAATGATGGCAAATTGAAGAAGTTTCACAAAGGTGTGTTTGTGTAATCAATTAATGTAAGCAAACAGAAGAGAAGATTCTGAAGAATTGTTGAAAAATTCAATAACACCCTAGCTACTAGGTTAAAAGAAAAGATGAAATGAATATATATATATATATACACATGCATTTAAGAGAATGCAGGAGGGACCCTTCTTCATTGATTCTAGAATGAGATTTTGATGCTTCTTCAAAGCACACACACACAAAAGTGGGTCTCTCTCTCACTGTTGGTGGTGCTGCAAAGTCTGTCACCAGTCTTCCACCACCACCACTCCTCCCCCTCTCTTTTTCCCTCAATTCTTGTGTTGTGTGCTTTTAATTAATCTTTATAATTACACTACACCCACCAATCCACCTACTTGCCTTTTGCTTTTATTACTTTGCCTCACTTTTTGCTTTGCTCTCTCTTCTTGATCCACCACCACTCCACCACCACTACTTCTCCAACACCATCAATCATGCATCCATGCCTGTCCTTGTTCTATGCTTTTATTTCCTCCATATGCCATTATGTCATGTGTCCCCCCTTTCACCAATGACCATACACCCATATACGCCGTAGCGATTTCGTTTTGGTACCGTCAGGGTGGGAGTTTATTTATAAAATGCACATAAAATGCACATGAAGGTAACGAGAAAATCTTACATGGGACTGTCACATGGTGAGATCTAAGACCGTCCAATGATATTATACTAAATTAGAATTTTATAATTTATTTTTATATTCCCAAGATAAATTGTGTAATCTCATTGGAGGTCTTACGGTCTCACCATGTGTCAGTCTCATGAAAGATTTTCTTGACGATAAGATCAAACTTTGCACCACTAACGTGGAAAGAGAGACGTATATTCTTTGCTAAGTAGTGATATACAAATAACACAAGACTTGTATCTTAATTTAAGATATTCTTTGCTAACTAACACATATTAACATGATTTGAAATCACTCTAATATTATATTAGTATTTTGAAATCTGACACTAAACCGGCTAGAGATACGTTCAGATATGAGATTGAACACTACATGCACTAATATGCTCTGAATATCTACACCAATAACCGGGAGATATTTACTCTCATAATATCAATGAAAAAACTCCTTATACATACTTGAAAAATATACACGGTGAGACTCGATCCTCAACAATTGTTAGAGCTTTGTTCTAAGGTGAGTGTCACATTAGTAATTATATAGAAATAGGAGGTCCAATTCAAAGTTAGTTTCTCGGTCACGTTCTTCTTCCAACTTCCCAGAAGAAGCAAAGCAAAAACCACTGTGACTGTGAAAAAGACTTACGTGTATGCCACGTCAGACTCCTCTTCAACCTTACACATCTTTCCACGTGTTCACTTTCTCATTAAATAGCCCCCACCTACTTACCTGGGCCCCATTTTTTATTTCCTTTTTCTTTCTTTTTTGCCGTTAAAAATAAAAACTTCAACTTTACAATAAAAACCTCTGTCTCTCTTTGTCTCTCTCTGTCTCTCACAAACCACCCTTCTCTCTCTCTCTGAATTCACCGGCGACGCTAACCGGAACCCTAAGGTTGCCGGAGAACCCTCGAAGTTTCCGGCCAGGCTTGGGACTCTGAAATGCTTCACGGGTTTGCATTGTAGTGTTCTCAGATCGAAACTCGTGAGTGTTTCTCTGTATTTTTTTTTTTAGTGGTCCTGTCTTTTGAAGCTCAAAGTTTTCTCCTTTCAAGAGAATTCTAGCGAAAAACAGAAGAAAAGTGAAAACCTTATCGTTTTGGTCGGTGATACTGTTTTTCTAGTCTGTTCAAAGTCTTTTCTTTGACTCATTTTGTGTTCTGTTTTCACCTCCAATCTAGCCGTCAAAGTTTAGTTTTTTATGCTAAATTTTCAGATGGGTTTGTAAAGCTTTGTTTTTTTTTTCCTTGGGTTGTTTTGATTTTGTAAGTTTTGGTTCGAGAAGCAAAACAAATGGGTGTCATGTTGAAGACGAAAGCGAAAAGCTTGCTGGGTATGTTCTTCGCATTTCTTGTTCTAGCTCCGGTTCTGACAAGATCTGTGACCCCTTCTTTAAACGACGACGTTTTGGGGCTGATAGTGTTCAAAGCAGACATTCGAGATCCAAACCAGAAGCTTGTGTCCTGGAACGAAGACGACGACAGCCCCTGCAACTGGTTCGGTGTCAAATGCAATCCGAGATCCAACCGGGTCACAGAGCTGACTCTCGACGGGCTCTCTCTTTCGGGTCGGATCGGTCGTGGCCTTTTGCAGCTCAAGCTCCTCAGAAAGCTCTCTCTTTCAAGTAACAATCTTACTGGAAACATTAGTCCTAATCTTGCAAAGCTTGAAAATTTAAGAATTATTGATTTGAGTGGCAATAGTCTATCTGGGTCAATCCCAGATGATTTTTTCAAACAATGTGGATCACTTAGAGAGATATCTTTAGCTAAGAACATGTTTTCAGGGAAGATACCAAGTAGTTTGAGTTTATGTTCAACTCTTGCCACTATTAACTTATCATCTAATCATTTTTCGGGGCCTTTACCTTCCGGGATTTGGAGTTTGAATGCATTAAGATCACTTGATTTGTCTGATAATTTGTTAGAGGGTGAGATTCCAAAGGGTGTTGAGAGTTTGAACAATTTGAGGTTGATTAATTTGAGTAAGAATAGGTTTTCCGGGTTGGTTCCTGATGGGATTGGGAGCTGTTTGTTGTTGAGGACTATTGATTTTAGTGAGAATTCGTTCTCTGGGAATCTCCCAGAGACAATGCGGAAGCTTAGCTTGTGTACTTTGATGAATATGAGGAAGAATTCATTTTCCGGTGAGGTTCCCAATTGGATTGGAGAAATGAAGAGTCTTGATACTTTGGATCTTTCGGGGAATCAGTTTTCCGGAGGGGTGCCTGTTTCAATTGGGAATCTTCAGTTACTAAAGGTGTTAAATTTTTCCGCGAATGGGTTAACAGGGAGCTTGCCGGAATCTATGACCAATTGTGCAAGCCTTGTGGCCTTAGATTTTAGCCAGAATCTGATAAAGGGTGATCTACCTCAATGGATTTTCGACTCAAGCTTAAAGAAAGTTTCTCTCAGAGAGAAGAAGGTACTAGCTAGGATGAATGGTCCTTTCGCTTCTTCAATGGGGAACTCATTCAAAATGCTTCAAGTCTTGGATTTGTCACACAATCAGTTTTCGGGTGAAATTGCTTCTGGCATGGGGGTTTTAAGCAGCTTGCAGCAGTTGAATCTTTCAAGGAACACACTTGTAGGTTCAATTCCAGTGACTTTTGGAGAGTTGAAGGCCTTGAATGTCCTTGATTTAAGTGAGAATTGGTTGAATGGAAGCATTCCTGTGGAAATCGGTGGAGCTTATTCTCTGAAGGAGCTGAGACTGGAGGGGAACTTTTTAGCTGGTAAAATTCCGACTTCAATTGAGAACTGTTCTTCACTCACAACATTGTAAGTTACTTTTGCTGTTGTCTTTATATTCGAGTCAAGCTTTTGTGTGTGTTTTATTTTTCGTGGTTGATGACTGCCCTAGAATTCCTTAGTTAAGAGAAAGTAGATAGTATATTTTCATTCTGTTAACTGGATTCTCTCTTTTGTTTTGTTTCATTTTTCGCCTTTCGTTGGATTGGTGTAGGGTACTATCAAAGAACAACTTGACTGGTCCAATACCAGCAGCAGTAGCAAAACTTACAAACCTACAAAATGTGGACTTGTCTTTTAATGGTCTCGCTGGAAGCCTACCCAAACAGTTGGCTAATCTTGTCCATCTTGTATCTTTCAACATTTCACACAACCATCTACAAGGAGAATTACCTGCCGGTGGGTTTTTCAACACCATATCACCGTCATCTGTCTCTGGCAATCCATCTCTTTGTGGCTCTGCAGCTAATAAGTCTTGCCCTGCAGTCCTTCCGAAACCTATTGTCCTCAACCCGAACTCTTCCTCCGACTCCACACCTGGTTCTGTGCCTCCAACTCTTGGTCACAAAAGAATCATCCTCAGCATATCTGCTCTCATTGCCATTGGTGCAGCTGCTGTAATTGTTGTTGGCGTTATTGCCATCACCGTCCTTAATCTCCGTGTGCGCTCATCGTCATCTCGATCTGCAGCAGCCCTCGCATTGTCTGCCGGAGATGACTACAGCCAATCACCTACCACTGATGCCAACTCTGGCAAACTTGTCATGTTTTCTGGGGATCCTGACTTCAGCACAGGAGCACACGCATTGCTCAACAAGGATTGTGAGCTTGGGCGCGGTGGGTTTGGAGCTGTCTATCGGACGGTCTTACGAGATGGTCGTTCAGTTGCAA
Organism: Acer campestre; assembly: GCA_954870605.1. Taxonomy (NCBI): domain Eukaryota; kingdom Viridiplantae; phylum Streptophyta; class Magnoliopsida; order Sapindales; family Sapindaceae; genus Acer; species Acer campestre. The sequence goes on along the minus strand of OX940808.1, from coordinate 2,703,383 downwards.
TCAAAAAGCTCACTGTCTCGAGTCTCGTCAAGTCCCAAGAAGAATTTGAAAGGGAAGTCAAGAAACTGGGAAAGGTCAGGCATCCAAATCTCGTGGCCCTCGATGGTTATTACTGGACTCAGTCATTGCAGCTCCTCATATATGAATTCATCTCTTGTGGAAGTTTGTATAAACATCTACATGAAAAATCCGGTGGAAATCACCTTTCATGGAACGAGAGGTTCAACGTAATTCTGGGAACAGCAAAAAGCCTGGCTCACTTGCACCAATCAAACATTATTCACTACAACATAAAATCAAGTAACGTGTTGATAGACAGCTCTGGTGAACCTAAAGTGGGAGATTATGGCTTAGCGAGGTTGTTGCCAATGCTAGACCGATATGTTTTAAGCAGCAAGATTCAGAGTGCACTTGGCTACATGGCACCTGAGTTTGCCTGCAGAACAGTGAAGATCACCGAGAAATGTGATGTATACGGATTTGGTGTCCTAGTTCTAGAGATTGTTACTGGGAAGAGGCCCGTCGAGTACATGGAAGATGACGTGGTGGTGCTTTGTGACATGGTTAGAGGAGCATTGGAAGAAGGCAGAGTGGAGGAATGTGTTGATGCGAGGTTGCAAGGGAAATTCCCGGTGGAGGAAGCAATTCCAGTAATGAAATTAGGCTTGATCTGCACGTCACAAGTGCCATCAAACCGGCCAGACATGGGAGAGGTAGTTAATATATTGGAACTGATCAGATGCCCTTCAGAAGGGCAAGAGGAGTTGGGATAAAATTCTACGAAAAAGATATTTTCATAAACCGAGTGAAGGGATTTACAATGATTTATCCGGCGAAGAGGAATCCGGTTTGTTCATTAGATTTAGAGAGAAGAACACTGATTGTTGTAATCTTTTTTTCTTTTTTGCCTTTCTTGTTGTATTGTTTCTTCTCTTTTCTATTTTCCGGTTTATGTTTGCAAGTTCTTCTCTATAAATAGTTAGGTTACCGGATTCCTCTTCACCGGGTTCCAATTTGGGACCCCTTATGGTGATATTGTGTACCCAGTTTACAAAATCTTCTTCTTCTTCTCACTTTGTGTTTTCTTTGAACTTTTGATAAAATGCAAATTGTGAGCAAATCTTCTTCCTTTCACATGAAGTATATATCATGTAGAATGGTTGTTGAGGTAGGAATTTTGATATCACTTGGATGATTAGTTATCTTAATCAAATGAAACCCTTTGAAATCACCCTAGTCGCGTGTAGATAGTTTTCACTCCGGTATAGTGAAAATAGGTATCTTATGATTATAGGAGTGAATATCTAGACCGTACATATAGTGTTTGATCTCAACATGCCTTCGGGTAAAATTTGACTTCTCATGAGTGATGATTATAAAGAAAGAAGGGAATGGTTGTCCCATTTAACAAGATCATGTATTCATGTGTTTCCAATGATAGCAATTGTGAAGATCATTAAGAATAAACACATCTCATTTTTTACAAGTCAAAAGTGACTCAAGAGCATGAGCAGAAAACTCTCAAAAGATTCTCAGCACCCACTTTAAAGCAAAATTAAAAATCTTTAGTGCTCAATATAATAATGGAAAAAAGTGAGTGAATAGAAAAAAGAGAAAGTAAAGAAAGAAAGAATAAAAAAAAGCTTAATGCTCAACAAGATAAAAAGTGTTTTTCAAAGTAAGAAAAATATATTATTACACAACATGATGCTGTCGGAATATAAGCATTCTTTTTCTTTAATGTTCTTTTTTTTTTTTCCAATGTCTTAAGCTTCTTTTGTCAATCTACTATTTCTTTTAAATGCATTCTTTGTTTTCTTTCATTTGAATCTTACTTCATTTTCCCTTATTCCAATGTGGGGTTTATTTATTTTTACGTATTTTAAAGCAACGAGATCCTCGCCTCTTCTCTCCTCGTCTCTTTTTCAGTTTATTTTTTTAACAAAAATCAACTATACGACTTATACATCATCGAATCATTAAAAGTTGATACTGAGATATCAGATATAGTAAAAGAGAAGAGATAATTTAAATTCATTCATGTTCTCTTAACATACTGATTAATAGAACAATTATTATCATTCTTGTAAATAATTCAAATGATTCTTTACAAATGCTTTTAGGTCACCCTAAAACATTCTTTTATGTAAATTTTTGTTTGGAGAAGCATGTGCATGGATAACAAACAATGAGTTGTCCTTAGTAGCTAGGGTTCATGAGTCTATAAAGAAAAGGGTGTTGGGCCCAAGGAAAACCTAATTAAACTAGCATTTGTCATTATCAACTATCACATGGGAGTCTTTGATAATCTTCATTTTTGGGGGTTTTAGGTAAGGAATATGCAAATCCTCCTTTGTTTACTAGATATGACAGAAAGAAAATACCTACTTTTTCCTATTTTTTGTATTATTGCTTGAAAGAAACTACTTGACCATATTCTCTGTTTTCCATGCCCATATATATTTTAAGGAAAATGTTTGGGTACTGACTGGTCAGTACTCAAAGCATACTGACCACCTATAACCACCCAATGGGGTGTTGCCACGTGGCAAAACTCTTTCACTTTTTCCAATTTTCTCCTTGCTTTTGGATTATATGTCTATCAACTAATGGATGGTCAGCACCTTGGGTACTGACCGGTCAGTACCCAAGTGTTGTCCATATTTTAATCTCCTTTTTAAAAAATAAAAATAAAAATAAATAATATGTGTAAGAGTTTGTTTGGATAGCTATTCTAATAACACAAGTGAGAGATCTCCCAAACTTGCTATAAGTTTTGAGACTTAAACGCTCATCATAATAAATATAACGTGCATTTACTAATTGGGAATGAAAATAAAAGGGAATCTAGAAATGAAACTTGCTTCTCTATATGGGAACAAGAAATTAAGTTTTATTTTGTATTGGGTCTATTTAGTAATGTTGATTTTCAAAGAATTTAAGAAGAAAGTGATTGAATGTGTACCTTTCTTTGGATCACTTCACAAATCGTTTCACTGAATACACTCATCACAAATTACGAATTAAGTTTTAATTAACTTATCAGTATTTCCAATCAATAATCATGTCCATACGGAGCAGGGTGTCTGTAACCAATCAAACAAGATTGAATGTTATAGACCCAACCCACAACTAGCTTATAGGTCAAAGGGTCCATTTACTATGAAAATCAATATAAACACAAGATGCATGCAGCACATAGCCCAATAATAATTAAAAATAAAATAAAATTTAAAACAGATAGTGCATTAAAAGAACAGAAAGTATGATTGAGGTGAGGTAGGAGAATGTGTTGTTGCCTATAATATATATATATATATGCACTTAAAACATGGTTCATTTTATAAAAAACTTTCAAATATTGTCTATAGATGTCCTTGCTTTATTGAAAGGTAAAATTCTACCTTCCAACTTTTGGTAAACACAGAGAAGTGGATACCTGAGTGAGAGCATATAAATGATGTTGAATTGGTGACTGGAGAGACAATTGGTTGATATATTATATAAATGAAAAGTGTAGAAGAAAATTGTTTATTCAAAAAACTGAAAATAAGGGGCATTTAAGTCATTTTTCTCCTTTGACTGTTGACTGTTAGGAGTTAATGTTTGAAAGTTAACGATGGGGCTGTTTGTGTAATATTTATCAAAGGTTAGGGGATGTTTGTGTTAATATATCCAAAACTAGCATATGTGTGTATTTACCCTTTAATATATATATATTTATTTATTTATTTCAGAGGACTGAAAGGATCCGTATTAAAAAGCCCGAAAATAAGACTATGAAAGCTTACTATACGAAACAATAAACTCGGGGTTTGAGAGAGGGGGAAACTACAGAGTGTAGATGTGATAGATATACTATTAGGTCAATTTTATATTGTCCAAAGCATATATAGACATATTAATTCACCATATTTTTATAATCTAACTAAACCATTTCACCATTGTTGATTGGATGGAAATAAAAAAAAAATTCTGGTCTTTACAAACTCCCTAGACCCAACTTTTTCATCAATATTTGCTGCTAAAAATTTAATCCAGCATGTGCCCAACTATGTCAAAGGGCATTTATATACGTTGCATCTTCTGGAATTTGTAAGTAAAGAATAAAATTAGGCTTGGTCCGGGATGCAACATAGGGCTTTGTCAGAAACAACTTAGTCCCACATCGAAACAACAAACAAAACTCTGTTAGTATATTAACTCCAACTAGAAGCACATTAGTTGTGTTCGTAGAAAGGAGAGATGGTTGGCATCTCCCCTGACAGGGATGGGAATAGCTTTCGAGCTTACCTGTTACCTCACATCCGGTTAAGGCTTTCCACCTCGGTGGATCTTATAACCCAATTTTTTTTTAAATTTTTTTTCTTTCTAAATTTTACTAAAATTAGAGCTCTTTTTTCTGGGTAATCTAAGTTGGTTAGCTAGGTGCGGCATCAAATTACCGAAAAATTAAATTACCAAAAAAACCGATCCCCTAATAGGAAATCCCTATACCTGCACCGTTTATGTTCAGGTGGGTATTCACCGGAGATGATATTTTTCATACAAATTGGGGTCGGGGACGATAATGGAAAACATGTCCTTCATCCGTACCATTGACGTCCCTACGTTGATCATCACAAATACCACAAAAAGAATTTCAAATGATGAGCTTTTTCCTTAAGATTACACACCATGGGTGATCTGTCAAACATCAACCGATGACATGGGTCAGACACATCGCCCGATATTTGTTTGATACTAATTATTTTATAGGAGTCGTCGATGTCAACTCGAAACAAATTTTCCCACCATTGTTGAAATGACAAGACCTAAACTCTTATAAAATACTTAAAAGAACAGAATGGAAAGAGCATTGAAAGCAATGACTAATAAGCAAAAACAATTCCAAAAGAAAAGCATGTTGTTTACCGATGTAAATTGAATATCACAAATTGCAAAAACTCAAATTCATACTTTTTGACAATGGATTCAATTGTGGTTTGTGAGCTTTATTTTGTCTCCATTTCAACAAGGTTATATACTACCTTGTACAACTCCTCTGATCAAAGAAAGGCCTCAGGAAACCATTTTAAAAAAAACTCCTGTGAGGAACAAAAATGGAAACAAATTGAAGGGGAAAGGTGTACAAGATCTCAAGGAACTAACAATCACTGTGTGCCAGCTTTTTCAATCTTTTCGATTTCTTCCCGGTGTTTTCTTTCTGCCTCTTGGAGTTCTCTTTCGGCATCCTCCTCTTCCTCAATTTCATCAAGATTGTCGAATTCTTTGGTTGCTGCCATTGCTCTCACTACAGGCTCTCTCAGCTCAGATATCAGTCCACCTCCAACCTTGTACTCTTCTTCATCCCCTATCAGGAACAATCGCTGGTCAGGTCCTGATGCCATGGGAATATCGACTGCCAACAGTTTCATATCGTACTGCATATAGAACAACAGCAAACTCTTACTTCAATAAGCACGGATTCAAAAAATTTAATATTTCTATTAGCTCTCATACACACACACACAGGAAAATGGGTGTCAAATTCCGTCTTTTTGCCTACTGAATGATATAATAAGGAATCACATTTCATGTATATTCCAAGCACCAATATATATGAATCTAATAGTTATATACAAATGATGTATGTGGTATGCAATTTGCTCCCTTGAGGGAGCCAAATTATCAGTTAACAAGAGGAATACTTAACACAAAAAAAATCAAATTGGTGCAAGATTCATAAATTTTAGCGAGAAACCAATCTTGCAATCTACATTTTTCAAAAACAACAGAGAGAAGGGCATGCATGCAGTTATACCTCAGAACCTATTGCATGTTAGTGTTAACAAGACACGTGACTTACTGAAGAATAGAAAGTAATTTAAGTACCAAGAGAAAGTTTTGATTAATCTTTTCAGATTGGGGTTGAGGATGGAGAGTATAGAACAAGAAGCAAACCTGTCCTTTTTTCTTCTTCACTTCAACACTGACTAGACCCCTTCTCTCAGAACCTCTTATCGGGAAAATGAGAAAACATCGCTTGCTCCTGAAACTTGGTTTGAAGTTCTTCAGTGTAAGTCCACCACCTGACATCACATATGCTCTTAAACTTGTTCCTGAGAGAGGGGCACCCATAACTTCAAGAATCCCAGCAGCTGTATTAAGCCTCGTCATAGCAATTCGATAAACTTTATCAGGATTGATTGTGTATCTTGCACGGAGATACAGGCCCTTAAAGTGACAAGAAAACGCACAAAAAACATGCAACTGTTAATAGAGCCAATAGGAATATATTGAGAAACTGGGCAACAAGTTGGAGGTTACAGATTTAAACGTAGATGTTGCAGACAATAATAAATAATAATCATAATAACCAGTTGAACTTTGCACTATATCATCTAAAAGGAAGCACCAAATTGATTTGTGTCCACCCCCGGAAGCTAGTTGCTCAGTATGTATTTACAACCTATAAACCAGGACATAGCCACAGATTCACGAGCTGTGGCAAAATATTTAAAAAGGTAGACTAGCACCAGAAAATCTCATTGCCACTTGTAAAATAGCAATTTAAAAAATCAAATCATCCACCAACTTAACAATTTAACTGTAAATATTACTTTCTTATGTAATAAAATACTATGACAAGTAGAAAACATTTAGCAGGGAATCGGAAAACAAAGAAACAGATAGCCTTTGATTGTGCTGCTCTACTAGTTGGAAAATAATAGGTACATTGCAAATTCCCAATTCAAAACCATGTCAGGCAATGGTGTGGAGAACATATACCTCTTTCATAGGAAAACAAAATTGGAGTGAAATTCTGAATGCTTAGAAGTGAGACCAACAGAAGAATTAGCGTTTTAGAAGAGTGGCCAGTACTATGTTACAGGGAATTTATCAAAAAAAAAAAAAAGATCTACATTACAGGGAAGCTTAGTTCCCAACCAAGATCAGTAACAATTTGGATTGGAATCTCACTGGTCCATTCTGTGATAATTGGACTATAGATAATTGGGAACTCACTTGGGGCCTCTGAAAGTACAAAGTCAATGCTGCAACAAGAGGCTTTAATAACTTTGTACTTTCAGAGGCTCCTGTGAGTTCCCAATTATCCTGAATGCACCAGTGAGATGACTGGGATCTCAATTGAAGTCTAGGACTCTAGAGCCATAGCACTATAGCAGTGATGGTGTTTTTCCACCTGTTTTATATTTCAATACTCTGTTTCTGGACTTTGAACTCCATTCACATTCTTTTTCTGTGGAGACAAACAGGTTCAAGAGGAAGACAAGAAAGAAAATGGTTCTGTGAAGGCTGATGCTTTTGATTTTTGTGGGTTGTGAGTTGGTATTTATTCAAGAGAGAAACAGACGAGTTGAAAAAGGATACGAAAGAAAGTGCAAGTCATTTAACCAAATTTCCCAAGCACCAAATTCACGATCTTCATCTACTAATTTCTAAAAAGTTGAGTCTTGTTAGAGATCTCTGCCATGGGATCTGCACCTACTAATTTATTTTTTTTAATAAGTTGCATCTTGTTAGAGTTAAGTATCGCATTGTTATTACATCAACTTCATATGGAATCAATTAATTTGTTTTTAAATGTAAGGTTAAAAGAGAATTTAAGTCCAGCAAAGCACAATTACAGTGTTATCAAAATGCCCCGCATTTGTGGATCAATCACTAGTCAAGAAATGAAAGGGAACACTTCTACGTGACAATCTATTGTGCTCGATAAATACATCGAAGAGCCAGCAATACGACAATTCAATCATAATATCAAATTCACTCCCTACATATTAAGTTTCAATATCACACTCCTATACACAAACTCAATTTCCAAGCTGATCAACATCATTCATTCGCATAGAAACCATGAAGCATTTCATATCTAAGTAAACTACGAAAACGAAAATGCAGGGAACAATGTGGGAGACTTAGAAGAACTTACAGCAAAAGCAACAATGGCAGACGAAAGCGCGAGGAATCCATACTTGGCCATGCCTTCTGATATACCAACAAAAGTGCTTGCAATCCCAAACATGATCCTCCAAAGCAATGCGCAAACCAGAACCCCACCGGCACCTAACAAGACCAGATAATTTCTCCGAAAAAACGCATCAATTTGCAGTCCAATAGCTGCCCGGTACCGTGAAAAGGTAGAAGAAACCACTGCCGCCGGCTTCTCAAGAACCTTTTTTGCGAAATTCCCATTAATCTTCTGACCAAATTCTGAGGTTTTGAAGGAAACAAACCTGAACCCAGTTGAGAACTTGTCATGTTTTGAGAGAATCTGAGTCAAACCGAGATTTGCAGAGCTGGGTTTAGAAGGGAACTGAGAGCGGACATAAGAGGTCAAAGTAGAGAAATTTGAAGACCCATTTGAGAGTAAATGAGAGGGTTTTGAAATGGAAGCTGAGTTGACTCGAAGATGGTGATTGATGAAGTGGAGTCTCAGTAGGCCGTGGATGATTTTTGTATTCGAGGGTTTTGACATTTTTTTTTCTTTCTCTCTTTCACAAACTGATTAGATTCAACAGACGCACAAACTCGAATTGCAAGAAAAGACTTTCAACGTTGAAGAAGAAGAAGAAGACAAATTGAAAGATTGATTGATCATAGAAGGAAAATGTTATTTTGAGCTGTCGACGCCCGATTTGATGTGTGTACGGTTTGGTTCGTTTTGGGTTTTCTGTTTGCTTAAATTTTGGACAAAAATTGATTAGATCGATCAAGTAATTTTTATGTTTATAATTTAATCTTTCTCTCTGAATTGTGTTCTGATTATTAAACTAATAAGAGATTAGCGAAAATGATTTAATTATTTTAAAATAACTTCGAAACCACGAGTAGTGTCAGTGACAGACGGACAAATATCTGAGAAGAACCTTCCGAAATCAAACACGAGTAGCTTTTGGTCTTAGTAGGTATCAAAACTCGATCACAATATTTGTGACAACAATTAGAGAAGAGGTAGAATTTGAACCCTCACCATCGATACAAAGAATGAGATGAAAAATCACTCAACCAAAATTAATGGACAAGCGAAAATGGTATTAATAGTTGTGTTATTCGATTAATTTGTAGGACAATCGATTTAGCCTAATGTCATTAGTGAAAAAAAGTTGATTGAAAATGTACAATCACTTGGAACATTTGTTTGCAAATGTATAGAATTCATTTGATATGTTTTGTTTTAGAAAAAATAACCTGAAGTTTAAAAACAGTTACTTGACACAACCATAGAAAGATTCTCACATATCTAGTGGCATGATTTGCATGTATACGCAATTTTTTTATGACCCGTAAATACCCTGTACTTAGGCACCCACAAGAGGATTCGAACCCGAGTCTTAATCAGAACAAACCACAAACCGAACCATTCTGCTAATGCATCGTGGTTAAGTTCACACATTTAGATACCCACAAGAGGATTCGAACCGCCGGGTTTGCGGGAACAAACCACAAATCCGACCATTGTGCATCGTGGGTTTACACATTTGTCTGTCATTATTGTAAAATTAACAGGTTTCATGAATAGCTAAACAGGGATGATTATTAATCAGCAGGAGAGAGTAAACGAGGTGCACACAGACAATAATACACATTCTGGTATATAAGGGGTTCAAATAGTAAAAATTCATTACCAAAATTGCAAAATCGAAGACATGTCACATATTTTTAACCACCAGACAATCACGTTGAACTGAAGAAAATCCGACTCAACTAACAAAAATTACGAAATTGGACTATCAAAATCTAGAAGTAGAGTTCTGCAAAAGATCTCTGAAATAAGTTTCTACCATCTTGGAGAAGTGAAATTCTTCAAGTTGATGATACAGCATCCAGGAAAGCTCTTCCAGGTTGACGATTAGCCAATCGACCATGGCATCCAAGGAGCTGCAACAATTACAAAACAGAAACAAGTTATAGATCCATTACCATTACATCTCCTATCTAAGTTACCAGAAACTAGGCTCAATAGAACAATACAGAATTCAAGAGCTTAACGAGGGTAAAAGCACTCAACGCATAGAGGTTTTCAACTTCAATATAGTTTTCCGATATTTTACCTTAGCATTGACACCATCTGGCATGATCCTGTTCTCTTGCTTCCACCTCACATAATCAGCACGGCTGAACTTGGTGAATCCCCTGTAAAAATTTACAAATACAATTGAGAGAAAAAAACCAAACAAAATCCTAAGTGGGTATCTTCATGTTATTACAAATGATCGCTATGGGAATAGAATTAATGATATATATGTATATATTCGTTAGAGACAAGAATGGATAGACGAAAAAATTTATAAACGTGGCATCTAATATCAAAACAACCTTTCAAATAACAAAATAAACAAAAATCAATCTAACACGGAAAAGAAAACTGTAAGCTTTGTTGGTGCCTTCTCCTACCCCAGTAACCCCACCTAAAATCAGTCTAACACGGAAAGGAAAACTGTAAGCTTTGTTCACCAAAGGGTCCCCTACCCCACCCAATAGAGAGAAAATCAAATCATTACCCTGCCTAACATACATAATTCTCACAAAAAATGGTGAAATACAAAACAGAGACACAGAAGTAAAATTTGCAGAATCATATAAAAAGCATACCACTTCCTGCTAACAATGATCTTTTGACGACCAGGGAACTTGAACTTTGCACGTCGAAGGGCCTCCTGTGCATGATGACTGTTGCTGTCCTTGCAACGCACAGAGAGCAGGACCTGACCGATTGCAACCCTAGCGCAAGTTCCTAGAGGCTTCCCAAAGGCACCCCTCATTCCAGTCTGGAGCCTATCTGCCCCAGCACACGAAAGCATCTTGTTGATACGCAGGACATGGAACGGATGCACCCTCACTCTCAAATGGAAGGCATCCTTACCCGCAAACTTTGCCATGTACTTGTTGCAGGCAATACGGGCAGCTTCCAAAGCCTCACTCGAGACATTCTCCTTCTCCCAACTCACAAGGTGGACACAGAACGGGAACTCATCGACACCCTTCTTCTTCATCCCAACATCGTAAATTCTGATCTTGGGATCAGGAACACCACGACAATACCGTGACTTAGGGTACGGCTTGTTCTTGATTTGACGGTAACACCTTGCCGGGCCTAAATTACAACCAAAATTTACACACATTCATCACCAGTCGAAAGCACATTAATTCCTCTATAACAATATACCTCAATGGAACTAGCTAACTAGCTAAGCAATCAATTCTACAACAAAATCTTCAATGCACATCATAACATGTGACATACAAATACACAAGAATGCATCGAACCTGTCGCATCCCCTAAAAACATATAAACAAACAAACCAAAGGAGCAATCCAGCAACTTAAAATTCCCAATAAACAGTGTTAGATCATATAATTTTTCCTTTCTTTTTTTTTTTGTCAAAGTTGAATTTTTACATGAACAGCATATATCTAAATTCGTTTTCAATATACATTTTATCAGACATTTTGCGAGATGTTTTGAATTCTAAAAACCCTAATGAGCTCAACACAAGAAAAATCAAAATATATTTCATTGATTGTGAATTAAAAAGAGAGAGAGGGCGAAATAGACTTACGTCTTCCCATGGCTGGCTTTTCTCGGCGGTCTCCGGCGGCGAGTCTGGTTTTTTTGGAGGAGATGGAGGTTGTAGTGGCTGTGAAGATCTTTAAATATAATGCAAAGAAGATGAAAATGAACCCTAAAATTTATTGACTAATCGGGTTGTTACACGTGGCCGAAATTGTTTACGTGTCATGGACTGGGGCTCGTCTGTTTATTGCGACCCAAGATTTTTTTTTTTTTAAGTAATTAAAAAAGGCCCATGGGCCTTGAAATGCATTCTATTATGTGGTCAACTGCGATACAAAATTTACAAAGTGAGAGCTTTTCAGTTCGCTACCCCGCATTTAGTCTATATAATTGTATCCAGGATTCCGAACTTGAGAGAAATTATAAAGTGAGAGCTTATTATAAAAAAAAAAAAGTGAGCTTCTCAAATCCATGAACTCGGAGTTAGTATGTTCGGAACACCAAATTTGAAAAAAATTAAAAAGGGAGAGCTTCTAAAGTCGAGGATCTCGGATTTAATTATGTTCAGGAAAACAGTGCGGATCTCCCTATTCTTCTAACGTTACACAACCGTTGTCTATATGATTCCAAACTCGAGGAATTATTTGTATGGTTATAGAAAACATTAATAGTAATGGATTAAAGTCTAATATATATATTTTTCCTAAATAAGAAATTAGAGAAAATCAATAAAAAAATTATTAACACATGTTTTCATTCATAAAGAATAATTCAAAACTCATCTTTGAATGGTTATAGCTTCTAAGAATTTGAACTGAATACCACTGAATTAATATAAACTCTTAAAGTCTTTAAATATCCGAATTGAATACACCCAGATTTATAAAGCCTTTAAATGTCCTCAAGAATCCTAATACAATACACCCCCCCCCCCCCCCCCCCCCCCCCCCCCCCCCCCTAAGATGAGTATCTTTAAACTTTTAAAAGAATTATAGATTTATAGGTAATATCTTTGATGTTATCACAACTTATTCCACTTTCATCAATGCAATATATATCTCTGAGTCTCGACTGTGGTAGATGAACCGCGCATATAGTGCTTAATCTTCATAAATCTCAACAAATCTTAACCTGTTTGGTTTCAAATATCCGCAAATATATATTTATATTATCTAAATTCATGTTCACATCACATTATTCATTTAACAGGCAAATAATTCATTTGGCTCAATAAATAAAAAAGGCAAGTAATTCATCACTCACTCACTCACAAGAGTTTCAAAGGCTTTTCAAGGATTCACTTGCACCCAAAAGATATATAAATATATAATATCCATGCTTTTGGTGAACCAACAATCAAAATTTATTTTACCATGAAAAAAACTTTGTTTAAAAATTCAAAGTGATTCAAAATCCACTAACAAACCATCAAAATAAGAGGTTATTGTAGTCTCCAACTACATATCATAGTTGAAAATGTTGCACAAATTCAACAAAGTTGCAGCAGCTAATTGAATAGACGACAAGAATCGTAAGCTCTTTTCGATGAAATGGAGGCACATCCACTCACTTTAGAACCTGTGTTCCAACTTCTCCTTCTCCTGGTAATTTTGAACATACCTGCACCAATTGCAGACACACATATTAGCTGAGAAATTCGGTTTCATATAGAAATAACAAGGAATGAGTGCATGTAAATATCTTCTTTGAGTTCTTTTGTGTGGAGTTCAATCAAACATATACTTGATCGACCAAAATAAAGCTGAACTAGATAGAATGTTAATAGGAAAAAAAAAAAAAAACAATAACACTAAACCAGCAATATCTCTACCCAGAATATCATCAACGTCCCCAACGCTAAACAATAACACAATAATACACATAGAAGGAGAAACAAGGCAGCATTCAATTCCAACTTATAACAATGAATACTAGGTTCATATATGCAAACAAAGAAGAGACAGTACGTACATATTGATCCAGATCATAATGACCTCGATTGATTATTTTTTAAAAAGGAAAACAAATTATGCTATACAGAAGAGCTCTATTGAGCTGATGACATGGATGCTGAGATAGTAAGATGGTTGGTGGAGATTGCGCCACTTCTTCGAGGATTGGATCTTCAAGAATTAGACGATGGATTGATGGAAGTTCTACAAAAGACACTCTATTGCTCAGTCAGCAGGAGTGTCAGCAAGTGCCTTTTACAGGTCCTTCACTGTTGACCCTTAAAGAACACAATCCTCTGCAAACATGACTCGATATCCCACCAACCATCTTAACATTTCACCGGCCACATCATAACCTCAAGGTCCTTAACAGAGCTCTTCCACATGCTAGTTTACACAACATCCCTATAGTAGACATCACATAACATCTCTTTTTCATTCTGTTCTAAAGATTGCACGCCAACAACATTATAATGCACAGTGACAAAGAAACAAACTAAAGCAAATAATACAAATTCCATGCATATACTTGCTGAGAAACTCATCTTTGATTATATACTAAAATGAATCTCCCAAACAAAATCCGAAAATTAACCATGTGGTATATCACATAGTCGAACAATACCAGTCATTAATTCCCCCGAAACCAAAAAAAAAACCAAAACTGCATTGTAAAGTATTATCAGCAGATCAAAAATCACTTTGGCACGAAATAAGCAAAAGAACTCAATCTAAAAGTGCTTTCAGCATTTCAAAAATCACTTCCAGAGTCAAAAATCGATTTTGATTGGCCGTTCCATTAACTTCAGCAAATATAAGCAAAAGCACTACCTCAATTTTTAATCTATCTAAGAAATCTAACACTTTCAAATCCAAAACCTAGATTTTCACAAACGAAACGACGAATTACATTTCGCTATCATCACAATCAATTACATCGAAGAAACATAATGCAAACATGATACAATAGAAAACGTATAAAAACACTCGGCAGATTCATCGATGATTTGACCTAAAACCTAAAACGAATCATTTTAGCAGAAACAACACACAAATCATAGACAACAAAAAATTTCTACGAATTGAAAAACGAGATCGAAGAGAGAGAGATATATATATTACGCGTAGACGCCGACGAGAGGAGTGATGAGTAGGGTGGCGCTGATCCAATTCTCGGAGACTTTGTGGTGGATCTTTCCCGGAAGATCCTTCCAGAGACCAGGCATAATCTTCTGCTGAAACGGCGACAGCGCGTACACCACCGCCTTCATTCTCACCGGCTGCTTCCCCATAGCTCTTTCTCTGTTATCGCAGTGTTTTCTCACGCGCTCTCTCTGTGTATATCTCTCTTTTTCAGAGACCTATCGGTTCCATTTAACTTTGACTGCAAGACAGTTTTTCCTTATCCCGGGTTTGTGTGCGATAATTCCCGCATCCAAACAACCTACTTCACTTCAAGGTGGGAAAATATCGAAATAGTCCAGTTATTTAAGACTATTATCAATTGAGTTGACATATTTGGTCAATTATACAATTTAAGTCCTTATAGTTTCATTTTCAAATTAATTTTTGTTTTTGTCAAACAAACCTTTCTACATCATTAAAATTAACATTTTTGTTATCTTTTGTAATAAGAGACAAATATACTTTTGTGTACAATATTTAAACACTATTGTTGGACTTATTAGACCTAACCACGTATGAACTCGTTATTATGTTTAACTACTTATTCGACGTGCAAATTACGAAACTCTCAAGATAATCTATAGATTTTTAAATATAGGTTCTGCACTATAATTGGTATAATGAAATAAAATATAAAATTGTGAAATGTACTCTATCTTAATTGACAACCATATTAATCATATTATTCATTAAATTTATAAAAAGCACCGTAAAATATAACACTAAAACTCTATAAATTACAACCAAAAAAAAAATGAAAAAAATTACATAAAAACTCCCAAATTACAACTACTGTATATTAATCAGGTTTAACGGTCAATTACAAGTCAAGCCTTCAATATTTTTGTTAAGATTGGCATTGCCCCTGCCCCTAAGCCTTATTTAGAGTAGGTTTGTCCGTTCGGGTATGACCACCACTTTTGGGTAGGGATGGCAATGGGGCGGGTTCGGGGCGGGGTGACCTTCTCCGTACCCCACCCCATTTATTTTTTGAAAACCCATCCTCTCATAAAACCCCACCAAAGATGGAGCAGAGCGGAGCGGGGCGGGGTACAATGGGGAGTGCTGTCCCCATCCCCACTCATTTACCCCATTTATATATATTTTTTATTTAAATAATAAATATATAATCATTGAATATGATATAATATATAAATTAGTAAATAATTTCAAGAAACTATTAAAAAAAATCTCATAAACATAATTCTCACAAGTAATTCAATCATTTTCAAGTATAAACATAAGTACGAAATCAAAATTTTCTTCGAAACTACGTAGTTTAACTAATCATTATTTTAAACGGGGTGGGGTGGGGTGGGGTGGGGTGGGGTGGGGCGGGGAGTATAAAACCCATCCCCACTCTATACCCATTGCGGATTAAACTATCTATCCCCATCCTCATCCCCACCAAATTAAAACTCATCCCCACCCAAAAAGTGCGGGTCCCCGCGGGGCCCCATCCCCACGGGGAATTTTGCCATCCCTACTTTTGGGGATTCAACTTTTATTTTTTCATTATCTAAGATCGGCCATGCCCAAATTCGACCCTTTAAGCTTCCGAGCTCCAAGAGTTAAGCCCTGCCCCATCAGATCATAGGGTTTGGACCCATTAGACACCTCTACTACAGGCTGAGGTGGCTTGTCGAGAAACACTCTAGCTGATGACATGTCATCCCCTCTCTATTTTGACCACATTTCTCACCAAACTAAACAGTCATAGCTCATAATTGCGGAGAAAACCCCCCAAAAAAAGAAAAAATGAAAATCTTTCACGTTCCTTGCTTGGAAGACAACTACTCTTACCTGTAATTGACACGATTTCTCTTCAATTCCCACAAAAATGTTATCTGGGTTAGGGTTTTTTCAGTGAAAAGATTGAATTTTTAATTCTGGGTGTTGTTTTTTTAAGGATCATCGATGAGAGCACCAAAGAAGCTGCGATTGTGGACCCAGTAGAGCCAGAGAAAGTACTTGAAGCTGCCAAACAACACGGGGTTGATCTCAAAATCATCCTCACCACCCACCACCACTGGTACTGCACCGTTTTTGTCCAATTTTACATCTTTTGCTGTTCAAAAAAAAAATTATTTCTTTTTTAAATTGTATTAATTTGGATGAATTTGAGAAAAAATAAATAAATTATGTTTGTGGGTTTGTGTGAATACTGAATAGGGATCATGCTGGTGGGAATGAGAAAATGAAGGAGATGGTGCCTGGAATCAAGGTGTATGGCGGGTCACTTGATAATGTGAAGGGTTGCACTGATAAAGTTGAAAATGGTGATAAGATCTCACTTGGTGCTAATGTTAATATACTCTCACTTCACACACCTTGGTATGTCTTATTTTTCTTGTCAATTTGATTTTTTTTTTTTTTTTTTCCTACATTTTTATGTCATCCTAAGAACATGTATTTTGAGGTGTTTCACTTGGACTGATAGATAATTACACATATTTTGTTTATCAAAGGCATATATATAGAATTATATAATATTTGCTCGCTAAGTTTTAAGTGTAATTGGATAATTCTATGTACTTTTTTCATCAAATGCATATATATCTAGAATTATATAATTTTTGCTCGCTAAGTTTTAAGTGTAGTTGGATAATTCTATATACTTTGTTCATTAAATGCATATATAAATGGAATTATAGAATTTTTGCTTGCTAAGTTTCAAGTGTAGTTGGATAATTCTACTTCATAATCTGTACTTTCAAGGTCGTTGTTATTTCATAATTTTTGTTTTCGAGTATGGAAACTTCATTGTTACTTGATATGTATCCGTTAAACTTGGTGGTTTGTTTTGGAAGATCAGTCTCCTTGTTGTTAAGGGCTTCTGACCTTATTTTTTGTTCCTCTCGATCCTGTGATTTGTTTACTACCAGCCACACCAAAGGTCATATAAGTTATTATGTGACTGGCAAAGACGGGGAGGACCCAGCTGTTTTCACTGGAGACACACTGGTAAGTTGAGAGAAGGATTTATTTCATCTTTTTGTGTCAAGTTTTGAGCAAGAGAAGTGTTGGAAGTAAGTTAGACAAGTTACACTCTTTATATTTCACTTAGCCGTATGAAATGCATTTGCAAGTGACATTTTCCATTTACTCTTTTTGGTTAAAATAGAGCAAAATAATGAGCAACAACTTCAACGTTAGCAACGGGATGTTCTGGATTCGTAGATATAACAAATAAGAGTATAAAACGTCTCCTTTCATTCGAACTATGAGAAATTGGTACTGTGAGATCTTGTTAAGACATTTGCATTTGGACAATCAGAGCATGCTGTTCATCAAGCAGAAAACTAGAAATTGGCGATTGCGTTGTTATCATTATGCTGGAATTTATTTCTGTTTCTTTTACATATACTTATAGTTTTGTATGGCCACATGTTCTATGTGTAGTTCATTGCGGGTTGTGGAAAATTTTTCGAAGGCACAGCAGAACAGATGTATCAATCGCTGTGTGTAACATTGAGCTCGTTACCAAAACCAACCCAAGTTTACTGTGGCCATGAGGTAAAATAATATGCTGATTATCTGATATTCTTTTCTGAAGATGATTTTCATTGGTGATAGCTTAAATTTCTTGTATCCATTAGAGGAGAAGTTTCCAGCTGTTGTATAAGTTAAAAGTCTACCGATTCAATTTCGTAATGGTTATATCTATCACCACTCTTGACCCTCCGCTTCATCTAGAATTTCAATTTCTCATTAAAGGCACATGCCATATTTGAACTATCCCTGAGCCAGCTTATGTTAGACCACAGCTGTAAGCAAAAACGTAAATTTTAGGGTGAGCTTGGTATATATGAGAAATGATTGCCCGACATGAGCTACTTTCGGATGGAGATAGGAAGGTAGTTAACGGTCTTAATAGCCTCAATTATTCTATACCTTTCCAGTTATTTTGTTATCTCCCTCGTGTACAAAATTCAATCTGCTAAATAAATGTATGCAC
Source organism: Acer campestre (assembly GCA_954870605.1). Classification (NCBI taxonomy): domain Eukaryota; kingdom Viridiplantae; phylum Streptophyta; class Magnoliopsida; order Sapindales; family Sapindaceae; genus Acer; species Acer campestre. The sequence continues at coordinate 2,684,767 of OX940808.1, read as the reverse complement.
TCATTCCATGAATAATGCAATCACGAGGCAACATGAGCAAGTACCAAAATTTAGAGCAGTTGCTTTTGTTGAAACCTGTTGTGTTCCAATTAAAACAGTAGAATTTTTGTTGTGTGGATTGAAGTTTCATGTAGTTCTTCTTTTGTTCGAAGCTTAACATAATGTATTAATGTTTGGATTGGTTTTCTTCCAGTACACAGTGAAGAACCTACAATTCGCTCTGACAGTCGAACCAGACAACACAAAGATACAGCAAAAATTATCGTGGGCTCAGCAGCAGCGGCAAGCAGGCTTGCCAACCATCCCCTCAACCATCGAGGAGGAGATGGAGACTAACCCCTTTATTCGGGTTGATCTACCCGAGCTTCAGGTCTTCTTTTATGCTAAATTACTATCTTTCTAATTTTGGTCTAAGTTGTGGCACACCAGTTCATTAGTCTTCATCACAAAGCATTCTTGTTTAGACATATTTCCTTGTCTGCAGAAGTTGGTTGGTTTCCACGATCCCATCGAAGCTCTCCGAGAGATAAGGCGACGGAAGGACAACTGGAGGGGTTAAACTGAGGACCTCCAAAGAAAGCTTCTCTAATGGCCCGCCCTCTTTACTTGCTATATGTGGAACTTTTGTCTTTACTACTGTAATTGTAATATTTGATCCATAATAATGTTGTTATTCTTGTGCTATGTGTATGTGACTGAATTATAATACCCTTTTAAGTTCCTAATTTCATCTTCTTGTGGTGGATTGTGGAAGATAAATTGCGACCGTCCAATTAAAAGTTGTCAATGGGATTGGATTGTGTTATCGTGACAATCGTCCAATCAAAGATAATTTACGCGATGAAATTTACAAAATGTAATTTTTCTCTCTCAAATGTGAATTTCTCTTCTGATTCTCTAGGTAAACTTACTCTATATTCCCATTATGTTAGTGACTTTTATGTCTAAAACTCTTTTAAAGTTGTTGAAAATTTAACTTGCGGTTGCCAACAGGGGTATAGTTCAGCTAGCAAATGAACGAGTTTGAGACTTGGGCAAAGGACATCTAGGTCAAAGGTTTGAATAACAAAGGTTCGAATTTTATCAATGGCGGAAACTATAAAAAAATACATGGTTCTGAATTAATAGATATTGTAAATATATATATATATATATTTAACTTGCAACTCTCTATTTTTTTCTCTCTAAATAATGACATACCCTATATATCCAAAAGAATAATGTTAGGCTGCTTAAAATATTTATTTGAAATTAGGAGTGTGCATTTTCGGTTTGGTTTGGGTTGAAGCTCAATGTCAAACAAAACTAATATGTATCGTTTGGCTATATTTCAACCCAAACCAGACCAATGTGATTTGTCAAACCGATTTAAACTAAAAAGAAAAAAAGAAAAAAAAATCGAGTTAGTTTGGATAGATTTATTGGTTTAAGTTTGAATCCATGAATCATTTTTTGTATTATTATAAAAAATATATTTAAATATAAAAATGTTAAATATAGGTGTTATTTAATTATTTTAAAAATTAACAAATATTATATAATTAACAAATTAACAATAACAAATATCAAAACAGGAAAAATAAAAAATAAAACATAATAAAACTTATATTCTAAAATGCATCAAAAAAGAGGGGTAATTATATTTTATTTCTTAAAAAAAATATAATATATAAAAGAAAGATGAGTGATACAATACCAAATGGCCGATATGAATGAAAAAAAAAATGAAAAAAAAAAAAAAAAAAAAAAACTAATTTATATGAGAAGTAAATAAATATAAATAAAAGTTACAAAACCATAGGGAATATGGATTTAACTTTTATTGAATATATAGGTTGGTTTCGGTTGTATGAATTTTATTTGAGTAATGCTAGACAACCCAAAAATTTAGTCTAAATTTCAACCAAAATGATGTGGCAAGTGAGTTATCATCACCATACATAACATGAGAAGATGTGGTTAATGAAAAAACCACTTGCCACATCATTTGGGTTGAAATTTGAGCTAAATTTTTGGGTTATCTAGCATTAGTGATTTTATTTTTAGCAACTCAAACTGAACCAATATATGATCCGATTAATAGTTTTTTTTATATGTGAAACCAAACCATAAAGTTTGGGTTGGATTAGTCGGGTTGGTTCGGTTTGACGTTTTTTTCACACCCCTATTTGAAATTATGTCTAATTTACTAGTCATATGACTAGTCAAGATTTTATATACCATTAAAATTTAAAATCTAATTTGACCAATAAATTATATTCATTTTAATTGATATCATTAAAATTTAAAATCTAATTTGACCCCATGTTTAAATTAAAATTTTCATTTTAAGAAACTAATTAGTTTAATAGTTTTCAAAAACTTTGGAGATTTTATTTCAAAAAAAAAAAAAAAAAAAAAAAAAAAAACTTTGGAGATTTGACTTTATCCAAAAAAGAACAAAAAATAAAAAAAACTCCTAGTCAGCAACAGCTGATAAAAACTTAATCTTTTTTTTTTCTTATAATGATCCATCAAACAAGGAAACAATCAATTAATATTAGAATTTTAAAAAATTAATAATTATATAATATATTACATCGACATTTGACTCTGTAATAATAATAATAATAAATAAATAAATAAGAGAGAGAGAGAGAGAACAAAGAAGCGAAATCGAAAAAAATATCTTCGACTCAACAACCACTCGTCCGGCTCCTTCGAAGAAGCTGAATAAGTAGAAGACGCGTTTCATTTCTGATTCAATTATCTTAGAGAGCAAGAAAAAGAAAGTGGATTTTTTCTTTTTTATCAAAGCAGAGAAACAGGGCAGGAAAAAAAAAAAAACAGCCATTGATAGGATCAAGTCAAAAAAATACAAAAAGAAAAATAAATAAATTGGATCTTCACGTCGTTTTCAGTCGCGGAAACTACGTGATGCACACTTCATTGTAAGCCCTTATTATAGTTTATGCATAACAGCTTTTATTTATCGGTCTTTTGAATTTTTATTTTTCTTCTTCTTCTTCTTTTTATGAGCTTTGACATATATCTGTTCAAAATTGAAATAAAGGGTCTTTATTTATTTATTTGTCTTGCATAATTATCTCAAAAATTTCTCCTTTTGATTTCTGGGTTTCGTTTCTAGCTCTTTTAGAGATTTATAGATAAGGGTTTTATATGGAAACATCATCATCATCATAATCATCTTCATGAGCTTGTCCAAATAGAATAAAGGGTATTTATTCTTATTATTTTTTCATGTGTAATTGTCACTGAATTTAGCCTTTTGATTTCTGGGGTTCTGTTTCAAGCTATTTTTAGAGATTGATAGACAAGGGTTTTAAATGGGAACACCATCTTCAACCTCTGCTGATCCGTACACGGGTTCCTTTTCGTCTTCTTCAACATTGAACGATAGTGAGAGTGGTGCTAGGAGTAATACTGGTTCTAGTAGTAGTGGTAGTAGTAGTGATAATTCTAATTCGAGGAGCTATGGATTTCAATTACCAGCTGCATTGAGGTTTTTCCGGTCACCTTTATCAGTTCTACTGGAGTTTTCTGGTGCCATACCGACCACATCCAGCCGCCAAGAGTCTGAGCAGGGTCTGGCGGTCAACAGTGGCTCACAGGTTCAAATTCAGACCTCCCAGTTGCCCAATTCAGTTGATGGTCTCAGCTCGGTGAGTCCTGGGGAGGTTTCGATTCAGATAATTAGACCGGAGAGTGCTGAGACCACAGGAGCACTGTTGGAACATGAGGGAGATGCTGGGAATACTATAGAGGTAGGGGAAGCGATTCCGATGGCACCTCCTTCTTCTTCGATGGAAGGTAGTGCTAGCAGGGACACTTCTTACCAGAGTTTTGATATTCAACAGATTGCACGGTGGATTGAACAGGTTCTTCCATTTTCGCTGCTTTTATTGGTGGTCTTCGTTCGTCAGCATTTGCAAGGTATTCAGTTTTCTTCAATCAAGTTATTGTTGAACAGGAATGTTCGTGCAATTTGCGAATTCTAATGCTTAATTTTTGTCCCTTGAAACTTTTTGTTAGTTAGTTGCTAAATGCCAAACCATAGGAAAATTGAGTAATTGAGTTATGTTTTATGAGAAGGAACTATACCGTTTGATGAAATTAATGTGGATATGTTTCTGTTCTTTCTTTTTGAACTCGTTATGGCTTGTGACGTACTATTATATGCCATCGTTTACTAAAGAGTTGAATTCATTTAATAGCTTCCGTGTTGTCCTGGTGTCTATTTGTTAAGTCATTAAAGATGTTTTATCCTTGTGAATGATTTTCCAGAATTGCATATCTCTGAATACGAACCACCACTATGACAATAGAAATAGATTTTCCTTTCAACATTCTTTCCATGGTAGTTTTATTACCTAAGCCTTCCCTTCTTAGAACATCCTATAGTGTTTGAAATCATTCAGTTAAAGTTTAGTCAGTTGAAGAAACTTTTGATAAGGATGAAATATTATGTTGCTTTGACCCTATATTTCCATCAGCTTCTTGTTCTTGTTTAGCTTGTCAGTTAGGTTGGTATGTATGATAAAGGAATTTAGAATTGGTGGCCATGGAAATGGAGAGTAAGGCTTCCCCAATGCTGGGAGACCATTTGCTTTGGCAGTGAAGATTCCCACCACAACCCCACCCCACCACACCCCCCCCCCTCCCGATGGCTGCATGTTTCTCATATTATGTAGAGATGATGGACTTAGACTAAGATCTAAAACACGTTCACTTCTTATAAAACACGCTTCATCAATTTGAAGTTGGAGTTGTTGTTCCAAGAGAACAGTTTCCCTGTTTGTCGGTTAACTTGCCACATTGTTGCTCTTTTAAGGAGATCTGTTTTCCCATTTTGTATCCTGTTGTTTTCCTTGAAAACGAAATTTGTCTGTTATCAAGGGTAGGAGAGAAAGAATAAAAAAGAGAGACAAAATCTGTGTATTCTTTGTGTCCTTTTACCTTTATCTCTATTCCAATCCTTATCATCGCCCCATCGGAATTCAGAGCCCTATGAAGTTTAAGTGGCATCCTAGTACACCTTGATGGAATTTCTTAATGCAATTATCTATATTCCATATTTTTAGTCAGTGCAATTATCTCTAAGATCTCTCATCTTAGCTCTTTCAATAAAGTTTTAGTTAGTGAATTTTTTTCTTCTCACTTGCAGGTTTTTTCGTCACAGTTTGGATTACAGCTGTCATTTTTAAGTCGAATGATATTCTACGAAAACAGACTGCTCTAAAGGTGCTTTCATGTGACTTGCATTTCTTCTTTCTTAAATTCACTCCTTTCGCCACAGTGAAAAAATTTAACACATAATTTCTTGTTGGTTTTCGCAGGGGGAGAGGAAAAACTCTGTTCTCATTTTAATTGCAATTGGTTTCTTGCTTCATGTGGTTGGTACTTACTGGTGGTTTCATAGTGATGATCTTTTATATCCATTGGTTATGATTCCTCCAAGAACAATACCACCTTTCTGGCATGCTATATTCGTCATCTTAGTGAATGGTAAGAGTTTGACCACTCATCATTGTGTTTGTTTTCTCATTGGTTACAGTGGTTGTAGTGATATAGTGGAGGTATGGTAAATATTTGGGATGTCCTCGATCATGCATCGAACTCTCATGTATTGCTTGTGAAATATATGCCCAAAATATCGTCACCTTCTCCATGTTCTCTTTCTTTTCGATTTTGCTAACATATTGAGGGCATTTTCAAAATTTGTCACTTTCAGATACAATGGTGAGGCAGGCTGCAATGGTTTTAAAGTGTCTACTGCTAATGTATTATAAGAATGGCAGAGGCCATAATTTCCGTCGGCAGGTAATAAGATATCATCCATCACAAAATTACTTGCACAAATTTGGAACTGCAACTATCTCCTTCAAAATTTTGGAAGCTCTCTGACTGTTGGCATTTGGTTTTTAAGGGTCAAATACTAACTCTGGTTGAGTATACACTACTGTTCTACCGTGCCTTGTTGCCAACACCTGTTTGGTATCGATTTTTCTTGAACAAAGAATATGGGAGCCTCTTTTCATCGCTGACTACAGGGCTATATTTAACTTTCAAGCTCACAACTGTTGTTGAGAAGGTAGGGTCTTCATCTGTCAGCGTTTTGACCTGTCTCTGCTTTTCAATTTCGCTTAGTTCCACTTCCATAAATATACATACCCCAATGTGGTTGAATTGGATTGGTTTGTTCATCCTAACGTATTGGATATTTGGATATGCTTCCCAGGTTCAATCTCTCTATGCTGCCTTAAGGGTGTTATTGCGAAAGGAGTTTCATTACGGGTCTTATGCCACAATGGAACAGGTATGATGGTGTGTCATTTTATTTCTCTGTTAGATATGCTTTCTGAAGTCTTGTTGTGATGGCTACTTAGCTTGGCAGGCGGAAATTAGTATTTCCTTTTACATTGTTAATTTTGCATACGAGCAAATGATGATTTGCCCAGGAAAGAAACACTTAAAACATTTTTTTTATTTTTTATGATGCATTATCACAATAACTACTTAATGATTTATTAGGGGATTTCAATAGTTTTTATATGGTATAATTCTTTGCTAAACATCTGCTTCCTATACATCTGCACCTGCAGATAATGTTCAGTCTTAAAGTAAAATATAGGTGTTTATAATGTCAGTCAGGTTTATGAACGTTGCATATTCCCCGCTAGAGAATCGTTTCTTTAAGTAATTATGAGCAAACGTGGTCATTTGATTTTTAGGAACAATGTGGGGGGAATTTTTCTATTCCACAGTGTTTGAGGGTTAACGTTCTGTTTATATCCCTTGTCATTTGGGCTTGCTGAACTTCATTTCACATATAAATTGAATATTTCACTTGATGTGGGGTGTCTCTTGATTTCATGAATCTGCCTGTGTGTGCACATGTTAGACAAATGTTGGTAATCAAATAATCGAGTTCATTTTCTCCGGATCTAGTTATCTATTCTTCTGAGCTCTAGATAATCTATTGCAGGTAAGCGCAGCAGGAGACCACTGTGCTATTTGCCAGGAAAAAATGCATGCCCCGATCCTGTTGCGATGTAAACACATTTTCTGTGAGGACTGTGTTTCCGAATGGTAAGTCTGCTCCTGTTTCCCAATGAAGTGAACAAGCTCGTTGTGTTTTTTTAAAGTTAAATTAGGAAGTTAGCATATATCAACTATTTAGAATGTATTGCTACCATAACTAGCTTCCCTCTCTTTACCATCCGGTGTTTATCATATTTTCAGGTTGGAAAGAGAAAGGACATGTCCTCTGTGCAGAGCGCTGGTAAAACCTGCAGATTTGCGATCATTTGGGGATGGATCGACAAGTTTGTTATTCCAGTTGTTCTAAATACACCATCGTCTACGTACATTACATTTCATACCGGCAAAGGTTCCATTCTGTTTCATACATAGGCAAACAATAGAGATGTATATTATTTACTACTACTGCTACTTTGACTCTAATTCAAATGGGAAATGAATGAAAAGGTATATATACCATGTCGATGTTCAAGGAATATTACAACACAAAAGAGGGAAATTCTAACCCTTTGTTGAATTCATACCTCTTCTTAGACTTTTATGATTAAAAGAAGTATTTTTTTTTATTATTATTTTGTTGATTTTTGTTGACTTGCTTGGTGCAAATTGGATGCTTGGAAGTCAAAATGATAATAACAATAATGGTTGAAAAAGGAAGAAGATTGTTAGTGTGGCCTGTAAAATTTGCTGACCATTAGGCTAGCAAATGGCAAGTCAATACCGACACTGCCCACTATGTCACTATTGGACGCAGTACATATAAAATCTTCAGTGCTTAGGTTCGAGTGGTGCATCCGGCCACTGAAAATTGATAAGTAGTAAAAAAAAAAAAAAACATAAGAAAAATGCATTGTCCGATATTTTCTAATCGAGTGCACTTTCTTCATATGCCATTATCTGACAGTGTTATACGCCACATGTTCGGTGGTCGGGTGTACTTTCTCCATATGTCATATCTGACACCGTCATATGTCATATTTCAGAGGTTGGGTACACTTGATGCACACAAGAAATTATCATATAGAGCCAAAACTATTTTGAAATCATGGATCTCTTATACTTTATTGACACCCTTCCCGTTTTTAATTTTCTATCTTTACCGTCTCAACTATGGAAAAATATCTTTAGTCCATAAAGATGGATCATACATCTTCCGTCATATCATGATCGCAACAGAAGATGCATGGTAGGTCCTCTCTTTGATTAGAAATTTGAATGTTAAATTATTATTTTTTTTCAATAAAATATCTAGGAATTCTAATTAAGGATTAAGGTGCACACAATTTTCATGATATCTATACCACATGTCATGATATAAGTAGAGTATACAAAAAGCTTTTTGTTGTTGGAATAGAGACACTAGATAAAAGGACAGGAATCTCATTCAAACTAGCTGGCTCTGCTATTAATTGTTCACGGAGCCAGTTGCAATTGGCAATAACATTTTCTTTTTTCCTTTTCAAACACCCAAATTCACTTTTATCAAAAGTTAAAGTTCTCTTATTACATTTGCTGTGTTTTGTGAGAATCTTGTCGGAGAAAGTTGAACATTAAATTTATGATATTAATAATATAATTTAGTAATCGACAAACTATCAGATAATATAATATAATCTGTCTTATCGAATTTTTATTATATATATATTTTTTATTTTGGGTGTATGATCTTTACAAGTTGAAATGTGCCATTGCAGAGAGTTGGTTGTCTTGTAGGAAAGGAAAAAAAAAAAAAAAAAAGCCAGTATATGATGATGGAGATGATGATAATGGAAAACAAGAATAATAAGAATATGCAGGAAGTGAGTGTGGTCTCCACAAATGCACTCTCAATAATGGAGAGAAGGATTGATACTGTTAAAATAGATAATTTATAAAATAAAAAGATGAAGAAATTATTACCATTTGACAAAATTCGAAATTCTCTGGAATTTTTTCAGTCTCTATGCTATATAACTGTTATCCACCCACTCAACTTGACTATTATTTTTATTTCCAAAAAAAAAAAAAAAAACAAACTTGACTATTATTTTTACATTTTATTTATTTTTAACAAAAAAAAAAAAAAGGATTTAATTATGATCGATTGATTGTGTTCTAAGTCAGGGTTTTGTCGGAACCTACTTTGATCAACCAAACCCTCATTGCATGGATTTATGATTTAATTTTGATCAAATACTATACTTATGATTTCAATCAAACACTATAAATGTAACTCGAATAATTGCTTTAGGAATCTACTTTAATAAATAAAATCTTGTCTGGACCGACTTATATGATCTTCGGATCAAATACAGTAAATGTAACTCGAATAACTATTTTTTTACAATTGATAGAAGGTGTTCTTATGTACACGTTCTTAAATAATGAGAGATTCGAAAAAACAGTTGATATAAAAAGAGACATATGCATGACAAATCAACCAATAACGAATCAAATAAGATTTGGTGTGTACACAAATGCATAAAGTTTTTCTTAGTAAAAAAATTCTTAACCAATGATTGACAATGATAGAAAATAAATTATCATTTTTAATAATATGTATAATAATGCATTAATATTTCAATTAATTTTCATGTTGTGACAACCGACAAATGACAATAACTAAGAATCATTTTTTTGCAAAAATATTATTAATTGTTATATATATATATATGAACTTTTACAGTGTACACTTTAAGCATATTTTGATGAAATTGTATAAAATATATTGAATCTTGATTTGATTTTTTTGTATGGATGGTTAAAACATTGAAATACATTTATGGAAAAAAAAAAATTAAGAAATTCGGGTGCAAAAACTAATTTTTTCCGATTTTGTTGAAGATAAACCATTTAAAAATAAGGAAACATAAGGAAAAAAAATAGTTCTCAAATCCAAAAAAATTCCAAATTTTTACTAAATGTGTATTTTAATTTTCTTAGGATGCATACAAAAAATCTCATCAAAAAATATTTGATTACATGCAATTTCATCAAAAGGTGGTTAAAGTGTATATTGTAAAAATCTTCATTGAAAAATTACTCTCTCTATATATATAAAGATAATATCGGACTGAATGAGTGAGTATCTTTTAACATCAAACACAGTGGGATGCAGTAGAATTATTAAAACATTTTTAATCAAATAAATATATAATGATTTTCCATGAACTCAAATCACTTTGTAAAAGACAATCAAACAAAAATCTCATAAATAAAAAATCATATATATATATATATGTATATATAGGTTGGTCCAACACTCGAGTAATGTAGGTTTAGGCCTCTAATTGGTTGTTCATAAGATTTATCTATTCATTCATGTGTAGCATAGCAACAGCCAGCAGCCTCTATATTTTATTACATATTTTGATTGATTCCCAAAAAGTTTAGTTTACTAATAGAAATTAAACACTAATTAGATTTCGACAAGTGATTATTATCAATAAACAATTCAATTTAATTAAGTTGGTTGAAGCCGACGCAATATATCAATGAAATATTGAAATCTGATTATATATAGGGGTAATTACCCTGGTGGCCATCGACTTTTGCCACCACTATCAAAATGGCCACCGGATGGGGAATTGGTTTGGAAATGGCCATTTTTGGCAAACAATGTTACACTAATGGTCATTCCGTTATAACACCGTTAACTTTGTCTAAGAATGTTACACTAATGGCCATCAATTTGTTCACTTGGTATCAAAATGGTCATTATAATCATTTTTCTCCAAAATTACTCTAGTGGCCATCCATTTGGTCAATTAGTATCAAAATGACCATTATAATTGTCAAACTTATTTTAGAACATTTGTATTGACCATCCATTTGGTTAATTGATATCAAAGCAATCATTATATGTACACCTATATTCAGTTAGAAAAATAGAGTAAGCAATCATTTTAAAATAAATAAATAAATAAAAAATCATTCAATAGAGAAAATGAAGAATTCATTTGATTTAATATAATTTAAGTCTCATACACATCAAATACTACTTGTCAAACTACACAAGTATACCAAAATCCCCTATACAAGTATACCAACTTGTTCCTTTTAATATGAAAACTATTCAAAAACCATATCCGATTGCACCATATTCAAAACCACACAAAAGTTTGACAACCAATTTTCATGGTATACTTGTGTAGGGGATTTTGGTATACTTGTGTAGTTTGACAAGTAGTATTTGATGTGTATGAGATTTAAATTATATTAAATCAAATGAATTCTTCATTTTCTCTATTGAATGATTTTTTTTTTTTTTTTAAATGATTGCTTACTCTATTTTCCTAACAAAATATAGTTGTACATATAATGATTGCTTTGATACCAATTAACCAAATGGATGGTCAATACAAATGTTATAGAAAAAGTTGGACAATTATAATGACCATTTTGATACCAATTGACCAAATGGATGGCCACTTGAGTAATTTTGGAGAAAAATGATTATAATGGTCATTTTGATACCAAGTGAACAAATTGATGGCCAGTAGTGTAACATTCTTAGACAAAGTTAACGGTGTTATAACGGAATGGCCATTAGTGTAACATTGTTTGCCAAAAATGGCTATTTCTAAACTAATTCCCCATCCAGTGGCCATTTTGATAGTGGTGGCAAAAGTCGATGGCCACTGGGGTAATTACCCCTATATATATTTATATCATCATCATCATATACATTTCTGATTATCCTACTAACTTGATGCCTCTAAACCTTAATGAATTATTTTGAAATTTAAATCCTATGTGAAAGTTGAGTAATTTGCATTATATAAATACTCACCAATTAATTGTGTTTAAATGGCCAAATGCGCCCAATTTAATAAAGAGCACTCATTCATTCGGTCCATTAATGTTCCAAATTCGAGTAATTAAAGATCAATCTAGCTCAGAAGCACACTGCAATTTATGACATGTCTTTTTTTTTTTTGAAATATTACCTTAATTCAGAATTTTAAGGGGAGAGACTCGAACTCATAATCTTTCGGTATGAGCGTGACTTGTGAAGAATATACCACTAAACTAACCGCATCTTGTCGATTTAAGACAAGTACATGCTTTTTATTTTATTTATTTTATTTTATTTTTATTGGTAGGATTCAAACCGCTAACCTGAGAGTCATTTGTCCAAACCCTAAAGTCGTTCATCTACCAACTAAGCTGCGTCTCTCGGACTAAAACACGTACATGTTAAAGATAAGTTTCTAGTTATTTTAATCTTCACATCCTCCAAGGAAACAGAACTGAACTCTATTATTAGTCTAGTTATATACCACATTTCACTGGTTGCAGCCTTGCTGCAGGCAGGTTCACTACTGATGATGTGAATGTGATTACAGTGAAATTGAAAGTAAAACTGGTTCAGCTGCTGAGTCATGAACACATTCATGAGCTCTCTCTCTCATTCTCATTCACTTTCACTTTCACTTTTTCTTCTCAGTACTGCAAAAGATAGAGAGATAGAGAGTGGTTTACACCTTCACTTTTCTTCTTTGTTTCTTTCTTTGAATCAACATCTCTCATTACTGCTACTACAAAATCCCCTGAAGTCACAGAAAAAAAACTTGCCAAAAAAAAAAAAAAAAAAAACCCTACCTCTCTTTTACTCTCTCCTTTTTTTTTTTTTTAACTCTCTCTATATATTTCACTCTTGTGTGTATGGCCATATAAGATTTGTAAAGATCTAGAGGTCACTTTCCTGTCCCTGATTCTCATGATGACAATGACCCAACTTCACCCATCTTCCTTCTCTTGCTTATTTTCTGCAACTATCATCAACCTATACAACTTCTTTATATATCTTTCCTCTCTCTCTCTCTCTCCCTCATGTAGAGAATTAGGGTTAGGGTTTCAGTTTATGGAGACACAACCCACCTATCATTACTACCAGCAGTTAAGTTCTATCACATCTCTCTTTTTTCTTTGTTTCTTATATTTTTCATGATTAAAATATACATTAGATCATATATATTTTTTACTTTATTTGATTTTGAATGAAAAAAATAAAAATGAAAAAGGGTTTTCAATTCCGCAGCAATACTGTTATTAAGATGATGAATCTATTAAATATATTGGTGCATAAAGAAAACTTATCATTTCATGTTGGTTTTAATTTATGTTAATTATATACGTCTCCTTTTTATTCTAAGAATTTTTTCTGTTGTTTTTCAATCTGGAGACGTTGTTGATTGCTTGAACAAGTTTATCAATTTATACTATTCATGAATAGTAGCTTATTGTTTCATTTGGGAATCTTTTTTTTTTTTTTTTTCACTTTCCTTTTGAGTGTGCCATCTCAAATATACACAGTAATCATCACCAAATTTTGATGGCAAAGCATTGTTGTTGGTGAGTATATAGCTAGAACTGAAATTTAATCAAATAATTGAAGCAATCAAATTACTTCTTAATAATTAGCTTTTGGCTTCTGCTTCCAAATTTTATTAATATTTGAAACTCCATTGTTGGGTATTTTCAGCTAAAATCCCCACTTGATATATATTGCAATGACATATTTGGGACTTAATGTTATTCTACATTATGTAAAATTAAATCATCCAATTCTGTATCTGTATTTGGACTTGGTTCATCTGATAAGTATGTCAATCTTACATGTAAAAGGGTGTGTGAATCATCGGATTTCATATCTGTATCTGTATCTAGACTTGGTTAATGTGACAAGTCTATTATTAAAGTTGCAGGTGCGTTACAAAACTAGAAAACCGCCTTTTAGCGCCCTTACCTGATAGCTTAAGATTTTGATTTGTAGTTCTTCTTGAGTATAGTAGATCTATGTGGTGGTGGAGTATAGCTTGAGATTTTGATTTTGATTTTGATTTGGTTTGAATGAATTTGTGTAGGTATATATGTATATGTAATCATGTAGATATGTTTGCATGGAGAAATGGTATGAGAGAGCTTCCTTCAGCCCACTCATGGATATAAAATAGAGAGGAGTTGAACTAGCTGCCGACTCATTCACTCGAACAATCAGTAGAAAATATATATCACACAAGTAAAAAAGAAGAAGAAGAAGATGAAGAAGAAAGTGATTTTACTACTGTTGATTGTGTGAATGATGCGGGAGATAATTTTCCATCTCCTCTTTCTCTATGCTTGGACTGAAGGGAGCTCCTTCTCTTCCTGTTAACTTCATATAAACATCATCAACAACAAAATACTTTCATTTGCAGTTGTACAGGTCTACTACAAGTGCTTCTTCTAGCTAGTTAGCTAGCTCCTTGATGACGAACACATGATCAACAAACCTGAAAAACCAATCAACCTGATGATCATGATGATCTTCTTCAAAAGGGTAAGTTAACAATATACATATATATATATATATATATCTGTAATCTGTCTTCTCCACACATGACTGCTATAATAGTGTTTGGTACTAAATCTCTGACATGTTTTGTGTTGCCACAAGTTACCCACTTGGCTTGCTTGTCTACTTTTTTACTTTTACGTACAGGGAAAAAATCAAAATGCTATACATTTGCATTTAGGTCATTCTCCTAGTCAAACCTGGTTCTATAACGTTACAGAATAAAAGTTGATTCTGAAAATCCAACAGCTATGTAATGTATTACAAAAGGACTCTCGTAACCGTTATGAATAGAGAATTATTAATAAAGATGTATAATGATTTCTTTTTCTACACTAAACTAGCTAGCAATTATTCTTTTATCCATTGGTTATTGTCACCAGCTAAGTCACTACTCAGATATCGAGAAAATTAAAGCAAAACCTAATTTTCATCAGAGAAAAAATCATTTTTAGAGCCAATAATTGATGTTGTTTGATACTTTGATCACACCATTGCATTGGCTTTCTCACTTTCTGTCCGTATGCATGACATGTCGGTCCATATGTTTTAAAGAGCAAATAATTAACAATAATTCTATGTAGAATACTAGAATTGTTTGTTTGGACATGAAATATAAGCAATTCTACATATAACTACTGTAAGTTTAATGTTTTCAAACCTCGTGGATCGATCGATCTCAATTTGTAATGACTCGTACACATGATAGGGTTCTATCTAGGAAAAAAAAGAATGCCTCTGCACTGATCATGTTCATCTTTTTTATATATGATATGCAGGAACTATATATGCAGATATATTAAAAGTGTATATATTTATTGCCAAAGTTGCTGTGAAACTGATTAATTACTTTACTTACTATATAGTTATATATTTGTGCATCAAGTAGAGATGAAATCCATAAAATATATGCATTTAAGTAACTTCTAGCCCTAGCTAATACTGACAACAAGTACACACACACAGAGAACACTAAAAAATCCACTTCCTTTTCATTTGAAACTGTGTGCCCTAACACCACTGTCTCTGCTATTTATATATATTAAACTTCATCATCATCATCATCTAGTTTTAATATTAGGATCTGTCCATAAAATAAGCTTATAAGTTTCATTTTAGGTTTTAACATCTAGATGGAGAAAAAAATATATTCTAAAAATCTGCATTATTGTAGGATATATGATGATTCATAACTATATATATTATAGTTGATTTCTTGTAATGTTACTATTATGATAATTTTATACTCGTGTAAACTATAATTTTCAGGTTGTACAGGACGTTGGGTGTTAAAGATTTCGGATTTGTCTAATGGTACTTGTAATTTCTAAATTTGATCAAAGGAAATATATATATATATACATAAATATTCAGTTGCATGATGAATGTAAACAACTAAACTATGTATGTAATTAAAACCCTAATATTAATTTGAGGCTTTTAAGATGGGTTCCTATATTTTTTTTTTCAATTTTCATATAGTATTTCTTGGAAATGGCCCAAATGGGTTATGTTGTAAATGCAATTTGTCTATGGTTTCTCAAGTTCCAAAGTTCCAAGTTCCAAGTTCCAAGTCCCTAGTCATTGGGGTGATGGATGATTATTGGGTTGTGTGTATATGTCTACATAGTATTTTGCCAAAAATGGGTGAAAATCACTTGTAAGCTAAGTCCCTGTTTGGTTAATCACCATATATTACTTATCTATCTCTCTCTCTCAACCCTAGTCTATGCTATATCTATCGTTTCATTTTATTTGTCCGATTTAAAACTCTTAAAAAGATTGATTTTTTAATATATGATCGGATCACTAACATCACGATATTCAATATAAGTATTTTATTATATAAAATATTTTCAATATATGACGTGATGGTAGTAAACTGTAATGTGTATATATATAGATGGTGTGACGATAGTAGTCCAAACGATATGTTGATAATGCGGTGGTAGTAGTCCGAAACTCATGCTGGTCCCCTACAGTAAAGGGTTATACTTTCAAAGGCACTTAATTCCAAACTAATTGAAAATTAAGACAGAAATTTTTGTATCAGCTGCCAAACATTGCAAGTTGTGAGATTCAGTACATTTAAATCTTTTGTATTCTCATTCATGGAAACAAATTTCAATTTCCAAACAAGAGAGATTCTCTATGTCTAACACACGTGTTCTATATATATATATCATTTCAGTACTTTCATATATAATTATAAAGAGCGGTGCTATTGTCATTCCCACTGTTGAAGTATTTATGTCTCACTTTTTAAAATTTTGATTTAATTATATAAAATTAAATGGTTTTATTAATTTTCTTGATTTATTTCTAGAATTACCATTTTACTTATTTTTAAAACTTAATACACCCCATATCTTTTTCAAAAATTAAAAATAAAAATGCACATTCATCTCTAATCTTTACATATAGTTTTCTCATATCCATTCGCAAGATTTTTATTTTTTTTCTTATTTCATGGTAAAACCGTCTTTATTATATTCGATTTTTTTTTTTGCTGTAATTGATTGGATTGTTGGTGGTAGATTGTGAGTGTGATATTAATCATCTGATGATTTTTTTTTTAGTGATTGAGTTAGAGTTTTGGTGTGATTTCTTTTTGTTAGAGATTAGGTTTTCTTGGTTGCGGTTCTTGTGTGATTTCGTTGTTGTTGTTGTGTTTATCTTTTTTTTTTTTTTTTTTTTTTTTTTTGTAAATAACATTAAACTAATTAACTTTGGAAGATCCGGAATAAAATCTACAAAAGAATTGATACAAATTATAGTATACCTAGAAGATCTGCAAGAAAATAAACCGAGAGAAAAAAAAATAGCAAACATGGATCTGGAATTTGAGAAGAAAAATAAAACAAACATGTGAAACAATAAAATCAATAAATACTAAACATAGTAAACATGAGATCGAGATTTGAAATAAAATATAAACAAAAATAGTAATAAATCAATAAATACTAAACATGAGAAACATGAGATCTAGATCTGAAATAAAATATAAACAAAAATAGTAAACATTGAAATAATTTATCACTAAAGATTTTATCATTAGGGTTTTGAAATAAGGAAAGTAGGGTTTTATTAAGTTTTACTTTGTTAAAGATTTTTTTTAATAAAAATTGTACATCTCTTTAAGTAATTTGATAAATGAAAAAAAAATACTAAATAATTTAAAAAGTGAGGTATAAATAGTTTAATAATGGGAGTGCCAATAGCACCAATCACTCTATCAACAAGTAATTTCACTTCTCTTTTTTGTTCGGATATATTGAATTACAACCGTCGATTAATAAAGGTAATCTTATTTTTCTAAATTTGATACTAATCAGATTAAGGATTTACCGAAACCTAAAGGTCAAATGACAATCGATGTTTTAGGATTATAACAATAATGATGTAGTCTCCTTCAAGTTAAAGTTACAAAATTTCAATGACATGGGTGACTTTTTTTGCATTATAAAATTTCAAATCTGAGATAATATCAAAATGATCAAAGTTATTTATTACAAAACTAACCCAAACAGGATAATTATTATGTTATGTTAGAATTGTGAGCTCAGTATTTTCTTTTTATAAAAAATTTTCACTGTCTGTAACTTAGAGCTTGTTTGGTTTAGGCTTTTGAAAAACATTTATCGGTAAAAGATCTATTAAAAATAGAGTTTTTAAAAAATAAATTATAAATATTTGGTTGATAGACTTAAAATATATATATATATATATCTATTTGGAGAAGTATCTCTTCATGAGCTTTTTGTCCTGTAGATATTTAAGTTCTACTAGTCTCTACCCAATTTAAAATAGTTAATTTCAAAAACCTAATCAAACAACTCTTTCTCAAATAGACATTGGTAGACATTTTGAACGAGTAGAAAACTCAACTAAATAAGCATTTAGTACTAAATCGAAACACAATCCGGTCAGATTTCATATTCAAAGTTCAAACAAATCCTTAATGGTGTCTAATTTTTATTTATTTTTTTAAAAATTAAATTAAATGAACTAACACCAACAGCAAAATTACTGACCGACAATAGTTTTTTTTTTTTTTTTTTTTTTTTTTTTTTTTTTTTTTTTAATGGTTTCACAAATATCACAATCGAATACGAAGTCGCCACGTGGTCCAATGACCAACAGAACAAAAATATTTTTTTTTAAAAAAACCAACTAGATTGAAGATGTTTTTTCCTTGTATACTTGTATTGTATTTCTCTTGACTCTCTCTCTATCTCTCTATTTCAGATCTCTCTCTCTCTCTCTCTCTCTCTATCCTTGTAAGCAGAGAAGTGAAACAGAAAAACAGAGAGACAAGAGAAAAGATTTGATTTTTCAATAAAAAATCGAAACTTTTTTCTGGGTTTGCGAGCTTTCGATTGTTGAGATCATACCAAGGTTAGTTTTTTCCATTTCATTCATCTGTTGTCAACTTTTGTTTCAATGTAGAATTCGTTTTCATTTTTTTTTTTTTAAATGTTCCCACATTAGTTTTTGATCAAATATGTAATAAATAGAGTGGTTGTAGCATGATTGTTTCATTTTCTTTTTTATTAGAATCAAACCTATTTGATTGTTTTGTTGATACTACAAATTGTAATTTGTAGTTTTTGACTTTATATACTTCTATTGTTGCTTGTAAATTGTGACTTGGGGTTTTGACAAGATTCCAAATTTATTGGAGAGTTAGCAAAATCAGGTGAATTGGAATTTGGAGCATTGTAGTGATTACTGGGTTCATTTACTTTGTTTGTTTCAGATTTTAATACAATTAGATGCCAATTCAGGAGTCTGACTAGTTGTCTCAGGATTATAAAGTAGATATATTTGAGCCTTGAAATTGGTTTTCGAATGCATTATTGAATGGATCATTATCGAATAGATATTCTTTGCTGTTGTTTCAGATAATTTTCAGCTATGTTATTGCAAGATATTGAACCTTGCTTGAATGTCTTTTTGTGTCGACATTGATTGTTTCAAGTGGGTGCTGATGACTGTATCCTCGTCCCACATGAGTTCAACTGTTTCGACATCTCGGGGAATCTTTTCACCACCTAGGCTTGGCGCCTATGATGAATCTCCTGATGCTAGGGCTTCTGGGTCTATAGGCACTCCTGAATTAGAGTCTGGGGATAGTGAAGGAATAGAGTTACTCTCGGTATCTTGGAATCAGGACTATGGTTGCTTTGCTGCTGGAACGAGTTCTGGCTTCCGCATATATAACACTGAGCCTTTTAAGGAAACATTCCGACGTGATTTAAAAGGTGGGGGATTTAAAATTGTTGAGATGCTATTCCGTTGCAATATTCTAGCACTTGTTGGTGGCGAAGGAAATTCCCAGTATCCTCCGAACAAAGTTAACATCTGGGATGACCATCAGAGCCGATGCATAGGTGAATTTTCTTTTAGGTCTGATGTTCGAGCAGTGAAACTGAGACGTGATCGCATTGTTGTTGTTCTAGAGCACAAGATATATGTTTACAGTTTACTAGATTTGAAGCTCCTTCATCAGATTGAGACTCTTGCTAATCCTAGGGGACTTTGTTGCCTTTCTCACCATTCAAGTACGTCTGTGTTAGCTTGCCCAGGTCTCCAACGTGGACAGGTTCGAATTGAGCATTTCGGGCTGAATATCATAAAGTTAATTAATGCTCACGATTCTCATATCGCGTGTCTGACATTGACACTCGATGGCCTGCTTCTGGCAACTGCTAGTACAAGGGGTACTCTGATAAGAATTTTCAACACATTGGACGGTACTCGCTTACAAGAGGTAGACTGTTCGACTCTAAGCTATTGTTATAATATCATTGTCTGTTAAAATATAAGCTGTTTCATTTTACTAAACTTCATAAACTAAAGATAATAACATCGATAAGTGTGTAACTCTTTTAAAATATTTGAGCTTCTTTGTAGAAAAGTTGTTCTAGCTTTTTTGATACTGTATCACAGTAGAGTATGTAAAAAGATGATTATCAGGAATGGAAAAAGTATGGAAAGTGAAATTTGGACTTTCATTATTCATGATATCATAAAATTTTCCGGAGTTGATTAATGTTTAGAATCTATAATTGTCTAAATATAATCATTTATAGTAATTAGTAACTGCTTCTTTTGTAGGTTCGAAGAG
This sequence comes from Acer campestre, assembly GCA_954870605.1. NCBI lineage: Eukaryota > Viridiplantae > Streptophyta > Magnoliopsida > Sapindales > Sapindaceae > Acer > Acer campestre. Next base: position 2,664,278 of record OX940808.1, on the reverse strand, counting down.
GTCTGGACAGTGCAGATATTTACAGTATCGCACTTTCTCCGAATGTCCAGTGGTTGGCTGTTTCAAGTGACAGAGGTACTGTTCATATATTCGGCCTCAGAGTTCGAGTAGTTGGAGAGGACTCGTCCTCTCATTTTAGTCCTCAGAGTCCAGCATTTCTTACCCAAAATTCTTCATCTTCAATTGATGCACTTATTCCTCCAAGCACTGGTGCCAACCCTGGTTCATCATTGTCTTTTATGAGAGGTAAGTGAGTACTGCTCATATATTATGGTTCGATATTGGAGAGATCTTGTTCTCTATTACTAATTGTTTGAAAACGCCTAGAAATAGAAAGTTCGATTTTATTAATTTTGAAAGAGGAGCCAATGAAACCTGATAAAAATAACTTTACAAGTTCCAGATACCTGGTAGAACATATTACACTTGAGACTTGAGAGGTTGGTTTTTACCTAAGCGTCTCATGTTTCGGATATCATTTTTTGCAGGTGTTTTACCAAAGTATTTTAGCTCAGAATGGTCGTTCGCACAGTTCCACCTACCAGAATACACCCAGTTCAGTGCAGCATTTGGATCTCAGAACACTATCGGGATTGTTGGCATGGATGGAAGGTTTGTGATCATTTTCGATTTTTTCCATAGCTGCTGATGTTGCTGTTTCTTTTCTTGTGGTGTGCACATTTATGTTTCTATGTAGCTAGTGACTTGCTCCATGACTGCTTAGTGAAAAGTAATTACGAACAGAAATTATGTTTAACAAAAGGAAAAAAAAAGAGTTTTCTAATTTGAAGGAGCTGTTCCTAGTTACATTAGATTCTAGAATAACATAGTTACAGGAACAACCACAACACCTTTTCTGCAAGAGCTTTCCTAATCGGGAATTTTGATAAGGGAAAGGGAGCTTAATTCCTTATTTCTAATTTTGTAGTTATCACAGTGTTTACAAAAACTTTAAGGAATTACGTTATGTGGACCCCATACACGAATCAGGAAATAAGTTCCGGTGAGAAAGGGAACTCCTAGGGATTAGATTTTGTAATAACATAGTTACAAGAACAACCACAACACCTTTTCCACGAGCATGTTTTCAAATCGGGAATTCTAATAAGGGAAAGAGAGTTTAATTCCTTATTTGCAGTGATCACAGTGTTTACAAAAACTTTAAGAAATTACGTGTTGTGGACCCTGCACACAAATCAGAAAATAAGTTGGAAAGGGAACTCCTAATTCCCTTTCTAGTGGGATTTGTCTCCCTTTCGTTTTCATTCCTGATTTATAAACGTGCTCTAATTAGTAGATTTTGCAGATGAAAAGGCATGAAGCACCAAATATTGTCATTACTTTGCAATGTTATATCACCCCTCTCTCACATATTTTCTCCTACTCTCAGTTTCTATAGGTGCAGCTTTGATCCGAAGAACGGAGGGGAAATGGTGCAGCACGAATATGTTCGCTTTCTGAAGACCGATAGCAGGCCCGGATAGCATTTTTCCACTGCTGCGGGAAACCGCAACATATCACTCTTCTAGTGTAAATATGAAACAATAGCGTCTTCTCTTCTCTTAGTGTAAATACATTCAAATCTTGCATCGAATGTCGTTGCTTATGACTGTATATTTTTCTTATTTAAGCAATTGACATGCCAAAATAATGTCAATGGTGATAAATTGATTTTTAATAATTTCAAATATACTATTAACTACATATATAATCTGTTTATACACTTCATTTTATTAATATGATTTACCCTTTTTACTAATTGCAAATACTTTTGTTGTTATAACTTATAAGAAGTCTAATTGAGAATCATTAAACTATCAACATACATCAAATCAAAAGTATACAATAATGATGCACCACCCCCTAGTACAGGTGGCAGTGCAACTCATCGGGGATCGAGTTTCCTCCCTGGTTTTATGGGTGTACAGTACAGATATCCGAGATGCATGTATGGTAAATAGAAACATGAAAAAATTGAAGCCATCCAAACTCCAAAGACGAAAAGTGTAAAGCAAAGGTGAATACTATGGCTCATTTTTTATTTCCAGAAGAAAAAAGCAAGTACAACAGCTAAGATGAAAATCAGTTTTATGAGATTATATAGCGAGTAATTAATTTAAATAACATATAAGAGCACCCTTATTTTCCAGTGACTTGCAGCTTTGTGCTTCAAACCCTCCTCTAGATTTATTGGTATGATCTTTGAGAGAAGCTAGAGAATGGTAACGGTCACAGGTGATGGGGCAATCGAAAGAATTTTGATGATCACAGTTCAAGAGCTAAGAGATCAGTCTCCACTCTAATCCTAGACGAGTCCTGATCAACTTAAAGCTTTGATCTTGCGTTTTTCACATTATTGAAAACGATCATCACCTTTCCAATCACTTTCCGATCTTTGATGGCAGAAAAGGCAAGGCTGGCCTGTCATGGACAAGTAATTAAGTATATATATCAGGTCTCTTTCATTATTTATAGTAAATACTACAGCAATCAACCAAAATGATCATGTTTTCAGCAAAAACTGCGGAGCAGAGAAGAACCCGAACCAATCACCCTTGTTGACTGGTTACATGTCATCTACTAACCTGGACTTAACGGCGTAAAAGCATATACTATTTAAGGTTGTTTGAAAAAGAGCTTCTAACCTCTGATAGACGGTAAGTATGAGAAATGTGGATACGAATCAAGCCCCTTGCCATCCATGAAAGTAACTCCTTGAGAGAATCTTCAAGCACAGCAGGTTGATGAATTTTGTAGCTACCCCAGTATAGTCCATGTACAGTCCAGTTCTGTAAGAGATCAGACTTTATACAACAGTAATTTGTAAACCATCTAATGAAGTTAGAACTTAGAACGGATTAATATCGGTGGTGAAACTAAATACTGCTCTTGTTATAAGAAATTAACAAATTATTTCGCTTCAGATGAAGTTTCTTTTTAGGAACAAAAATCAAGAATTCTCCACACATTCTAGTAACATATTACCAGCTAAGTGGCAATCAGCTCTTGTTCTCTGTGCATTCTAGTAACATGTTAATAAAGCAAGAATCAAGAACCAGCAAGTAAAGCATTGAATTAATTATGTAAAATTTCGAAATGAGAAGAATATATAGCATGGTTTGGAACTCGAAAGAATTTGAGTACGAAACATGTACCTTAACGAGAGCAATATTAGCAGGGATGACAGGAACCTCTCCACTTGCAAAGCCAATGACCAAAATTTGAGCTCCCCAATTCAAAAGCTTCATCGATTCTTTCGTAAGCTTGCCTCCAACAGGGTCATATAAAACATCTACTCCTTTTAGCTTCCTTGCCTTGAGAAACTCCTTAACACTTGCGATAACATTCTCCTTGCTCGCGTCTACTACATGATCAACACCCATTGACTTCAAATATTGTACCTTTTCAAGTCCCCTGATATACTCAAAATGCAAATCAAAGTTTCAGGTACAAGATAACGCTATTTTCTCTAAGAATTCGTTGAATAAAGGAATCAAGTACCTAGCAACAGCAACCACAGTTGCACCACAAACTTTCCCAATTTGAACCGCGGCAAGGCCAACACCCCCAGCTGCACCAAGAACTAGCAAAACCTAACACCAATCAACAAAAACACAACACATTGCTCGAAAATTCAAACTCTCACTTGAAGGTATTGGCATTTTCTTAGAATACAGACTTTTATCTTTTCGTAAACTAATCACATTAACGTAAAACAGTTCGCTAAAAGATAAAATAACACACTTTACTCCCAATATTACAATACCTGTCCGCGTTGCAACTGAGCCCGATGAACAAGAGCCACATGTGAGGTTCCAAATGCAACCGGAAGCGCAGCAGCAGCCACCAAATCACAGTCCTCCGGCACCGGAAACCTTTCATCATACACACACATATATATCAGATCAAATTGAGGTACAAAAAGCTTCAAATTTTGAAAAAAAAGTCACAGTTTTTCAATTATATTTATTGTTTTAAAACATTAAAAATCCGATTTTTCGATCCTAAGGCAACGTGTCAAGATGATCATTTAAAGAAATAAATAGGAGCAAGTGTGTAGTTACTGACAGATCGGACTGATCGGCGACGATGAATTCGGCGAAGGAGCCGAGGGCGGCGAAGCCGCAGACGGTGTCTCCCACCTTGAACTTCGAGACGGAGGGGCCCACCGCGTCGACGACGCCGGCGTAGTCGGAGCCGGGGACGAAAGGCAGAGGCGGTTTCTCCTGATATTTCCCCTGAATTTGGAGGTAGTTGGCGTAATTCAAGCTGGTGGCTTTCACCTTCACTCGAACGGCTGTCTGAGATCCAAGCTCCGGGATCGGCGCCGCTTTGCTCACCACAATCGGCGAGTTTTGATCGTCGACCGTTGGATCACCGAGTTTTGTACACATTAAAGCCTCCATTTTTATTTTTTTCACGACGAAGAAAACGAAAATGAAACTCGAAAGTCAAATTACCAGAGTTAACAAATTGGATGATAATGATGATAAGAACCAAAGACACCTAAAAAACGACATCGTATCTCGTCACTGTTCTTTGTGCGAGGATAAATTCCATTTTTTTAATGATGACATGTCAGAACACATCAGCAAATGGTGGCTCACGTGCTATGGGACATCATCTGCCTTTGCATGATGCCAGGCACATCAAAGAGCATTGGATGATATGTTTCAACACGTCAGCTAGTGGTGGTTGACATGGAATTAAACGTCAGTAAAAGGAGAAAATCTTGGTTGGGACGGTCCCATGCCATACACGTGGCCATGGGACCGTTCAATGAGAGTGTGCCACATACTCTCATACGGTCTCCCAATGTATATGTGGCACACTCTCATTGGATGGTCCCACAGCCATGTGTATGGGAGAGTCCCAGCGAAGATTTTCTTCGGTAAAAGTGATTGACGTGCCTAAACACATAAGTGAGGAGTGGGAAAATCCCTTTTTTTTATATATATATATGAAAAAATCGTTATATACATACACACAATGCGTTTATCGAGTGTATTTTAGTCGTCGTTATCATTATCATCAACATTGACATCCAAGTTTTTCATGATGTGCAGGATGCCAGGATCTCCAATCAATCCAACATGATCAATTGGTTAGATCAGATCTAATCTTAGATTTCTACATAGAAATCTGTTAATCCACTAGATCCGTCAAAATATAAAACGTAATTTATATTTGACCAATTTATTTTATGATTATTATATATATATATATTTTAAATCTTAGATGATTTTATTATGTTTGCATTTGGAACTTACGTTTAATGTTTATCATTTGTTAAACTTATTGCTTTTATGTTTTTTTTTTTTTTTTTTTTTGATGGAAAGGGCACCTGAAAAGCTGGAAAACCAAATCTAGGGCAAGGTTACAACCATAACTGGGACTCCACAAATAAAACTATTCGAGCACAAGCACAGAACAGAGTCCCACAACGGGAGAAAAAAACCCACACAGAGGTGGGACTACAACCAAAGCAGAAAACTAAACAAACTGGAAACAAAAAAAACGAGCTGAAACCGATCCAGAAGAGAGACCAGACCGCCGGAGAAGACCCACCATGACGTCGCCGACCAAGCAGAGACGTTGGAGATGCCTGATCGAAACCCCAAACCACCATACCAATCAAACCTCCACTCGTTCCGATGCCCGTCGCCGCAAAGCATAAAACCAACCAAGCCAAACACCAAGATCAGTGAAGGAGGACGCCGAAGTTGCCGGCGATGTCCCGACGGAGAGGACGGGTTCGGACGGGGTCGGACGAGCATCAAGACCACCGATCGACTGCTCACGCCGAATCACACCAGATCTGGTCAGAACCAAGAGGATCAGCCGATCTAACAGCTGTCGTCGTCGCCTGAACAAAACGTCCCGCCCGGTGACGTGAGAGAGACTTCCAGTCGATGGACAGGGCCATCGTAGCAGCCGCCGGTGTCCCCCTTCTGACTGGGAAAGCCTAGCATGGGGAAGAAGAAGATCGCCCTCCGGGACGACATCGTCGCCGGCTCCCGCTGCCACAGCGAGAAACCGGCGGCGGAAAGATGAAAACAGTCAGGGTTTTGAGTTGGGAGAAAAAGATATTTTTGTGTTGGATGGTCCTCAACTTATTGCTTTTATGTTAATTTTATTTCAAGCACCGTATTAATCAATAATTTGATTTATTTTAGGAATGTTTTAAATTTTATATATTAAGAATTACTTCATATAAACCCGATCTATTAGATCGGATCGGATCGGATTGGATTTATCTAATTTACAATTAGATTAAATCGGATAATATCTAATTATAATTGGGATCGGATTAGATTGTAATTTCTTCGATCCAATTGAATCGGATCAAATCATGACAAGTCTAATAAATTCGATCCACCGCACACCCCTACTTCTTAAGTATTAACATATTGTTTATATTGCTAAAGATTTATGCTTTTGCATTGCAGCAAAGCATCATCAAAAGACAAAGAAATTAGCAATATATTGCTGTGCAGCTCATTAAAGAATCAGCACTTCAAGGTAGAGGTTTCACTTTTCATTTGTTGCTCATACACTCACATTTCTTGGACATTAAAAGACAAGGTAGAGGTTGCAATATTGTCTTCTGCAATTCATAAACCCAGTTGACAACAACAAATGAATCCAAAGCCAATCCATAAACCCAGTTGTATATATGAATCAAAAAATTAAATTTGTTGCAGTGAGTGACAATGGCTGCAGCTTAATTATAACTTATAAATAAGTCCCTGTGATATCGACTTCTCGTAGACCTTGGAATCCACCGTCACGCTCCATCAAGCAGATCATCGATCGTCGATCGGTGGCAGCTATTGGGTCACCAAGTTTTTTCCTCAACTACAAGAGTCTCCATTTTTATTTTCTTCACGATTGAAGACGAAAATGATAGTTTAAAAAACCAGAGTGTACATGGTAGCCTTTTATTTTATTTTATTTTCCCCAAAAACACATCAGTGTCATGTGAGCACGTCAGTTGAAATGGATGACGTGTCAGAGCACGTCACCGTAGATTGTTGGGGTGTACAGATATATCAGCAAAACCGTTAACATGCTTGTCCACATCAGCGAGATTGGATGACGTGTCCGGATACCTGTGGATGACATGGAAGAAAGGTCGGCAAAAGTGACTGACGTGCTCAGACATGTCAGTGAGGAGTGGAAAAAAAAATGGATATAAATATTGAAGGGATACGACGTCGTTTATTGAATTGTGTTTCTGTCGTCATCCAAGTTTTCCATGGTTTTTGACTTTTTTCGTGTATCGCGATCCACTCCACGTTAACAGTCTCATTTTCAAACTCCCAAATTTTCCCACAAGGAATTCTTACTTTTCACTCTCAACTCTTCTTTTTCCTCCTCCACCACCACCACCACCACTCCTCGCTGTGTTGCAACTCCTACTCCGCCGCCCAACTCCGACCCAGTTTCCATCACTAATTTCGCTCTGGACAGGACCCGGGACCGCCGCAAAATTGTTAGAGTTGCCTGGGAAAAGCTTGTCAGATTCCTTAAACAACGATTTATGTGTGATGATGATCACCATCAATATTGCTTGTAGTTACGGTAGATGAGTGGCCCTGTAATTATCAAAGAAGCAAGCGAATCAGATCGTCGATCGTCGCCGCCGTTGAAACACCAAGTTTTTTCCACAGCTACCAGCAGCTATCAGAGTCTGCATAAACTCTAGGTATTAATTATATAGAGGAAATGGTACTTCGTATTCTATTTAATATATTCCGTGATCCTATTAAGAGACAGAGAAAATTCTTTAATGATTTCGATTTTTTATATTGTCTCAATTCGTATTGTTAGCTTTATTGTATCGGTTTGAATTAATTTTTACCATAAGCGTTTTCATTTATTAATTTCACAAAGGGGGAAAATTCCATACAAAATTAGAGAGTGTATTTTTGCTCACCCACACTAATTATGGTGAACTATTACCACCCACTCCAGGTGTTGACATGTATTCCAAACTTAACCTAAAGTCTAACTCCAGGTGTTGACACATGTCCTAAACTTAACCCAAAGTTCAAAGTTAAGTTTGAGACACGTGTCAACACCTGGAGTGGGTGGTAATGGTTCACCCTAATTAGTGTGGGTGAGTAAAAATGCACTCTAAATTAAGGGAGGTGCACTACTATTTTTGTTGAGAGGTGATGTGCTATACATAATACATTTGGGGCTTGTTTGACACACCATATTAGATTGTATTGGACTGTATTAAATTATATTGTATTGTATTATCATTAATACAAACCTGTGTTTAATGATGCACTGTATTATATCGTATTAACTGTTAAGTTATTCATATGATTTTATTAAAAAAAAATTATATTAAAAATATAATATTTTTAAAAAATAGGTAATAATTAATTTTAAATATCTTTACCATAAATAAATCAATAAATATTTTTATATAAAAAATCAATAAATATTTAGTTTAATTAATTTTTTTTAATAAATAGTATTTGTATATATAAAATAAATATTTCCTATATAATTTTGAAATTATAAAAAAAATATTAACAGCATAACACATATTTCAACAATATTCCATATTTGTTGAAAAAAATAATAAAAAAAATAATGTTTTTTCTAATACAGTACAATACAACATAATACCACCAAATACAATATATTAGCTAATATGGTGTTTAATGTATTAGACAATTAAAATGTACTAAAATAATATAATACAGTGTTTGGTGTTAACACTGTATTGTATTATTTTAGTATATTTTAATTACCTAATGGCGAATAAACGAGGCCTTGATGTTTATAAAGTTTAATTTTGTAAGTATTAACATACTCAATTAAAAAAAAAAAAAAAAAGTTAAACTAAATTAATTTAAATTTATGATTTAAAATTTTAATTTTAATTTTAATTTCTCAAACAGTCATACGGTTTTAATCTGGTTAAGATTTGAATGAAATATAGGTGGTTGCAATGTTAGAGCATTCCCAATAGGCCGGAATTGAGAACCTCCTTGACTATATTTAGAGAGCCTCAATCGGAAAGTGCTCCAATAGGCTCCCTATCTTGCTCCCTATTTTTAATTCGGCCAAGGGCTTTCTAAATTTAGGAAGCTAAGAGCATCTCCAATAGGCCGGAATTGGAGACCTCCTTCACTATATTTAGGGAGCCATGATCGGAAAGTGCTCCAATAGGCTCCCTATCTCACTCCCTATTTTTAATTTCGGCCAAAGCCTCCCTAAATTTAGGGAGCCAAGACATCCTCCCTATTTTTTTATTCTCTCTCCTCAAATGAAATAGATGGTGAGGATGAGTCCACATCACTCATTTTCAATGGTCCAAATTCATTCTCCTTATTTTTTATTTAACTCAAATTCTTTTAATTTAAACATAAATAATTTATTTATTTTCCTCCATTTAATTCTTTTCCTAGGGAGTTATTTTTAGGGAGGCTTGTTGGAGTCTTCACTCCTTATATGGCTCCCTATTTCTGAAAAGTACAATTGGTTCCCTAAATATAAGGAAAAAATATTGAGCCTTATTGGAGATGCTAAGACATTCTCTCTATTTTTTAATCCTCTCTTCTCAAATGAAATGGATGGTGAGGATGAGTCCACATCACTCATATCCAATGGTCCAAATTCATTCTTCATATTTTTTTTATCTAACCGACATTCTTTTTATTTTAACTCAAATAATTCTTCTTTTTTGCCTACAATTTTACTGTCTCCAACGGCTAGCCACTGCTTAATTTTTTATTTTTTTAAAATCAAAATTGTAACAGTTAAATTCATTTCATTTCTTTGTATTGTATTATATTTATATATTAAAAAAAAAAAACTAAAATTAATTTTTAATGAATGAAGTGATTAATTCTCTATAGTTGCATAAATAAAATTATAATATATTATATTATAATTTGATATTAAATATGAAAAATAAATAAATAATAATAAAAATAATAATAATAAACCATTTTTATGGAAGCTTATTGGAGCCGTCACTCTTTATATGACTCTTTATTCGTAAAAAGTATAACAACATCCCTAAATATAAAGAAAAAAATAGAAAGCTTTGTTAAGAATGCTTTTAGAAGTTAAATCGAAGGGATAGGTATTAGCTAGTCTGAAAATTTCAATAGGGATGAGTCACAGATGATCACTTAACCCAGAGAAAATCAAAATATGTTGAATCAAAATCTTTTTGAAAAGAGAGTCACCTTGGAAATATCAATAGTGATATGAACAATGATGTCGTGTACGCCAGAGAAAATCAAGACGTGTGATCAAAATCTTTGATTTTGTTTGCTCTGTTTCACACGATGTCATAAACTCAGAATTATCGAAATTTTGCTTTTCTGATAATCCACTGTTACATCGTTGCTCCACATTTTTTTCTTCAGAATAATTAATTAAAAAAAAAACATATTTTGAGATAAAACATGATCAATTAATGAAAATCTTTAATTACTTGATCATATATATAAAGGGAATACTATCTACCTTTTCCATATATATTTTCTATTTGTTTTTCCTACTCATTGTTTGACACCTAGGAAGCACGGATACTTCATTTGATGGAGGTAACTCGTATCGAACTCGTATCCAGTTCCGATACTTTCCGGATACTTCAGGATACGTATCCGATACACCAAATGACGTATCCGTTGACTTTTTCACAAGTTTGACTGGAGGATACTTGAGAGATACTTGGAGGATACTTCGAGGATACTTGGGGGATACTTCGAAGATACGTTTGAGGCAATATTATAATTATTTTAGTATAAAACGGGGTTAAATTATAATTTCAAAATTTTAGGGGTTAAAATGAAACTGTAAAGAAATTTTGGCTTAAATTCCATTGACATGGAGAATAACATGATACTTAAGATTACAAACCTTTCACTTGATGAACCAGAGTTAGTTGCCGAATTATTTAGATCCTTTAACAACGTGAATAATGATAACGAAGTTAATTAGGAATTTAGTAGCTATTTTATGAGTTTATTTTATGTATTATTTGGATTTTGTAATATACTATAACTTATGTGATGTATGTTTTATTTGGATTTTCAATTTTGTAATATGTTACCACTTAATTTGGATATTGTAATATGTTAAATTGTTATGGGTTAGGTTGTTATGTGACATGTTTTATTTGGATTATTGGATATGAATATGTTTTGATTTTTAAATGAATTATCAAATATCTTTTTATATATTCTTATTTTAAAAAAATATAAATATAGATTATTTTAATTGACGTATCCTGCCGTATCCGTATCCGTATCCTAGTTTTTAGAGATTTACCGTATCCCCGTATCGTGCCGTATCCGTATCCCGTATCCGTATTTGTATCCGTGCTTCCTTTTTTGACACATACACACTTTTTCATTTAATAAAAAACTTATTTTTTAATATAAAACTTGTTTACGTCTTTACCCTTTATTGTTGTTTCTATTATTTCACTTTTTGTTATTACATTTTAATTTTCCAAAATTTCTTTCAAATACTTTTTATATTTTAATATTAAATTATAATCAAATTAAGAAAAAAAAAAAAAATTCTAAAAAGAAAGAGGATTTTTTAATTATAAGTAAAATATTAATTTAAATATTAAAAAACAGAAAAATAAAAATAAAAATAATATCCAAAAAAAAAAATTGTAAAAAAAAGGGATAGAGATTGATGGGTATATCTAGAAACCATTGACTCAGAGTTAAAAAAAATAAAATAAAAACAAAATCGTCCATGGAGATTCCGTCTGGACATACATTATCTTTTTCTTCGATTTTTCTTTTTGTTTTTTTAGTTTGATCTCCATTTTGTTTTTTTAGTTATGTTTTCTTTTTTTAAATTCTATTTTCTTTTAATAAAATATTTAAACATTATAAATTTATATTGAATTATTATAGGGCAGGGATAAATGTGATTTTTCATGTTGAAGGTCAAGGGTAAATATGACTTTTCCATGGCTAACAATGGTCAACAATTAGTTTTAATTGTGGTCAACGAAATTTGTGCAATGAAATGACTATCCAATTTCCCTTGCTTAGGGGATTTTTGTGTAATTTTCCTTAAAATTATTAAATATGTTTTCAAAATTCAAAGTTTGATAGGAAATGAATAATCATGTCAAAATTCAAAGTTTCGAGGAAAAGTTTATTTATAAACCGAAAAATTAAAAATACTCTCTCACTCTTCTCTTCTCTTCTCAGTTCTCAAATCTCAATAACTCCGGTCACTCTTCTTCTCCATTGAAAAGCTTGTCTTGTTATTTAAAATAGTTTTTGAAAAAAAGAAATGGGCGCGTGGGGTTAGTAAATTTGAACGCGCTTGGTGTGTTCTGTAGGTTGGTGTGAGTGGATCGCACGCGCCGCCTTGTTCCTCGATTTTTCTTCCCAGTTCTCTGGTTTTATTGCAGTTTTCTTGCTTTTCTCTTCTCTTCTGATCTGGATTATGGAGAAACCCAGCGAGGTGTTCTTTTTTTCTGCTCAACAAGATGCCCAACGAGATGGCAGCGTTGGATCTAATCTGTTGCTGGATAAGAATGGCTCTACTAAACGTGCGAGAGCTGAATCGGATATTTTAGGGAGGCATGATGCCCCAAGAAAGGAGGTTGGTGATAGCTTCAAGTCCAAACTCTTGAGTATGTCATGCCCGAGTTCTTGGTCTGGGTTTGCGGTGAACAGTGGAAATTTGAAAATAGAACAAGATGACATCCAGATTTCAACTGGCCCTAATGGTCCGATGATGAAATTATCTTCACAATTGAAAGAGCAATTGCATAAACCATGGGCTAATGCGTTGCTTCTAAAAAATATGGGCAGAAATCATTCTTTGAGTTTCATGACTACGAAGTTGTCGCAGAAATGGTCATTAATTGGGCATTGGCATCTGACAGATTTGGGAGAAGGTTACTTTGTGGCTAGATTCCAGATGAAAGAGGATTTAGAATATGTTTTAACTAATGGACCTTGGGTCATCATGAATGAGTATCTGGCGGTACAGAGGTGGAAACCGAATTTTGTCCCTGGGGAAGATCAGATTCAGAGTATGCCAATATGGGTAAGGCTATCTAAGTTGCCTATGGAGTGGATGGTTTCGGATCTATTATGGAGTATAGGTGGTATGCTGGGCAAGATGTGCAAGGTCGATCCAGTCACAGAGAAACAAGCTCGCGGTAGATTTGCAAGGATATGCGTGGAAATAGACATTACCAAGCCTCTGAGTGGGTTGCTTAATATTGAGGACAGAGCAATTAAAGTGGAATATGAAAGTCTTGGGTCTATTTGTTTTAAGTGTGGTAGGTTTGGTCATAGTAAGGAAGGGTGCAGGGATGGTGTAGTGGAACCTATGCAGGAAGAAACTATGAGTGGTCCGAAGCCTATGGAAGTGAAGGAGGATCCGCCATTTGGGCCATGGATGTTGGTTTCTTATGGTAAACAGGTTAATAGAAATTATACGGGAGATAGAAATGGTTATGGTGGGAATAATAGGAATAATGGTTATTTCGGGGCTAGAAATGGTGGTGATGGTAAGAATGCTGCGGGTGGGCATAGTAAGAGCTATGTTGAGAAACCTAGAAGTAGTTATGATAGGAAAGCTGGAGATGAGACTAATGGAAGTAAGTATGGCAGTAATATAGTCAATAGGACTCTTAAGAACAATGGGAAGATGGGTCGTAATGTTAAGATGTCTGATGGTGTTGTTATTTCTGAAGGCAATAGATTTGACATTCTGAATGAGGAGGTGGAAGAGTTAATGAATGAGGATGGCCTGCAGTCCAATCCGAAATCTGTGAGCTACAAAGACAAAGGAAAAAAGGTATTGTCCGAAATTACCAATGTGGTTGGGAAACAAAGTTTACAGGTAGGGAAAGGTTATAGGAAGGCTAGTAAAAAATCAGAGAACCCAGGTGTGTATAGGGCTACTTTTGATAGTGCCAGGATCTCTAAAGAGAGTATGTCCAGTAATAGTATCTCTAATGCCCAGCTATCTAGTTCTTTGGCTATAGGTGGAAAGAGTCAGGCTTCTGCTAGTGAGTTGAGCCAGATCCTGAAAGATGACCAAACTCCTATTGACAAAGGACAAGAAGGGGATGTAGAGTGTCAAAAGTTGAGTAATAGTGTGTTTGAAGCAGTAGCCTCAAATTTGGAGGAGGCTATGGCTGAAATATCAGAATAAGTGGTGTCATCTTTCCCCTCTCTTATGATTTGTGTTTGGAATGTGAGAGGTGCCGGAAGACGGGGTTTCGCTAGAATTATTAATGACCTTCGTAATGTGTATCGATTTAATATTTTGGCCATTCTAGAACCAAGAATTAGTGGTGTGAAGGCGAGAGACATTATTATGAGACTAGGATTTACTAATAGTTTCATTGTGGATGCGGATGGTTTCTCGGGAGGCTTATGGTTGCTTTGGAATGATAGTGGTGTAAGAATTCATGTCATTGCCAAGTCAAAACAGAGCATTACTGCTCTGGTGGCTGATCATAATAAGACTTGGGTGTGCACAATTGTGTATGCTAATCCTTGTGTTTCTTTTAGGAAAAGTTTGTGGAAATATTTGGATGCTATAAGGAGTTGCTTTCAGTTACCTTGGTTGATTGCTGGGGATTTCAATGAGATTATTTGCAGCTCTGAAAAGAGAGGGGGGAGAAGTAAATTCTCGGATAGTGGGTTTGGGAAGTGGATTGATAGGAATCAACTAGTTGATATGGGTTATACGGGTTCGAAATTTACTTGGATGAATAAAAGGAGTATTGGTGAAGAGATTTGGGAGAGGTTGGATAGAGCGGTTTGTTCGATTGAGTGGAGGCTTTGTTATGAGGAAGGATGTGTGAAACACCTGCCGAGAGTGGTGTCTGACCACTGCCCAATTCTAATTCAGTTTAACAGTAACCAGAGGCCTGTTAATGGCTTTAAACCTTTCCGTTTTGAAGCTATGTGGCTGCAGCACAGGAAGTTTGATGACATGGTTCATAAGTTTTGGTGTGAGAATTGTACTAACATCAATGATAAGCTCAAGAGGCTGGCCGAATCTCTTAGTTTATGGAATAAGAGTGAATTTGGTAACATTTTCAGAAATAAAAGAAGGCTTTTGGCTAGGATTCAAGGGGTTCAGAAATGCTTAGGGAATAAGTTTTCTCATCAGCTTTTGATTCTGGAAGAGGAACTTGTTAAAGATTACAATTTGATTTTGGAACAAGAAGAAGTTTACTGGAAGCAGAAGTCGAGAAACAGCTGGTTGAAAGAAGGAGACAAAAATACTAAGTTCTTTCATCTTTCAACCATTGTCAGAAGAAGAAGAAACAAATTGGAGGGGATTAAAAGGGGGGATGGCAGCTGGACAGAAAACTTGGAAGATATGAAGAGGGAAGCTGTTCAATATTTTGTTAACCTTTTCAAGGATTGTCCTAGTGAGAAGGGTTATGATAGGCTGCCCGCGAGGTTTCCTGTTTTGGAGATTGGTTGTATTGAAGCCTTGAGTGCTAACATTTGTGAAGAAGAAATTAAGCAAAGTTTGTTTAGTATAGGGGGATTAAAGGCGCCGGGGCCTGATGGCTTCCCTGCTCTTTTCTTCCAGAAATATTGGGATGATTGTAAAACCGAGCTATGTAGTCTGGTGGTTGAGAGTTTTAGGAAGGGTTGTATTCCTGAGTATATTAATCAAACCCATATCATCCTTATCCCAAAGGTTACTGGTGCCATTAGCATGTCCCAAATAAGACCTATCAGCCTATGCAACACTTCCTATAAAGTCATTAGTAAAGTGATTGTAGCTAGGTTGAGAAATCTCCTACCTGAGCTCATTAGCCCAAACCAGGTGGCCTTTGTCCCTGGAAGGCACATTCAAGACAATATTATAGTGGCTCAAGAAGTGCTTCACCAGTTTAAGAAGGTTAGAGGTAAAGAGGGGCTTATTGCATGGAAAATCGACTTAGCTAAAGCGTATGATAGGATTCGTTGGGAGTTTATTGAAGATGTTTTGAATGAAATTGGGTTGGAGGATAGATTGGTTAGGTTGATTATGAGCTGTGTTTCTAGTGTTCAGTTTAATGTGATAGTTAATGGTGAAGCTACTGAAAGCTTCCAGCCAGGGAGGGGCATTCGGCAGGGTGATCCATTATCACCATACCTTTTCGTGCTTTGTATGGAAAAACTATCACATATCATAAACCAGAAACTTGATGAAGACAGCTGGAGGCCGATCAAGTCTTCGAGGAAGGGGCCTGTTATCTCTCATCTGTTTTTCGCAGATGACCT
Organism: Acer campestre; assembly: GCA_954870605.1. NCBI lineage: Eukaryota > Viridiplantae > Streptophyta > Magnoliopsida > Sapindales > Sapindaceae > Acer > Acer campestre. The sequence goes on along the minus strand of OX940808.1, from coordinate 2,648,013 downwards.
CATTTTGTTTGGAAAGGCTTCAAGACAGCAGGCCAATGTGATGAAAGAGTGTTTGGATAGGTTTTGTGGTCTCTCGGGCCAACAAGTAAGCTACCCGAAATCTAAAATTCTGTGCTCTAACAATGTTAGCAATGGATTTGCTGTGGAGCTTGCTGCTATTTGTGGTTCTCCCATCACCAAAGACCTGGGGAAGTATCTTGGAGTTCCGCTGATCCATGGGCGCATAAATAGGGATACCTACAAGGAAATTGTGGAGAAAACTCAAGCAAGATTGGCGGCATGGAAGAGTTCCTCTCTCTCCCTAGCTGGTAGGTGCACTCTTATTAAAACAGTAGCCTCGGCTGTCCCCATTTATGCCATGCAATCCATTAAACTTCCTGCTGATGTTTGTTCAAAGTTGGATAAGTTGAATAAGAATTTCTTATGGGGTCACACGGAGGGTAGTTCTAAGGTTCACCTAATTAAATGGGACACTGTGTGCCTCCCGATTTCCAAAGGAGGGTTGGGAATTAAGAAGACTAAGATGATGAACTGCGCTTTGCTAGCTAAAAGTGGCTGGAGACTTAGCCAAAATGAGAATGGTCTATGGAGCAACATGATCAAGCACAAGTATTTGAAAGAGAAGGATCGGATTACTGCTGATTACAAGGGGAAAAGTGACAGCTCCAGTACTTGGAAAGGCATGGTGTATGGTGCGAAAATTGTGCAGAAGTGTAGTAGGTGGAGAGTTGGGGATGGCCGAAGTATATTCTTCTGGAAGGATGAATGGATTCCCAATACAGGTAAACTTCTGTTGCTTTCCATCATCCCCCTATCTTCTTTGCAATTAGATGAAAAAGTGTGGGATTATTTGGGCCCGGATGGATGGAATTTGCAGAAACTTATGTTGGTTCTTCCTTGGCATATCATTCACAAAATTTTTAGCATACATGCTGGGCAGGTTCAGAGTGGGAAGGATCGAATTATATGGGATTTAACGGATAATGGTGATTTCTCGGTTAAGAGCGCTTATGGGAGCCTCATTTTGGATGATGAGATGCCTATGTGGAAGTGGAGGTTCTTGTGGAAGTTGAGGATCCCTCCTAGAGTGAAGTATTTCCTATGGAGTTTGCTACATGGAAAGCTGCTCACTAAGGAGAATTGTGCTAATAGGGGTATTACGAGGGATGTTACTTGTTCGAGATGTTATGCGGAGTGTGAAAATCTCAACCATGTTTTCAGAAGGTGTTCGGAGACTCTGAAAATTTGGGAAGTGGTGTGTAAGGGAGTTACCCAAACTAGTTCTTTTAATGTGGACTGGGATGATTGGCTTCTGCAGAATTTGAGTTGTAATGATGTGATCATGGGGAAATTCCCTGCCTACAGTTTATTTGGGGTGACTCTGTGGTTTATCTGGAAGTGGAGGTGCAAAAGTTTATTTGATTCCAAGTTCAAAATGCCCTTATGTGCTGACAGAATCATTATGGAGTACATTGTTGAGTGGATGAATGCCAATGGTTATGTCAGCAACAAAGCTGCCGGGAAGATGAGGAGTATAGCCTGGCAGCCCCCTGAGGCTGATTTTGTTAAGCTTAATGTTGATGGGAGTCTAAATCCCCATTTGGACAGTATGTCTGCAGGTGGTGTGATGAGAAATCATAAGAAAGAGTGGATTGGTGGGTTTGCTTTGAAGAAGGGCTCGGGTAACATTCTTGAGGCTGAGTTATGGGGAATCTTTGAGGGCCTCAAGCTGATATGGAAGGCAGGGTATAAGAAAGTTATTGTAGAATCTGATTCGATGACCGCTGTCAATCTTCTGACTAATGTTACTCCTAACAATCATCCTCTCTACAGCATTATCCAGTCTTGCAAGGGGATGTTAGACCACAACTGGTGCTGCAGCATTCACCACATATATAGAGAAGGAAACTTTGCGGCTGATGGAATGGCCAAGATGGGTCATGCTTTAGACCTGGGCATTACTATGTTCGATTTCCCTCCCCCTCAGATCCTTCACATCCTGGAGAAGGACTCTATCAGTCTGGCTTCTGCCAGGATTGTTCTTTCCTCTTAGTTTTGTTTGTTTGGGCTGTGCCCTCTTTCCTCTTTACCAAAAAAAAAAAAAGCTTGTCTTGTTTAAAATGACAGGTATGTAGTTTCCTTCTCTCTTGCTAAATACTTCTCTGTATTTGTTTTTACCCCCAAAAAGAGATTTATTTATTTTTACTAAAATATGTCACGAAAGTTAATTTTTGATTTGTCATGAAGATTGTTTTTATCGTGACAAATCTTTTCCTCACGAAGTAAGATTTGTTACGAAATTTTTTTGGATTTGTCAAGAAAAATGGTTGTTGATTTGTCACGAAAAATGCTTCCTTCATGGGTCATGACTAATCCAACTGATTTGTCACGAAAAATCGTTGTTGATTTGTCACGAAAAATGGTTGTTGTTTTGTCACGAATTAAAAGACTTGTCACGAAAAATGTTTGGATTTATCACGAAAATTTGTCACGAAAAGTGCTTATTTCGTGACAAATCTAACTTATTTGTAACAAAAAATGGTTCTTGATTTGTCACGAAAAATGGTTCTTGATTTGTCACGAAGTAAGATTTGTCACGAAAAATGTTTGGATTTGTCACGAAAAATGGTGGATGTTCTGTCACGAATTAAAAGACTTGTCACGAAAAATATTTGAATTTGTCCTGAATAATGGTGTTGATTTGTCACGAAAAATGCTTATTTCGTGACAAATCCAACTGATTTGTAATGGAAAATGGTTCTTGATTTGTCACGAAAAAAATTGTAATGATTTGTCACGAAAAATACTTATATTGTAGCTCCTCCAACTGATTTGTCACGGAAAATGATCACTGTTGTTGATTTGTCACGAAAAAAATGCTTTCTTAGTGATAAATTAGTTGAATTTGTCACGAAAAATGGTTAATGATTTGTCACGAAAAATGGTTACTTCGTGACAAATCAGTACAACAATTCTCACTTTTGTTGATTTGTCACGAGAAATTGTTGTATCGTGACAAATCACTAAAAAAATTAATTTTTACGTAAAATACGACTCTTCTCGAAAACTATTTATTTTTCTGGAAAAAAATCGTTTGTAATGAAAGTATATTTTGGACGAAATAATTTATTTTTACGAATATTACTTATTTTTCATGTAAAAATAAAATTGATTTCAAACATAAGAATCTGATTTTGCATGAAAAATGAAAAAAGACATATCAGCAAAACTGTTTACATACTTGACCACGTCAGCGAGATTGGATGCGTGTCCAGACACCTGTGGATGACATGGAAAAAACGATGGCTAAAGTGACTGACGTGCTCAGACACGTCAGTGAGGAGTGGAAAAAAAAAGTCATTGCAGATATACGGCGTCGTTTATTGAGTTGTGTTTCAGGCGTCGTTGTAGTTTTCCATGGTTTTTTCGTGAATCGCGATCCTCTTCACGTACTCAGTCTCATTTTCAAACTCCCAAATTTTCCCACAAAGAATCAACCTTTACTTTTTACTCTCAACTCTTCTTCCTCCTTCTCCACCACCACCACTCCTCGTTGTGTTGCAACTCCTTCTCCGCCACCCGACTCCGACCCAGTTTCCATCACTAATGTCGCTCCGGACAGGACCCGGGACTGCCATAAAATTGTCAGAGTTCCCTGGGAAAAACTTATCAGGTGGTCTCACTCTTGGAGGTCAAAGGCCAAAACTGACATACTCGAACGCACTAAAAAGGGTCTTTTTTTTCCTCTTAATTTTATATGTACAATTATTTTTTTTCATGTTGATATGAATTTTAATTTGTTTTTGTAGTTCTAATATGGTGTTTATAGTATGAAAGTATGTTTAAGTTTTGATTTTTATCTGTTCTCTTGATTTTGTATGTACAATTGTTTCATGGTTGATTAGTTTCTGTTGTTCTAATGATGGTGTTCATGGTAGAAAATGTGTTAAAGGTTTTTTATAATTTTGTTGGGTTTGTTTGTTTGTTAGGTGGTGGTGCTTGGTGGAGGGTCATTTGGCACAGCAATGGCAGCTCATGTTGCCAATAAAAAGAATCAATTGGAAGTTTACATGATTGTTTGCAACCCGCTTGTTTGTCAATCCATCAATGAGACTCACTGCAATCGGTGAGTTTTTATGCTGCTAACTGAATCATTCCATAAATTGAATAAATGTACATGATGTTATGACTTGTGTAATCATACATTTGTTTTTCATGTTGTTTATCTTCTATTTCTCGATCAGCGGTACTTCCCGGAACACAAGTTGCCTGAAAATGTGATTGCAACAAGCCAACAACTGATACCAAAGTTGCCTTGCTTGGTGCTGACTACTGCCTCCACGCTGTACCTGTGCAGGTCTTTCGAGTTCCTACAATGCTTTCGTTCTTCCCTTGGAAGTTTTGTGATTTTGAATGTGTTCTACACAATCTTGTATTACATTATATAGTATTAAATATTAATCTTCACTGGAAATATACATAATTAAGTTGTTGCGCCATTGTAGTGTATGAAGCGAGGCGAATGCCTGAATCTTGACTCTTTTAATGCAGTGTTTGTCTTTTCTGGTGGGGCATTGCGGATTATGTTGATCTCGGCTTGCCTTTTATACCCTCTACAAAGGCTTAGAGTTGAATACACTGAGGATGATGTCCCAGATTATTCCTCATCAATCTTTTATTGCGCAATCAGGTTTTTCATTTGCACTTGAATTGATCAATAAATTACAACAGGTAGGGATGGGCGTTTCCCCATGGGGCCTCATCCCCACAGGCCCCCATGGGGTTTTGGGGGTAAATTTTGCCCCAAAATGGATTTTGGGGGTGGGGGTAAACATTGCCCCCAAATATATTTTTGGAGGAGGTGGTGGGGGTACCTCCCCTTAAACCCAAAACCCTATTTCCCCAAAACAAATATATATATACATATATATTATTTTTATTTTTATTTTTATATAAAAATTGTAACAATTAAAAAAATATATATTATAAATTATAATATTAACATTAACATAAGTTACTGGATAGTTGTTATAATATTAACATTGTATTTTGCGATTATTAATAGTGTCAAATTAAAGATTGGAATGTCTGGATTCTAATTGTTAAATTACTTATTTTTCATGTTAAAATAAAATTTCACGATTTAACAGGAAAATAAAATTGATTTCTAACATAAGAATCTGATTTTGCATGAAATTAATTATTTTTCACGAAAATATTTTTTCTTTACCAAAACAGTGATTTTTAAAGAAAAAATAAGTCTTAGTATTTCGCGAAATGAATTTTAAAATTACACCAAGTTAAATTAAATTTTTTACGAGAATGATTTTATATTTCTCAAAAATAAAATAATATTTCATAAAATATTTATATTTTCTCATGAATTCTGTGTTTGTTGCACGAAAATGTTTTATTTTTCTTGAAGAAGTAGTTGAATGTTTTACAAAACTATTTATTCTTCACGAAAATGAACAATGCATGTTTAGATGTATCTTTCGGATCACAACCGGTTTTCCGATAGGCTACTTGAACATCTTGACATATCCATTCCTTCTTCAAAGTTTGGCACCCACAGGCCACAACGAACGGTAACCTGGAAAAGAAAGAGGAGATACAGCAACACAAATCAACAGTATAATCTCTGTGCAATGATAAATACATCCATACATGGCATATATATATATATATGCTCCAACAACACAGACAAGTATTACTACTTCATCAAATTTATTATCATCGAGATGGTGAATTCATTTATTTGTTAAGAAGCATCACCTTTTGGCGATGTGCCATCGCTTGGGGAAGGGATGTGGACAAGCAGGCATCCTCTCCTGAACAAACAGTAAATGAGATGACTGATGAGACAATTCATGAATTGCAGAAAACTAGAACAAGAGCACTTAGTGTGATTTTTTTAGCACATGATAGAAAAGAACAGAGTGGTGTGAAAATGATGAACATTTTAACACCTTTTGGCAAGGATTCTATGCTTCTCTCTTCAACTGATGACGAAGATCGGCTCTTAAAAAGGCATGGCAAGTTTTCGTACAATAGTCATCACCACAAGAAAGAGGATTTCAATTGCGTGCTATCTGAGCAAACCATCAAAAAATATAAAGCAAATGATTTTGTAACAATCAATAGACAATTCATAAAAATTGAATGTTCATATGTATATTACTTGCAATGAACTAAAAGGAAACTGACCATCCAAACAAGCTCTATGGGCAAGCAGGGCATGGAGAAGCAGGAGTAAGTTCACTTGGATGATTTGATTTCTTTTTCTTTGGTTTTAACGTGAATTCTGGTCTAGGGCCATGGCACCTGGAAGATAAAAAGGAATCAAACATGAAGTCATGGATATTGTGTTTGGTTTTGGTTAGCTTGGTAAGTTGGTGCAGCCAGAAGCATAGACCCAGCTGTTCTTGACCCGTGCAAACTGTCTGGTAATTCGGCACCAGGGTGCAGTGGTGGCCAGAACAAGCAAGCTAATGAATACAGTCACGGCTGCTCTAGTATTCATCGTTGTCGTCAAGGCTGAAACTCATCATGTTTCAACAATCAAGACAGTAATGATCAGTGTATACTAGTTGTACTTTTTAATGATTGTCTCTGTATACTGCCTAAGAAAGTAATTGTATGTCTATGATTATTCATTAATAAGCTATCAATGATTTTCAATCTGCTTCTGCTCTTCATTTTGATTACGATTCAACTTTACAAATTGATCAACTTGAAAAGATAGAATTCTGATCATCAAATAGCAAAACAGCTGACATACCTTACGATCCGGCTAATACACATCCGCTGCAACGAAGGAATCACCTGTAGACATCGACACATACTCATATGAAGAAGAAGACACCCACAAACACTACAAAAAAATACTTTAAAACATTAACTTGGACAAAAAATTGGAAAAAAATTAGAAGGGAAACAGTGGAGAACATGGTACCCAGATATGCCCTTCCAGACCCTACAAGCTCGTCATTTTATGGAGAAACCGGCACCGGTGGCTGGTCGGTCTCTCCATCGTCGAATTTCGAAAAAAAAAAGAAAAAGGAACCACCTTTTTAGACCCATCACCGGATAAATTGGCGGACTCGATATTGCCGTTGCAATTCTCGAAAACAATCGTGTGGTCCGGAGAAAAGAGAGACGAGAACTACACAACTGTTAGAGAGAGAGATCGACAGTGGACAACAACGACAGCCTCTGTTTTGTTTTCATATTTCTATACGTCGGAAAACGAAAATGAAAAAATTCCTCTCTAAGCTAATGTTAGTGAGCAGAGAACATTTTTGCTCACCTCCCCTTTAAGGGAGGTAACCATTACCCCCCTCCCAAATGGATGACATGTGTCCAGGGAGGTAATTATATCTGGACAATTTCACCCCTCCATAGACACATGTCATGTGTTTGGGAGGGGGGTAATGCTTACCTCCCTTGAAGGGGGGTGAGCAAAAATGGACTCTAGTGAGCACGTCACTCACTTTTGCTGACACGTTTTTACACATCATCCCTTTGTACACGGACGTGTTATGCCACGGCAATACTTTTACATTGATGTGTTTGGACACATCATCCTATGTATGCTGATGGATCCAAGCACGTCAGTACCTTTGCACGGCTTGTCATCATCTGATACGCTGACATGTTCAGACACGTCAGCCTTACTTGAAATGAGAATGTCACACGTAACAACTGACGTGTTAAGACATGTCATTAAAGCATCATCATGTATGATGAGGTGTCTAGATACGTCAGTAAATATTGCTGACGTGCCTGCACAAGAAGAAAATCCATGCTGACGTGGTCAGCGATTAATTGATGACATGGCGATTAAGCCATTGGTGGACATGTCTGGAGTATCGAGTGGGGTCATCATCACTCAGGTCAAAAACCCTAGTAGAGATTGAATTTGCTGTAAACCCTAAAATGGTTAAAATAACAGAGAAGAAGACGACGATGACGACAAACAAGGAGAAAATGAATAACAAGAAGAAGAAAGAACCCGAAAGTGAAATCTTCGCTTCGTGTTCCTTCTCCAGTCTCGGCCTCCACCCCTCTCTATGCGACCAGCTTCGAGGTTCTCTCTCTAATTTCTGCAACAATTTTTTTTGTTTTTTTTGTTTTTGTGTTTTTTTACACTCGTTTGATTTCAATGTCAATTTAACGCTAAAAACCTAATTTTTTCCACAGAAAGAATGGGCTTCGAAGCTCCGACCCACGTATAGGCTCAGGCCATCCCTGTTATTCTCGCCGGTGAACACGTGTAAACCATTCTCTACTTTTTGCTTGTTCTTCTTTTTCCCATCTTCAATTCCATGTTTTGTTTTTGATTGTGTTTTCATGTGTAAAAATTCAGACTTGTTAATGCGGCTACCTGGACTGGCAAAACCGTGACTTATTTGGCTCCAAATATACACCACTTGCAGGATTACACTCCACGAATCGACCACTCTCAGGGAACTTTTGGTAAAGATGGTTTTTTTTTTATTTATTTTTTTTTATTCTTCTTCTTTGAATGGTTGCTCCAATAATTTATTTTTACGAAAATTTTTCATGTAAAAATAAAATTTCACGGTTTAATTAGGGATAGCAATGGGGCGTGTCAGGGTTGGGGAATGCTTTTCCATCCTCATCCCCACCCTCCAAAACCATCCTGTCCCCGTCCCCACATCAAGAGAAGTGGGGCTGGGGGCGAGGTTTTCCTGATAGAGGGGCTTTCCCCGTACCCGCCCTATTCCCCGTCTTATATTATTATACATTTAAAAATTACAACTAAAAAAAAAAAGAAAAAAAGGTATAAATTCATATTTAGTCCAAAATAAAAGATTCTATAAAACAAACTAACTTTAAAGTTTAGTTTACAAAAACTATTTATGTTAAAAAAATTAATATTAAATGATATTAAAAATCTGAATATTATATATTATATTATAAATGAATATATATATATATATATATCAATTGCATAGTTATATATAACAGTATTTACTGATCAGTGGAATAGCCCCCAAGAAGGACTTCATGACTTTCAAACAAGCCTTTGAACATATGTGAAGAGAAAAGCTTGTCAGGTGGTCTCGCTCTTGGAGGTCCAAGGCCAAACTGACATACTCGAACGCACTAAAAAGGTCTTCTTTTTTCCTCTTTATTTTATTTGTACAATTGCTTTTCATGTTTGATAATATTTTTAATTTGTTTTTGTGGTTTTAATATGGTGTTTATAGTATGCAAGTATGTTAAAGTTTTGATTTTTATCTGTTCTATTGATTTTGTATTTACAATTGTTTCATGGTTGATATGTTCTAAATGATGGTGTTTCTGGTATCAAAAATGTTAATTTTTTTGTATAATTTGGTTGGTTTGGTTGGTTTGTTTGTTAGGTGGTGGTGCTCGGTGGAGGGTCGTTTGGCACAGCAATGGCAGCTCATGTTGCCAATAAAAAGAATCAATTGGAAGTTTATATGCTTGTTCGCGACCCGCTTGTTTGTCAATCCATCAATGAGACACACTGTAATCAGTGAGTTTTTATGCTGCTAACTGAATCATTCCATAAATTGAATAAAATGTACGTGATGATAAGGACTTGTGTAATCATACATTTTTTTATTTTTTTTCATGTTTATCTTCTTTTTCATGATCAGTCGGTACTTCCCAAAATACAAGCTGCCTGATAATGTGATTGCAACAACTGATGCCAAAACTGCCTTGCTTGGTGCTGACTACTGCCTCCATGCTGTACCTGTGCAGGTCTTTCAAGTTCCTACAATGTTTTCGTTCTTCCCTTGGAAGTTTTGTGATTTTGAAAGCCTTCTATACAATCTTGTATCATATTATATAGTATTAATCATCACTGGCAATGGAAATAATTAAGCTGTTGCGCTATTTTTGTGTATGAAGTGAAGGCGAATGCCTGAATCTCGACTCTTTTAATGCAGTTCAGTTCGTCTTTTCTGGAGGGCATTGTGGATTATTTTGATCCAGGCTTGCTTTTTATATCCCTCAGTAAAAGCTTAGAGTTGAATACACTAAGGATGATGTCTCAGATTATTCCCCGATCCTTGAAGAACCCTCGTCAACCTTTTATTGCGTTATCGGGTCCTTCATTTGCACTGGAATTGATGAATAAACTACACCAGTATTGGTGTATGGAAAAAACTACACTAGTATAGACATTAAAAGCTATAAGTTCAAGTGATTGACGTTTTTAAGTAGTATCGTAGTAGTTACATTGTGTTGACGGTGAATTTTGGATTGCCACGCTCAATAATTATATCTTAATTAAACAAATAAAAAAGAGAATAAAATCAATGCATGCAAGACGAGTTTTACATGGAAAACCCTTGAATGGGAAAAAACCACAGTGCCCTTGAGGGCAGAAGAATAACACTATCGATTATTGTAGCCTTACACACTCAGATCACTCATATAATTGCATCTCTCACAAATTTCGAACCCCCTTTCCATAGGACAAACAGTTCTATTTATACTAGATTTAGCTAGGGTTTTTCCTTGCTCATGCCGTGTTAGTAAGGGGGTTCCTATTTTGATTTGTATGAGGAATCTAGTGTGGTAAATAGTTTTAGGATTTGTTTCCTATTTGGACTTCTCTGTAAAGAATAGTTTGTCATTTTTTGGGTGAAATACATCTTCGTGTCTTGTATCTGGTCGAATCCTTGCTGTATGAGGTATACTGAAATAAGGTTGCTTCTTGATGGCGTTAATCTGGATGAGCAAATTAAGTTGGTGAGCACAATTTCTATCTTCTTGGTCGGCCTACTCTAGCGAGCACGTTTCTGTTTTAGATTGATTATAGATGACGTGGCCGGTTTTTCTGTATATTCCGCTGACGTGTCTCTTGGTCGAATATATACATACAACATACTGCTTTCTGCTTTTGCAGCAATGGTGGTGGCATCAAAAGACAAAAAATTGGCAAATGCTGTGCAGCAGCTACTAGCTTCTAGTCATTTAAGAATTAGCACTTCAACGTAGAGGATCTTCAATGAATATGCAATGAAAATTTTCACTTTTCTTTTGTAGCTCATACACTCAATTTCTTAGATATTCTACATTTGCCTTATGTTACGTTTCCAATCCACTTTAGTTTCTCCTATCTCTTATTAAGACCTTGTTTCTAGGTTAGTGTAGTCTAGGTTTTTGTGGTTTATGCTTTGTTAAATCAAGAACGACACGGATAAAGTGAAGTATTGTGTTCAGCTTGTAACCCCTGATAACTCCAATGATATTACAGGGGTGGAAATTGCAGGTGCACTAAAGAATGTTCTTACAATAGCTGCAGGGATTGTGGATGGGATGAATCTTGGCGATAATTCTATGGCAGCCTTGCTCAGAGATACGATGGCTGGCAACAAAGGTACATTGTGGTTTCTATACTTAAGAAATTATTTCCTGCCTAATTTATTTTCAAGTCGTTACACTTTAGTAAATACACATGATACCATACAAACATCAACATTTGTATAAGCTTCTATTTGATGTTTATACCATATGATGATGCTGTGGAAGCCTGCGTGGAAAAGAGTTTTGTGTTATTTCGGCGAAACATGCATTTATTTTGACCCTGGTTTGAACTCTCCAAATAAACAAGAAATTCCTTATAGTAAGATGACCTTCAAATACTACATGTTTTTGTTAAATATTAACAATCTATTGTGATCAATTATAAAAATCTATTGGGATCAGCTATCTATCAAAATTAGTAATATAAAATCCACCTATAAAACGAGATATGATGTGTTGTATGTTTATTTTGGATAGATAGATATCGATGGCATCAAGTGAATCTCAGCTGCCACATGTGTTGGGATGAAAATATTGGGATTATAGGTGGGATGTTTAACATTATTCATATTATAAATAATGTTTAACAATATCACAATCAAATTCAAAATTAAAACCTACGGGTTTATCTCAAGCATATCTTTTTTTTTTTTTTTTTTTTTTAAACAGCAAATTTATTCATAAGGCAAGGCACGCCAAGCAACAATCAAACAGAGAAATACTACAGCAAAACGAACAACCCCAGGTCATTGGCCACCAAACCAAAACAGAGCAAACCGACCAACACCAAAAACAAAACAACAAAACAGCAAGGAGTGCTACAAACAACAGAGAACATCCCACAAACAAAGACACAAACCTCGACCTCCAGCCAACCACGGCTACAACAGACCCATCATGCATCACAAGCGTGGACATATTAAGACTCCTTTGCTCCGCTGCCTTTCGCTCCATCCAACTCTATTTGTGCCTGCAAAGATGAAGGAGCATGTCATATGTCTAAACCGATCTGACTACCTAAGTAGATTTTACACAGTATTGCTTTATTCAACTCACTTTGACATATCAAAGGACTTTGTACCTGATATGAATTTTGTATACAATATCTTTGAAAAATAATGAGCTGAATATAAGTAGCTAGCTTATTTTTACATTAGAAGAATTGTTTTACAATTAAAAGAATGACTTGTACTTACTGATCAATTTCTTTTTCTGCGTCTTCCGGTCAGTCTTCCCACCTTTCTATCAACCATGTTCACAATCCACTCTGGTTTTCCTGTTGATAATACAATATACCCCGTTGACAAGCCAATCACCACTCCACATCCATAACCCATCAAACTGATTTTCCAATCAAACCAGCTCGCAGTATCATGTTCATCATCTGGTTCGGATTCTGGTGTGTCACCATTGCTACATTTTTCTGTCAGCGGAAAGTCGCACAAGCCCAAGTTCCCGATATAGCTATCATTCTGAAACGTACCAAATTGGTTCCCTTGAGGTCCACGAGCTGGTTGTACGAGAGGTTTAGAGCTGAAAGAGAGGTCAAACTTGTCAATTGATTAGGAATCTCTCCCTCAAGCTTGTTTGAAGAAAGGTCTAATGATTCCAATTCTGTCAGTTTCTCAAAGGATAACGGAATATGACCTACTAGATCGTTATGAGAAAAGTTGAGGACTTTGAGAAATTTCAATTTTCCAACTACATCTGGAATTTGTCCACGAAACTTGTTGCTTGACAAATCCATAGTTGTGAAAATGGTTAGGATTTTCTCCATTTGGATATCAACTCCTTTCATCGTCACTAGTATAGAATATTCGTAAGAATAATCAGAACTAACTGCGCGCATGTATTGCAACTCTCTTCCGCCTTTTTCACCAATATTCATCATAGCTTCTAGCTGACCGAAATACTCCATCGGCAAAGAACCGTTAAAATTGTTTTTTGAGAGATCAAGTATTCTCAACTCAGAGAAGGAATTCCTTGCCTTAGAATCTCGTAAAGAACCAGAAAATTTATTGGAACGGAGAACAAGAACCTGCAGCACTGGAAGGATTCCTAACCAATGCGGAAAGGTATCATTTATCTTGTTATTACCAAGATCTAGAACTTGGAGCGATGTACAATTGACGAGGGACCGGGGTACAGGCCCTTCAAGATCATTGCTATTGAAGTTCAAGTTCTCCAAATAATTGCCCTCTGCAAATGTATCAGGGATGGTGCCAGAAAAACTATTATTCTGCAGATCCAGCACTTGGAGAGAACTGCTAATGTTTCCCATGCATTCTGGAATGGTGCCACTCATGTTGTTATTGGAAAGATCAAGCGCCCAAAGGACACTCATATTGCAGATACAATTAGGTATCTCTCCTGTCAACTGATTTTTTGAGATTAATAATGCTCTTAATCCAAGCGGTAGGACATGAGGAAGTTTTCCTTGAAGCAAGTTGGAACGGAGGTCAAGAGAGCGAAGACTATTCTGAATGGGAATTTGCTCGATGCTTCCTGTGAGGAAGTTGTGGGACAGATTAAGACAGTTCAAAGTGTCCTTCCCCATATCCCACATCCAGTTGGGAATCGTACCATGGATTTTGTTGTCAGAAAGGTCCAGAATCTGTAGATTGGGTGGAGCTTTGATGGAAGAGTTGACTAATTTGATTGTGCTACCTAATGATGATAAATTATTATGGGAAAGATCGAGAAAAGTAAGATTTACTTGTCTTTTTGGAAACATGTAAGGCTCTAGAATTCCACTTAAATTGTTTGAAGAAAGTGAGATTACTTCTAGATGCTCAAGTTCAAAGATTGAACTTGGGATCGAGCCATGTAACCTGTTATTATCCAAATAGATGTATTGCAACGAGTTACTCAGATTTTCACCAATGTCTATTGGTATTGCCTCGAGTTGGTTAAAGATAAGAGACATGTTGCTCAATAATGGTAGAGTAAACAAGCTAGACGGTATGGTCCCATTCAGAAAGTTGTAATTTAATACAATTTTTGTTAAACTTCGAAGCTCACTTAAAAAAGAAGGAATCGGACCGGAGAGCTGATTTCTTGACAAATCTAAAGATTGAAGTTGCGTTAAGTTGACAAAAATTTCTGGAATTTCACCAATGAAATTGTTGACCGAAAGATCAAGCAACCTAAGATTACGAAGATTTGAAAAAGATGACGGGATATTACCAGTGAAATTGTTGATTGAAAGATGAAGCTCAATAAGATGATGAAGATTTGAAAGAGATGACAGGATATTACCAGTGAAATTGTTATATGGCAGATACAAATATCTAAGTTGTGTAAGATTGCCAATGGAATCAGGTAATCGTCCTGAGAAGCTGGTGTTAGAGACATCCAAATGCGTCAAAGACTTTAGATTGCCGATGAAATCAGGTAATCGTCCTGAGAAGCTGGTGTGAGAGACATCCAAATGCGTCAAAGACTTTAGATTGCCGATGGAATCAGGTAATCGTCCTGAGAAGCTGGTGTGAGAGACATCCAAATGCGTCAAAGACTTTAGATTGCCGATGGAATTAGGTAATCGTCCTGAGAAGTTGGTGTCAGAGACATACAAATTCGTCAAAGACTTTAGATTGCCAATGTAATCAGGTAATCGTCCTGAGAAGCTGGTGCTAGAGACATCGAAATGTGTCAAAGACTTTAGATTGCCGATGGAATCAGGTAATCGTCCTGAGAAGCTGGTGTAAGAGACATCCAAATGTGTCAAAGACTTTAGATTGCCGATGGAATCAGACAATCGTCCTGAGAAGCTGGTGTAAGAGACATCCAAAATCTTGAGGGGAGTGCTCCAGTTAGCCTCTGGAAAAGATCCTTTCAATTCGAAATTGAGGCTTAAGTCGAGGACTTGTAGGTATGGAAGGAGAAAGAGGGTGCTGTTGGAAGGGATGGTAACATTTAGGCTCTTCTCACTGAGATGAAGGCCAGTGACATGACCCTTGCCCATATCATCACAAGTGACTCCATTCCATGAGCAGCAATCAGTATCCTCCTCCCACTGATTCACAACAGAATAATAGTCATCGGTAAAGAGTTGCTTAAATTGGAGTAAAAGAGAAGCTTGGTCATTAGAGCAGAGTTTTGAGTGAGTGAGTGAAGAATGCAAGAGGAAAAGTTGAAGAAACACAAGTTGATAACAACATCTACTTAACCAACCCATTTTTCACACAAATTATGATCGATGGTATTTGGTATATAACTATATATAGATGAGAAATATCGAGGACAGCAGGCAGAGCATGGTCGAAATGCATGCTAAACCGTATTTCATGGGGCTAAAAGAGACCGATGATAGTCTCGTCTTCGTCTTCATAAGCTTTTTTTTTTAGGAAAGTCATTCAATCAACAATCTACTTTTACTATTCAAATTAAAGTTCTGATTGATTCCTTAAGCAATAATTAATGTCTCACACCGTATTCTATACATCTGTCAAAATTCTGAATATTTGAATATCATAATTGATTTGCAAATTAACTCCAGTTTTTTAAGGAAATTGCTTGGGTACTGACTGGGGTGTTGCCACGTGGCAAAACTCTTTTGTTTTTTTCATTTTTCTTCTTGCTTTGGGTTACGTGGCAAGCAATGAGTGGTGTGGTCAGCACCTTGGGTACTGACTGGTCAGTACCCAAGCATTGTCCGTTTTTTAAAAGGATTTGACAGAGTTGTGAGCGCCGTATTAATTAGACCATGCATATATGCACTCAACTCTGAAGGCTTGCACAACAGGAATGCCCATTTTGTTCTCAAATCCACCTTTGGCCATTTTTTTTATGTATAAATAATGATACCGAAAGATCATTAAGATGTAACTAAAAATTGAATGAATTGCAACTCTGCAAGCGGTGATACCAATACCATGCTAGACAAGTAAAAATTTGTCTAGTTCTTTTTTTTTTTTTTTTTTTTTTTTTTTATAAATAAAATAAAATAATTTTGAAGCGATATATATATATATATATATTAACCAATTTAATTGAACATTGAAAGTGTCTATATGATTACTATTAACCTAGTGGGGTACATGGAAACCACCCAACGGATAAAACCATAACCACAGGACTAACCGACCAATTAATTACAAAATTCATTGTATAATCGATACTTGCTCAAGGTGACTCATCTAATCTAACTACACTTTAACTCAGGGGTGGACCCACCTTAAGACTCCACCTCAAATTTTCAAAATACAAAATTAATTTTTGTTTATATACACATAAATAAATAAATAAATAAATATATTTATATATATATATACAGATTTTCTATTATCACTTCGTTTTGACAATAAATATATCAGGACGAAAAATGTGGACTACTAGATTTACATACTTTGACTTAAAGTGTATGCACTTGTCAAAACTTCTCCATAATTTGTGATCCACATTCTTCATCCTGATATATTTATTGTCAGGACGAACTGACAATAGAAAGACTGTATATATATATATTAACACTTAGACTGTGTTTGTTACATAAGATTGGACTGAATTGACTAATTTTTAGTCCCATTCCCACGTTTGGTGTGAGCAATGGGCTGGAAAATAATCTTGTGGGGCCCAACAATAGTCCTGCTATGGCTAGATTATTTAGTCCTACCATAGATGTTGGGACTATTTTAGTCCCAACCTATATATATTTTAATTTTTTTGTTGGTGGGACCCGCCATTATGTATTTTATATTCTTATTTTTTGGGATGTAACATTGTAACCCATACTTTATTTATTTTATATTATATTGTTTATATTTAAAATATTAAATTGATTTAAATTGATTTAAATATTAGTTTAATAATATTTATTTTATTCCAATCTCATCACATACCAAACACATGATTCAACTATTTTTATCCAATCTCATGTTGCACCAAACACGGAAAATACTATAATTAATCAAATCCAGTCCAATCCAATTCAATCCAATCTCATGTCTTAAAAATAGTCCAATCCTATCCCACGTTTATATCAACTCTAAGCACAGTTAGTTGTGTACCACATTTCCAAAATGATAAAAAAAAAGTGAGTCAATGCAAGTCCTACAATACAATGGACTACAAACTAAACCAGGGGCGGAACCCATGACAGAAAAGAAAAAGAAAATTATAGTTAAAAATTATAATTTCTTTTATAAAAAAATATGAATTTTACATTTTAGTA
The DNA here is from genome assembly GCA_954870605.1 of Acer campestre. Classification (NCBI taxonomy): domain Eukaryota; kingdom Viridiplantae; phylum Streptophyta; class Magnoliopsida; order Sapindales; family Sapindaceae; genus Acer; species Acer campestre. The sequence goes on along the minus strand of OX940808.1, from coordinate 2,630,528 downwards.
CCATGATGTTTAAGTTTTTATCATTTGACCCCCCAATCCCATAATTCTAGTTCCACCCTTGAACTAAACCATGTTTGATGGAGCTAAAAGAGACTGATAGTCATGGTCTTCAACGAATTGTTTATAAATGAGAAATGCAAAGCTTTTAATTAATTAAATGTGTTTCCAATCCATGCATGATAAGATTCTTGTTGGTTCTGATGAGATGAGGTTGGTCCGATGATAAAATCTCTCACACTTGCACCACGAGGTTACGAGTTCGATTTCTCCTCCCCTCAAAACCCCGATTTATGTAATAGTATAATATTTAAAAATTTTTTTTTTAAAAAAAAAATCTTGTTGGTTCTAATTCATTAAATCACAATCTACCATATTATTATTATTATTTAAAAAAAAGGTTATGTTGATTGATTCACTTTTTACCATTTATGTGATTTAATTAACAGTTTGGGATGCTTCCCAAGCTGCTTTTGGGGCCAAAAGTGATTCTAGATCAGTGATAGAGTGTTTGGTAAAATTTCTGAGAAGTGCTTTTGGCCACTTTTAGCTTTTCCCAATTGAGTTTTTGAGAAGCTACAAATTGTAGCTTCTGGAAAACAGCTTCCTGGGGAAGTAATTATGAAAACACGCGTAAGCTGAAACATTAATGGATTTTGACCAAACTTTCTATTTTATCCCTAAAGCTGTTAAATTGGTTTTGACTTTGAGTCGATAAAGCGAAGAACTTCGGCGAGTCGATGACTATTGTATGACTTTTGGTGAGATGTAGTTGGTGAACGATTTGAGTTGGAACAAAACGGGTTAGCGGGAGAGACGGCAACGCCGATCGAGGGAAATGAGTGAGAAGTTGAGGACATGGACGTGGAGAGAGGAAGGACAGATGAGGAAAGCCTCGTCGACTTTGGAGAGAGAGTAGCGGTCGTGGAGGGAGAGAGTGAGGGAGAGGCGTTGACCAGTGATGGCGAGGGAGAGGAGTGTATTTGCAAGGAAACAGAAACACAGAGAGAGAGAGAGAGAGAGAGAATTGTGGAGCAAAAAAGTTATGAGAGAAAACCAAAAGTAACCATTGGAAACATTAAACTTTCTTTAGTAACCACTTTTGAAACTTTAATTATTAATAACTACTTTTTTTAAAAAAAAAATTCAGTGTATGTCCATAAATTACAAGAGTACCCCTGAAATTAGTTTTTTTTTTTTTTTTTTTAAACCTCAAACTTGAAATCATGACTAAAACTTGAAATCGTGACTAAAATGAAATGTTAAACTTGAAATCATGACTAAAATGATACGTAAAACTTGAAATCCTGCTCAATTTCTCTTCTTCCTCAAATTAGGTTTTTTTCTTTTTAGGTTTTTTCTTTGTCTTTTTTTTTTTTTTTTTGGTAGATCCATGCGCCAGCGAAGGGGAAGCTTCGACGGCACGACGCACAACGACACGACGCACGACGGCGCTGTCGGCTGGGTGTGAAGGACAACGTCACTCGACGGTTCACGAAGGACAGCTGCTCTGCCGCGAAGCCCAGAAGGTCGCTGGCACTCGGTGACACCTTCGTCGGGGATCGACGACCCTCAAAGCACACCAGCGAGAGAGAGAGAGAGATCGAGGAGAGAGAAAACAGAGGAGAGAGAAAGAAAAAAGAGAGAGAGTTGATTTGGGATGGTTTTTATTTGAGGGCTTTCTAGTAGTTTCTCAAAAACATGGTTATTAACAATTAAAATTTCGTTTGTGGTTAAAAACAAATTTCCTATAATATATGTGGTCATTTTTAGCAATTTCCACAAAAGTTATTTATTTATGTTCTATTTCTTCTTTTTAATATAATCCAATCACTTCAAAAAAAAAAAAAAAAAAAAAAAAAAAAAAAATTTTGCAAGAAAACATAAATTATTTATGTGCAAAAAAATTATTTATATATTTTTTATTATATGTATGGTCACATACAAATCAGATTATTTATTTTATAACATATTTATGATCACATAAAAATAAAATAATTTTTTTTTCAAAACATCTTCGATATTCATTTGTGTCCTTTCTAGTAATTTTATACGGTCATAACACTTTTTACTTCCAGTTTATAAAACACATTGAAATTGCTTTTGGTTCTTGCAGCAATTTTAAAAATCTGTTTATCAAACACTCAGCTGATTCTCTCCACAACAAATCTAAAAGCAATTCCCCCCACAGCACAGCAATGCCAAACTGAGCCTTAGTCTTCTTTATCCTCTATGACTGTGAGTGTGCTTCTGCTACTTGTATTCTAATTATGAAATCTGATGAACATGAGTTGCATGAGGATTGAACGTGTTGAGCATTTTGAGTTTTGTCAAGTCTCTTCAATGATGGTTGCAAATGTTTTTTCCTGAGAAGACAGACACAAAGGAAATGATGGACCCATGACATGAAACACGGCTTCTGCTTTGTATGATTATCCAAGCCTACATGTAACTTTGTGGAAATTCTAGGCACATAACAGGAGTTTCGTGAGGATTGAGTAGGCTGACTCAAAGATTTTCTAGATGAAATGTGTTGTACATTTTGAACGTAAACATGCCTAATTCCATTAGCTGCCCTGATGAAGTCATGCATACAGGTAGGTCCTACAATCAACTAGACTATAAAACGTGTTTGATGGGGTTAAGGTAAGAGACTGATGAAGTCTTCATCTTCATCTTCATCATCATCTTCAAAGGCTAGCTTTTAATTTATATGAGCTTTAGTATAATTTATAATATTAGATTTCCAAAGTAATAAAAAGTAAGTCATGCATACAGGTAGATCCTACAATCAACTAGACTATAAACGTGTTTGATGGGGTTAAGGTAAGAGACTAATGAAGTGATGTAGCGGAAGCTCTGTCGAGAAAAACCTGCAAGAAATAAATTGAAAACAACCTACTAACGTTCCGTTGATTCGCGCACGAATACCGGAATATTAGGCTTCAAATACGATAATCGACTTCGCGCACGAAGGATATTGTAAATGGATAGTTGAGAAACATCTCTGAATTTTATTAATCAAAAGCCACCTTTCAAACCCTAATACAATCTACTTAAATAGAATTGCAAAACTTGACTAACAAGAAAATCCTAAACAAAAGGGAAAGAATCTTAAATGTAAAAGAAATCAAATCTCCTAAAAATCAAAAGAATCCAAAAACATTAAAAACCTATCTAGAAAAGGAAATTGGATTTGATTTTAAAAAATCAAATCATAAAATAATTAATAACCTAATTACATATAAACTAAAAGGAAATAAAACAAATGTACGGAATCATGACAACAATTAAAAACCATAAAACTCGAAACAACTGTCTTGGCGCGCCTGAAACTTAATGGCCGAATTCGGATATGTTGCGGCCCGTTATAGAAGACGGAGTCTTCATAACATTTGTAGGGCTCGTCTTGGGCTTTCTGGAAACATATTATAATAGACAATCCGACTTCATATTCTCTCTGTAGAGGTCCACGAAAATCAGCCCAGATCATCTCGTCCAGCTCATAGCGTCCAGTTCTCGTCCAGTTTAAGTCTTCGCGCAATAATCTAGATGGCCGAAATTGGATATTCTGAAGCCCTTTATAGAAGACGGAGTCTTCATAACATTTGTAGGGCTCGTCTTGGGCTTTCCGAAAACATATTATAATGTCAATTTTGAGTTCGTTTGCCCTCTGAAAATACCCCCGAAATTTGACCATTCTGACCGTTTCGACCATTCCGACCAAGCCAAGTCTTTGCTTCCTTCTTTCTGCACCCTTTGACCTCGAGTCGATTCCTCCGCTCCATGAAATCCAAAATTTTGTTTGCCGTATCATCTTTGATGGCTGCATCATTCTCTCCAAGTTGGAGAAAATTCGTCCTCAAATTTTGGAAAGGTAAACTGAACACATCAACCTATACGGTGTCGAATGCTTTTCGGTCTTGATTCCCAATTTGCTAACCACATCGGTAGACGCAATGTTTTCGCAACTTCCTCCGTCAACAATAAATCGGCACACCTTGCCAAGTATGGTACAAGTCAAATGAAACACATTGTTCCGAAGCCAATCACTCCCATCTACACGTGGAGACGAACAAACATGCCTCATCACTATGGCTGTCCCTTGTTCAGCAGCTATGTTGCCTTCGCTCAAAGCCTCCTCCTTGTCACATTTTGCTGCTGCCGGCCATTCCACTTTAGCTATTTCTGGTCCGAACTCTTCATTAATTGTTATGGAAGCAGGTTTTAACATTAACAACGGGCCAACATCGCTCTCCACCCAATCTTCATTGACCATCTCCTCTCCATCAAACTGCAGTTCGTCCCCTGTTTCAGCTTCGTCTTCATCTTCAAACTGCTGCATCTCTGCACAGAGACGCTGCTCCATCAACAAAGCAACTGTGTCGCTGTCCACAAGGTCCTCTTCCATGGTCTCTACTTCATCAAACTAAGGTTCTTCACCAACTTCCACATCTTCTTCTTGGACTTCCTCCTCTTCATCAAATATGGGTTCAACTCCAATGCTTGCTTCTTTTTCTTCTTCCGTCTCGGCGATCAATACTTTCTTGCCCAATTTCTTGCACTCGGACTGTCTGTGTTCAACGCCACCATAACTGAAGCATCTCAACCCACTCGACAACCTAGCTTGCTGTTTCAGGTTAGCAACTGGACGTGGAATGACGCCACTGCTGCCCACCGCTGCTCGACTGGTTGCGCTGCCGCTGCTAGTGCCTGATCGCAGTCCGCCTCCTCTTCTACGTGTGACGGTCTTCTCCACTTGCAAGGCTCTTTGATGGGCTACAGATACAGTACCTGGGTCAAAGAGTTTCACAACCTCAACGATTTGCGAACGAAGGCCACCGCAATACCTAGATACCAATTGATCTTGAGTTTCTTGAATATTGTTACGCACAAGTAGTTGGTAGAACTCCGTTGTATATTCATCAACTGTCCGCAAACCTTGGCGCAATTTTTGCAATTTTTGGTACATTAATTTCTGAAAGTTGTGGGGTAAAAATTATGATCGTATCTTTCTCTTCATCTTCTCCCAATCCGTTAATTTTGACTTTCCCATTCGAGTCCGTGAGAGCTTGAGTTGCTGCCACCATACGGCTGCCCGTCCTCGAAGCCGAGTCGCCACCAAGGCTACCCTTGCATTCATTGGCACGTTTTTAAACTCCAAGATCTCTTCCACGACTCTGAGCCAATCGAGGAATTCTTCAGGCGTAAGGTCGCCCTGAAATTCTGGAATATCTGTCCGCATACCCGACTCCCACCGCCGGCTATTTTCACGCGCTCGAGCTCTTCGACACGGCTGCGGAACCAAGTCTTCCTCGCTGCTCTCCTCATTACTCTCTTCCTTGTCTCCATTCGAACTTGAGTCTAGGGGACGGAAGGTATTTTGGTTGGCCATTAACATAGCGATTTGCTTAGTTAATCGCGAAGCCCGTTGCCCCAATCGTGCCATGCGGTCACGTTCGATGGCTTCTTCTACGAGAATCTGGTTAGGTTGTCGTCTCTTCGGCAGCATGTTGATGTCCCAAACGAAAACGGCTCTGATACCAAACTGATGTAGCGGAAGCTCTGTCGAGAAAAACCTGCAATAAATAAATTGAAAACAACCTACTAACGTTCCGTTGATTCACGCACGAATACCGGAATATTAGGCTTCAAATACGATAATCGACTTCGCGCACGAAGGATATTGTAAATGGATAGTTGAGAAACATCTCTGAATTTTATTAATCAAAAGCCACCTTTCAAACCCTAATACAATCTACTTAAATAGAATTGCAAAACTTGACTAACAAGAAAATCCTAAACAAAAGGGAAAGAATCCTAAATGGAAAAGAAATCAAATCTCCTAAAAATCAAAAGAATCCAAAAACATTAAAAACCTATCTAGAAAAGGAAATTGGATTTGATTTTAAAAAATCAAATCATAAAATAATTAATAACCTAATTACATATAAACTAAAAGGAAATAAAACAAACGTACGGAATCATGACAACAATTAAAAACCATAAAACTCGAAACAGCTGTCTTGGCACGCCTGAAACTTAATGGCCGAATTCGGATATGTTGCGGCCCGTTATAGAAGATGGAGTCCTCATAACATTTGTACTCGTCTTGGGCTTTCCGGAAACATATTATAATAGACAATCCGACTTCATATTCTCTCTGTAGAGGTCCACGAAAATCAGCCCAGATCATCTCGTCCAGCTCATAGCGTCCAGTTCTCGTCCAGTTTAAGTCTTCGCGCAATAATCTAGATGGCCGAAATTGGATATTCTGCAGCCCTTTATAGAAGACGGAGTCTTCATAACATTTGTAGGGCTCGTCTTGGGCTTTCCGAAAACATATTATAATGTCAATTTTGAGTTCGTTTGCCCTCTGAAAATACCCCCGAAATTTGACCATTCTGACCGTTTCGACCATTCCGACCAAGCCAAGTCTTTGCTTCCTTCTTTCCGCACCCTTTGACCTCGAGTAGATTCCTCCGCTCCATGAAATCCAAACTTTTGTTTGCCGTATCATCTTTGATGGCTGCATCATGAAGTCTTCATCTTCATCTTCATCTTCAAAGGCTAGCTTTTAATTTATACGAGCTTTAATATAATTTATAATATAGATTTCCAAAGTAATAAAAAGTAAGTCATGCATACAGGCTAACTTTTACATTCTGCGGGTGGTTGTTCGATTTTCCCACTTATCACTTAATGAGACTTAATGTTACTTAATTAGATCTATTAAGGTGGTCATTACTCATTACAGAACAATGTAAATAAGCAATGTTAAGATGTCAGTTTTGACAACAGTTGCTCAAATTAGATATTCCTTGTTTTGAAAGAAGTAGACTGTTCATGACTTTTTCTATTCTACAATCAATTGAAACGATGAATGATCCCACCATTTTCGTAAGATGCTTCCTTTCGCTTAGTTCACCCAGTTACCCTCTCAAGTCCCAGTGAGACTTCATAGCTGCTGATATATACAAAGTTGCTTGTAGTCCAGTGTAATCTATTGAAAGTTTATTCTGGTCAGCTTCAGATCATATACAGTCTTGTGAATATTGCTTGTATTATCAAAGAAGCAAAACTGTTTTATGCATCAACAGTTTCAAATTGCAATCTTGTCTTCTGCAATTCTTTTTCATCTAGTTTACATCTTATTGTACCAAAGCAAAACATTGTAACCATCTTCAACATATTAGAGCCACTCAAAATCTCTCTATATATAACACCCCCACTATAAAGCTCTCACGGAAGACAACATAAACAACAAAAAATCAGACAACGAAAGAAAGAAGAAATAGCCAGAAAGAGAAGAAAATGAGTTTATCAAACATGAAGTAAAGGATATTGTGTTTGGCTTTGGTGCAGCCAGAAGTATAGACCCAGCTGTTCTTGACCCATGCAAACTGTCTGGTGGTTCGGCACCAGGGTGCGGTGTTCAGAACAAGCAAGCTCCACCTCAGCAAGCTAACGAATACAGTCGCAGCTGCTCTAGTATTCATCGTTGCCGTCAAGGGTGAAACTGATCATGTTTCAACAATCAAACTGATAGAATTCTGATCATCAAATAGCAAAATAGCTGACAAACCTTATAATTCAGCCAATTCACATTCGTCGCAGATCATCACCTGGAAGACATCGACACAGCCTCATATGAAGAAGAAGATACCCACAAACGCTATAAAAAACTTAAAACCAGTAAATTGAATTATAACTTAGACAAAAATTTGGAAAATTTAAAGGGAAACAGTGAAGAACACAGTACCCAGATCAGAAACAGCCCTTCCAGACCCTAAAAGCTTGCCATTTGATGGAGAAACCGACACGGGTCGCCGGTCGGTCTCTCCGGCTTCAAATTTCCAAACAAAGGAACCAACTTTTTAGACCCATCACCAGATAAATTGGCGGACTCAATATCACCGTCGTTTATTGAATTGTGTTTCTGTCGTCATCCAAGTTTTCCATGGTTTTTTTCGTGAATAGCGATCCACTTCACGTTAACTGTCTCATTTTCAAACTCCCAAATTTTCCCACAAAGAATCCAGCTTTACTTTTCAATCTCAACTCTTCTTCCTCCTCCACCACCACCACTCCTCGCTGTATTGCAACTCCTTCTCCGCCGCCCAACTCTGACCCAGTTTCCATCACTAATTTCGCTCCTGACAGGACCCTGGACCGCCACAAAATTGTCAGAGTTGCCTGGGAAAAGCTTGTCAGATTCCTTAAACGCGATTTATGTGTGATGATGATCACCATCAATATTGCTTGTAGTTACGGTAGATGAGTGGCCCTGTAATTATCAAAGAAGCAAGCGAATCAGATCATCGATCATCGATCGTCGCCGCCGTTGAAACATCAAGTATTTTCCACATCTACCAGCAGCTATCGGAGTCTTCATTTTTATTTTTTATTTTCTTAGAAGACGAAAACGATAGTTAAAAAAACCAAAGTGAACGTGCGAGCTTTTTATTTTATTTTCTTCAAAAACACATCAGCACCAAATATCACGTGTGTGTGCACGTCAGTTAAAATGGCTGACGTGACAGTGCCCGTCACCATAGATTGTTGGGTGTACAGACATATGAGAGATCTTTTCCACTCTTACCACTCCATTAGAGATCTGATCTCTGTTAAAATGATATTTTTAAGAGTGGTGCTATTGGCACACCCCCTACTGATATATTTATACCTCACTTATTTAAATTTTGATTTAATTAAATAAAGTTAAATGTTTTTATTAATTTATTTTATTTATTTCCAAAACTACCATTTTACTTATTTTTCAAACTTAATAAACCTCATTTTTAATATCTCTTTATCTCTGGTCTTGTGTTTCTCTCACCTCCCATTAACGATTTTTTTTTTCTCTCACCTCCCATTAACGATTTTTTTTTTTCCTATTTCTTTTTTAGTATTTTTTTAACATCAAGCTTTATAGAAAATGCCAGGAAATCACAAGACAGAAATAAGAAGCAAATAGCAAGTATTTGTTTTAGTTATCATTATTTCACTTTCAGATTCTAAAAGAGTAATGAGATTAAATAATAATCAATATCTCATTTGTTTAATGCAGCCCAAGTGTTTGATTTATTGTTTAAATAAGATCCAGTATAAGTATTTTTAGGGTTTAAGAGTTATGAAAAAAAAAAGTTTCAAGAAAAGGATTAAAAGAAGTTATTTATTTATTTAAGAAATGTGGGGTTTTATTAGATTTAAGATTCTTCAATTGACACTAAAATTGACAAAACAACCCAAGAAGAGATAAAGACCCAAGAGGATATAAAGACAACGAATGATAATGGAGAAGAAATCAAAGGTGAAGGAGAAGGAGAAGAAGAGGAGGAGGAGGAGGAGGAGGAAGAGGAAGAGGGTGAATGTGGGTTCTGTTTGTTTATGAAGGGTGGTGGTTGCAAGGAGAGTGTTGTAGCTTGGGAAAACTATGTCGAATTATTTTTATTTTATGTATGATTTTTGCTGCCAATGCGCGGGACTGCGTTGGATTTTGAGGGTAATAAGGTTCCTAGATTTAGTTTTATTATTGATACTAAAAGAAGATTGAAGGTAGTTGTGAGATCATGACAAATTTATGATACAATAATTTTGGATAGTGATTTTTGACTTGAGAAAAAAAAAAAAAAAAGTGGGGTTTTATTAGATTTACTTTATAGAATATTTTTTTTCTTAAATTGTATATCTCTTTTAGTAATTTTGATAAAGAAAAAAAAATAATACTAAATAATTTAAAAAGTGGGGCATAAATAGATCAGTATGGGGTGTGGCAATAACACCACTCTATTTTTAATCTTAATGTGTTTTGTTCTCTCTCATGAAAAATATCATTTGACTATCCGTGAAAATAAAATAGATTAGTATGGGGTGTGGCAATAGCACCACTCTATTTTTAATCTTAATGTGTTTTTTTCACTATAAGACTTTTTGCCTCTTAAGAACATCTCTAACCATGCTCTCTAAATTTTAGCTATTTTAGCTAGCAACTTTTATTAAATAATTTCAATCATCCTCCCAATTATAGCTAGCCATTAATATTTTAACATTTTTAAAATTTAAAATATAAATAAATTTATTTTGTTTTAAATTGTAAAATTAAGAGATAGAAGATTAATGTTGGAGATGCTTTTTAGAAATAATAATAAAAAATAAAATAAAAAATAAAAAAGATAGGGAGCTCCCTACATTTGGAGAGCCACCAAGAGGCTCTCTAAAATAGGGAGCTATTTTAGCAAAGGAGGGGATTTATGGAACCCCTTGGAGATGCTCTTATATTTTAAATTAAGATAAATTAGTTTGTTTATTTTTTCAACTTATATCTTATTTTAAGATATATATGTTTTTTAGGAATTTTTTTTTTTATATATATTTTTTTTACTTTTATCTTATTTAAAAAGTGATATAGTAAAGTTTTTTTTAGTAAATTTCCACAAATGTCCTATAACAAATTTTAACCGCATATAGTAAAATCCCAAAAATCATTTTTCCAAAAATTATCAAATTTGAAGAAACTCTAATACAACGTAATCAATTTTATATTTGTAATAAGTCATCCAAAATGAAAATATATATATATATATATATATCATAGTATCTTAATTTATAAGATTTATCCATATATCTAATAAATTAAGGTCTTATAAGACTTTAGATAAAAAAAATAAACAATCCAAGTAATTTGGTTAGATGGACTAAAGTAATGTATTTTAAAAAAAAAAAATGAAATGGAGTTACTAATATGATAAAGTCGTTTAAATAGGTGATAATTAAAAAAAATAAAAATAGTAGAGACTTTATTTTGATTTCTTTACTTTAGTGATAATATCCGTAAAAAAGAAATCAAAATAAAGTCTTCCTCGAAACCAGAAATTGTAATAAATGCTGCACTCCCAACAATCACAATTTATTATTCTTAACATTAATCGATGGACGACATGACAATTCAATCCCTATTGAACTTTTTAAAAACAGATCCTATACTCTTATTTATACCCTTTAGGCCTTTATATATATTTGTGCAATAAAATGACTATCCAATTTCCCTTGATTAAGGGATTTTTGTGTAATTTTCCTTAAAATTATTAAATCTGTTTTCAAAATTCAAAGTTTGATAGGAAATGAATAGTCATGTCAAAATTCAAAGTTTCGAGGAGAAGTTTATTTATAAATCGAACAACCATAAAAATTAAAATTACTCTCTCACTCTTCTCTTCTCTTCTCAATAACTCCGGTCACTCTTCTTCTCCATTGAAAAGCTTGTCTTGTTTAAAATGTCAGGTATGTAGTTTCCTGCTCTCTTGCTAATTACTTATCTGTATTTATTTTTACCCCAAATTTTTTTTTTTTTTTTTTCACTAAAATTTGCCACGAAAATTGTTTTTATCGTGACAAATCTGTTCCTCACGAAGTAAGATTTGTTACGAAATTTTTGTGGATTTGTCACGAAAAATGCTTCCTTCGTGACATATCCAACTGATTTGTCACGAAAAATGGTTGTTGTTTTGTCACGAATTAAAGATTTGTCACGAAAAATGTTTGGATTTGTCACGAAATATGGTGTTGATTTGTCACGAAAAGTGCTTACTTCGTGACAAATCCAACTGATATGTAACGAAAAATGGTTGTTGATTTGTCACGAAGTAAGATTTGTCACGAATTAAAAGACTTGTCACGAAAAATGTTTGGATTTGTCACGAAAAATGGTGTTGATTTGTCACGAAAAGTGCTTACTTCGTGACAAATCCAACTGATTTGTAATGAAAAATGGTTCTTGATTTGTCACGAAAAAATTGTAATGATTTGTCACGAAAAATACTTCTATCGTAACAACTCCAACTGATTTGTCACGAAAAATGCTCACTGTTGTTGATTTGTCACGAAAAAATGCTTACTTAGTGAAAAATTAGTTGAGTTTGTCACGAAAAATGGTTAATGGTTTGTCACGAAAAATGTTTACTTTGTGACTTATCAGTACAACAATGCTCACTTGTGTTGATTTGTCACGAGAAATTGTTGTATTGTGACAAATCACAAAAAAAAATATTTTTTACGCAAAAAACGACTTTTCTCGAAAACTATTTATTTTTCTGGAAAAATATCGTTTGTAATGAAAGTTTATTTTGGACGAAATAATTTATTTTTACGAAAATTACTTATTTTTCATGTAAGAATAAAATTGATTTCTAAAGTAAGAATCTGATTTTGCATGAAATTAATTATTTTTCAAGAAAATTAATTCCAATACATGTCTCAAATTCATGATCAACCTCCAATTTTTTTTTAGAAAAAAAATTCTTAATTTATGTGGACTGTTAAATTAAAATCTAATCATGATTCATGACTAGTAATGTTATAGTAAGTCAGTAAGATGACCATATGTAATATCCCTCGAAGACATTTAATTGGCACACCACTGAAACCTAATTTTTCAACTTTTAATAGTTTCGCTAAAATTTGAAGAAAAAAAAAATGATAACGGAAAAACTATGAAAAGCTTCCTCTCTATATATGTATATAATAACAAGAGAAATTAACAAATTATCTTAAGAGGTAATTTTTGTAAATGGTTATAAATAGGGTAAATTAGCGAAAATAGCATTTCCCAACAATCCCTTTCTAGGAAATAGCCCCTTGGTAAAAAAATTGCTGATTTAGCCGCTTTCCCAACCCCATTTACAGTTATGCCCTTAAGTGGCCCTCAAGTCGAAATACCCGAAATGGCCTCGCTCAATGTTTGAACAAATAAAACTTGATCACATTTACTAACTTACCCTCCCATTCTGATTCCCAACAAAGTGACTAAATTTCCCTCTGAAAATTCCGCAAAAACTCTGCTCTGTGGTAATACAAACGGTCACAACAAGAACAACCAGAAAACCCAAAGTGAGAGGAAGGAGAAGCAAAGCAGAAGAAGGTCGCCGTTGCGTTGAAGGTCGCCGTTGCCCTCGTCGCCGTCGCAGAAACTCTGTTCTGTGAAATCGCAAACCCAAAACTCGAAACTCTGCTCTGTGTGAAATCGCAAACTCAGACAAGTTCAAACCAGAAATAGAGAGAGAAAGGAGAAGCACAAGGTTGGTGTTGTCGCCCTCACGTCGCCGTCGGCATTGAAGGAAGCACCCAAACCCAGACAAAACAAAGAAATCGCAAACCCAGAAATTGAGAGAGGAAGGATAAGCAGAACTTCGTCGTTCTCCTCGTCGCCGTGGTAGTCTGTCGCCGTCGGCATCGGCATTTACGGAAGCACCCAAACCCTAGAAAACGCAAATTCCTTTGAAGGTACTAATTTGTTGGTAATTGTGGTTTTTGTTGGAGTTTGTTCTTGTATGTGTTTTGGGATGGTAGATTGTTCTGTTGTTTGTGTTTTTGACGTGTTTGTATGTGTATTTGGAGCGTGTGTGTTATGTTTGAAGGGCAAGCATTATTGATTGATTGCTGTGAACTACACTGGAAATGTTTTGTTTTGGGTATTGGGAGGGAAGAAAAACGTTTGCAGACAGTAAAGACTTATTTTGCATGTAGTGAAGAAAAGCATTATTGATGCATGTAATTTGTGTGCCTAGGATTGATTTATATAAATAAGCCTAGGACTGGATGCAATGAGCCTAGGAATCAGCTGCTGTGAATGAATGCATGTAATGTGTGAGCCTAGGACTGTTATTTTATTTTTTAGCAAGTATGTATGTATTTTGTGAGCTTAGGAATCAGCTGCTGATGTTGAATGAGAATGCATGTAATCTTTGAGCCTTGGACTGATGATAAATGCATAATTTTGAGCCTAGGACTGGATGCAATGAGCCTAGGAATCAGCTGCTGTGAATGTATGCATGTAATGTGTGAGCCTAGGACTGTTATTTTATTTTTTAGCAAGTATGTATGTATTTTGTGAGCCTAGGAATCAGCTGCTGATGTTGAATGAGAATGCATGTAATCTTTGAGCCTTGGACTGATGATAAATGCATAATTTTGAGCCTAGGACTTATTTTCATAAGCCGGGGACTGATGTTTTCCTTTTGTTTTCTTTGTTTAGATGCCGAGGAAAAATCCGAATCCAAACATGTGGCGGTTCCCAGACCATGAGAGCTGGGTTCCTGCTAGAGTAAATAGTGGGAGTAGCCAATATTTCATGACAAACTTGAAGGAGGTCCTACAGAAATTTGGGTTGGAAAAAAAATTCGAGGAGGGCCCCTTCGGCATATATTTGAAGTTGACAGAACCGTTGACACTTTACGGGCAGCTTATTCACAATATTTTGAAAAGAGAAATAATTCTCCCCAAAGGACAAAGAGAAGATGAGATGTGGTTTGGGTTGGGGAATTCGCAAGCCCGTTTCGGCCAAGAGGAATTCTGTTTATGCAGCGGGTTGAATATGGGACAGCTGCCCCAAGGTTTTGCTAACAACAACAAAGTTCCAGAGGATTCGATGCTTAGAAGAATGTTCAATGGAAAAAGGCCGACTGCTAAGGTATTGTACGCCACATTTAGGAAAATGACGTCCGAAGAGAGTGAAGATGCGTACAAGATGTTGAATATATACATGGTGAGCCAATTCTTTGGCACGGATGACGGACGGACCACAGCCATCCCGGGGTGGCTGTTTACATTAGTCGAACAGGAAGAAGAATTCAAAAATTTTCCATGGGGTTCTTACATTTTCAGTTTAACATTTTATTTTCTGAAGGGTGTATTGAATGGACGGCTGGTCAATCTGAGAGGTGAAGCAAAGAAGGAAGACAAGAAGGGGAAGCTGCAGAAAATGAAGAATGCAGTAGAAGAAGAAGAAGACTTAGAAGAACAAGAAGAAGAAGAACAACAACAAGAACAAGAACAAGAAGACAAGAAGAAAAAGAACAAGAAGAAGAACAAGAAGTTAGTAGAAGTGAAAGGGAAAGGGAAAGGGAAAGGGAAAGGGAAAGGGAAGCTGAAGAGAGTGGAAGAGAAGAGAGTGGAAGAGAAGAGTGTGCAAGAGAAGAAAGATAAGAAATCGAAGTATTATACCTACAATTTGTCCGGGTTCCCTCTAGCACTTCAGGTAAGGTTTAAATGAAACTAATACAGCATATTTTAAGCATAGCAAAACTGTTACTGTGTTTCCCGTTTCATACTTTGTTGAATTGTTATTGTGTTTCCTATATTGATATTAGTTAGTTCAAATTGTATAGGTATGGGCCATGGAGAGGATAATTCGTTTTGATGGTTTGGTCGGACGGAGAGTTGGTACGGGGTATCCCCGGTTCAGTAGATGGGCATTTGATGAAAAGATTCAAGATATTGAATCAACATTCAACTCCCAGGTGTGTACTCAATGACCCTTTCTTTTTAGCTATATAGGGATAATTATCTTTGGAAATTCGGTAATAATTGATAGTTCCCAATATGCAGATGGCTTTATTTGATTGGGGAGTTGAAAAGTATGAAAAGGGTACAGATTACTTCAAGTCATTGAACTTGAAACGCGTGTGTCATCCACTAACTTCAAAGAAGAGAGAGAAGTTGGCTCTTCCTCCACCTCCAAGTAAAGTGGAAGAACAGGTTGTTGGTGGTGATGACGATGAAGTAAATGACAGTGATGGGATTGACGCTTCTATTAAGAAGCAGGAGATAGGAGGCTCAGTGAGGAAAACTAGAAGTACATTTTCGGGTGAATATTCCCCCCCTTCGAAGAAGCGTCTATTCCCCGATGGGAATTCTAAGGTATGATTCCATCTACACTATTTGGTTTTAGACTTATAGTAAGCTATTCTTGTATGTATTGTAGTATTAATTATTGCATAATTCAGGTGCCTTCCACAATCCCAGAATTATATGCAGAGTTACGTGCTGCTATAGCTGATAGCGAGCAACGTATTGTTGACTTCTGTAAAGATGAATTTGCAAAGATTAGAAATGAGATGAAGGTTAGATGCATAAAGTTGTTGAAAAACATATTATTATTTATATATAATACTGTAGTCGTTAATAATACCACTAATTTATTGATGTTGAATTGTTGATGTTTAGAAGGGTGGTAATAAAGATGCTGCTGCTGTTGGTGATGACAAGATTTCTGATGAGGCCTATGTTGATAAGGCTACTGATGAGGAGGGTCTTGGTGGTTATAAGGCTGTCGATGATAAGGCTATTGGTGGTGATCAGTCTATTGAGGATGTGGATGTTGGTGTTGATAATTCTGGTGATAAGGCTGCTGGTGTGCAGGAGGATTGTGTTGATAAGGTTGCTGGTGTGCAGGAGGCTGCTGGTGTGTAGGAGGATTGTGTTGATAAGGCTGCTGGTGTGCAGGAGGATGGTGTTGGTAAGGCTGCTGGTGTGCAGGAGGATGGTGTTGGTAAGGCTGCTGGTGTGCAGGAGGGTGCTGGTGTGCAGGAGGGTGCTGGTGTGCAGGAGGGTGCTGCTGAGGAGAATGGTGGTGATAATGCTGGTGTTGAGGAGGATGCTTCTGATGTGGCTGCTGTTCAGGAGGATGTTGAAGAAGTGACTCAGAAGCAAGATGTTGAGAAACATGAGGATGTTGTTGATGCTCCTTTGGCTGTTGGGTCTACTGCAATCGAGGGTGATGCGATGCTCGAGGTACATTCTATAAATATATTAGTGGTTTTGTCATTTATATCTATAAGTAAGGATAATAGTGTTTATGTTAGTATATGGTCGAGGCCTGGGAACAATTATGTTCGGCCTGGGAAAGGATTGTGTTAGGGGTTAGGGAACAATTCCCTTACGCCTGGGAACATTTCTGTAAGAGTGTTTATGTTATGTATATGGTCGAGGCCTGGGAACAATTGTCTTAGGATTTAGGGAACAATTGTCTTAGGATTTAGGGAACAATTCCCCTAGGCCTGGGAACAATTCTGTTAGGATTTAGTGAACATTTCTATAATAGTGTTTTTGTGATGCATATGATTATAGCAATGGTTTGTACTTTACTACATATTTAATTGGCTTGTAGGACTCGGGGGATAAATCTATCCTTGACTTGGAAGAATACCCATCCCCGGTGTTTTTCCTAGGCCAGAACTTCCCTCCTAGTGTTGTGACACTTACTAAGGCGGACCCGAATGTTGAATATCGAGACGCTGACAAACAAAGGGCTCGAAAACGGTCAAGGTATCTCGATGACCCATACACAGATCCGATGCCAAAGAAAACAAAGAAATCAAAGGCAAACGAGGAAGATATAGACCTAGTTGAGTTCACTTCTTTCCTGAAGAACAACGACCAAGTTAGGTAATATTCCATTCCTGTGATCTGTTGTATTCATTTTTTAATATCTATACTAATGTTATTTATCTATTTTTTAATAGTATTTATACGGGTCAAATCGAACCAATGACGCGTCAACATTTTCAAGACCTGGTCAACGTCGAAACATGGATTTCGGATTTGTTAACATAATTTAACTAGGGGACTATCTATTTCTTCATGGTTATTAACCCTTTCACTAACTTATTTTGTAACATACATCACTGCATATACACAGCACATTCATTCATACTTTGATATCCTATGGAGGAGGCGATCCAGCAGTGAGCTGAACTATGCGCAGAATATTGGATTGGTGAACACATCTTTCTTCGTAAGTATCACCGTAGTTATCTGATTGCATATGTGAAACATTATTTGAAAATGCGTTTTTGCATGTTTATGAAAAAGTGTTCATGAATGTATTTTTTGATGACAGCAAGGCATAAGCAAGATGTGGGCAGATGAAATGAAACTGCTGGACACCCAGAGGGACATAGCCCGATTGCAGAAGGAAGACCAGGAAAGAAGTCAGCCAATAGAAACAAATTCTCCTCCTTCTCCTCAAGCCAAAAAAGGTCGAAAAAAAAAGGTCAAGAAGACCAGTGATCCCTCTCCAAAAGCTGTCAATGTCTGGGAAGAGTACCCAGAATTCCTTCCTTTAAATTACCAGCTCAGTTCAGACATCTTGAGACATGTTATAGGGCATCAACTTCTGTACCCTCAACCTTGGTGGCAGTTGGATTCAGTAAGTTGTTGGAAATGATATTGTGTTGTCAGTATCTTATCTAATTCCCGAAATAATTTGCATCGCTTCTATAAACAGGTGCTCATTCCGTGCCACGTGAATGATGATCATTGGATGTTATGCCATGTACTTCTGAAGGAAGGAAAAGTAAGGGTATATGACTCGTTGAATGAACGGAGGAGCGGATATAGTCCTCGGCTGAAGGCAATTCGAGGCCTGCTTTACCTGTTTCCATCTGTGTTGAAGCATGGAGGGTACTACGAACATATGAAGATGGATCCTCATGGGACCCCATTCACAGCGAAAAGCATGCATAGTGATGTCATTCCACAACAAGATGATGGGTATGTTTGACATATTTATTTACTTTTTCTGCACTTTATTTACTTTCCTACAAATACTAATGTATGACATTTCCCATCATTTAAACAGAAACAGTTGTGGTGCCTTTATAATGAAGTATGCCGAGTTGATTATGGCTGGAGTACCAACTCCATGGAAAAGTGTTTTTGGACAGAAGAATATCAAAAACATCAGAAAGGCCATTGCAATTGAAATTTACACAAATGGTCAACTCCGTAACTCCCCATAGACTTGTACAGCTTAGGAATCATGTACAGCCATGTAATCATGTATTTTGTTCAGAATGTTATCTTCAGTTCAGAATTGTTGGGAAATGTTTATGATGTATTTTGTTTAGGATTGTTAGAAAAAATATGTTAGGCCTGGGAACAACTCTTCAAGTGTTAATGACTGTTCCCAGGCTTACGTTAATTGTAGTCACCAACAATGTTCCCAGTCACCATCGTTGTTACTTGATGTATTTATCCAATAACTTTGATGCACACTAGATGATCTTGAAATTAATGTCACATGCTGTAATGAGAGACTAATTCACACTAGATGCATATTTATATATGGTGATATATATATATACATATATATATATATAGGGGCAAGATCCATGGCCCCATTTTTTGACAGAATATTTTACACAATTTATTATCCATTGGATTTTAGTTGTTTGGATGGACAAGATTAATTGGTATTTAATTTTTCTTTCTCTTTCTTCATTTAATATTTGTTTTTTCTCTCCCCTATTATCTCTCTTTCATATTTGGACAAGAAATAAAAAAGGGTGAAAATAAAGAAATAAAAAAGAGAAAGAAAATACAAATGTTAAATGAAGAAAGAGAAAGAAAAATTAAATACCAATTAATCTTGTCCATCCAAACAACTAAAATCCAATGGATAATAAATTGTGTAAAATATTCTGTCAAAAAATGGGGCCATGGATCCTGCCCCATATATATATATATAAATAAATATATACTTGTTCCCAGGGTAAGGACTGTAGGCCTAGGAGAGTTGTTTCCAGGCCTAGGAGAATTGTTCCCAGGCCCACACATGTTAGTGGCTACCAGAATGTTTTCTACTTTTGTCCAAATGTTTATGATGTATTTAGTTTAGGATTGTTGGAAAAAATCTGTTAGGCCTGGGAACAACTCTCCTAGGCCTAGAGTCCTTGTTCACAGGCCTACGAGAATTGTTTCCCACGAGTAAGGACTAGTGTACATGGAGAGTTGATCTGAAAGCTAAGGACTGTAGGCCTAGGAACCAATGTTTCCAGGCCTAGGCGAATTGTTCCCAGGCCCACACATGTTAGTGGCTACTAGTGCTAAGGACTTGCTAAGGACTTAAAACGTGTTCCCAGGCCTAGGACAATTGTTCCCAGGCCCACGGTAGTTGCAATCAAGGCTAAGGAATTAAGGACTTGTTCCCATGCATAGGATGAACTTTAATTGTTCTCAGGCCTATGACACATGTTCCCAGGCCTGCATGAGACTGGTTGCAATAAATTTGTGGCTTTTCATTACACCGGTTCATTTCATTTCTGGTGACATTGGTTAGTGTACCGCCGCCGTTCATTTCATTGCATTTAAGGTACAACGGTTCATTGGTTGCAATGGTTCATTTCATTGATTATTGAGGCTAATGAGGTGACTATATAAACACCCAATCTTCCTCCAAAAGTTACTCAATCTTCCTGGGTTGTTATTTGTTTCAACACTTCATTTTTCTTTTTTACACAGAAATGGCAGCAAACGGCAGGTGCAGTGAAAGTGAGAGGATGAATGCCGCTTTGGAAGTAATGCGTCAACGGGTTGCACTGGCGGAGGAGACCGTCATCAACGAGCGTGAAAATTACAAACGCCTACGTGATGATTATCATGTTTTGATGGGCAAATTTCAGAATCTAGAGGCTGAAATCATCTACTCCAGGGTTGACAGTGAAGCAAAGGACAACGAAATCAACGGACTCCACCAAGTGATTGAACATTTGCAGAAGAGGTTGACGGACTTCAACATTCCACCATCACCCTGAACAAAAACAAATTATGCTGTTCCTATGTTCTGTTTTTTTTTTTTTTGGTTCTCACATGCTGTCCCCGGTTTTTGTTTGTTTAAAAAAAAAGTTAATGGAATGGAAGTAAT
This sequence comes from Acer campestre, assembly GCA_954870605.1. NCBI lineage: Eukaryota > Viridiplantae > Streptophyta > Magnoliopsida > Sapindales > Sapindaceae > Acer > Acer campestre. The sequence goes on along the minus strand of OX940808.1, from coordinate 2,610,049 downwards.
TTCTTTGTTTTCGAATACGTTCACACCCATTTCCTCAATCAGAACTCAATAAAAACTGGTTTATATTAATAATAAATAAAGCAACACCTAACAGAATAAACATCAAAAACAGATCTTTCAAACGATCTTGCCCACTATAACTCCCAAAACAAACACCAGTACAAATATAAACAACATGACACCAGTAGTTCCTTGTTTCTCAGATACTTTCTCTGTAACATTGAAAGAAGATTCAGAACATGAAGGGCTTGAATGTACGGCACGTCTACTTATCGCTTCATATGCCTCCTCGGTTGAGTTAAACTTCTTGTAAGATGCTCCTGGAAAACCAACAACTTGATCGTGACATTCAGGCCAAGAACTGAACACACCGGTTTTCCTTCCTATGAAAACCACATAAACAGAATTCTTCCCCATTGGTGTTCGAAAAAAAGGTTTTGTGATGGTAGAAGGAGATGTTAGTTCTGAGAATAAGATGAAGGTAGAAGGACGATGGGAGAAGATGAAGGATTTGTATCGATATAAATGAGAGAAGAAGATGAAGATGGGACAAGATGAAGGATTCACATCAGTAATTGGGATTGGACAGTATTGGTAGAAGTGTTTGACTATAAGGGAAAATGAAGGGTGGGAGACAGGCTGTAATCAGAAGAAGAAGATTTGGTGGGATCGACTAGCATGCTGATGACGTGGGATCCACTACCGAGGAAGAAGATGACGTGGCGATTAAATATGGGGAGGTCAACTGAGGCTGGGAAGCGATTTTAAGGCCTAGGAACCAACTATGCTGTTCCTACGAACCGTTCCCAGGCTTCAGAGGTTTCCTTCGAATACGAAAATATGGGGGCCACGATATAATATCAACGATCGGCACGGTCCAACGATGAAGGGGTATCAATGGAAATATGTACGTGGATTTTCGAGATGATCTGACGGTCGAGCAAGTACGTCCCTACCCATTACACACCTTTAGTAAATAACCCTTTGAAACATAAACCCCTAAGTGCCTAAGAGTTGTTTCGAAAACATGTAAGTTGATCACGTTGTTGAATCGATATCCCGCGTTACATTTACACTTCCTAAATCGATTCCGATGGGTGCACACCGCTTGTAAATAACATCCTATGCAATTGGAAAAATAATACAAATTTTTAATAATAATAATTTAAATCAATATTAAATACGCCATGGGCCTAGTAGTAATTCCTAGTCTTAAAGTACCGGTTCCTGGGCTTAGTTCGTTGTTTTGAGCACCACAACCGAGGAAGACAGATGACGTGGCTATTAAATATGTCCAAGGTCAACTGAGGCTGGGAAACGATTTTCAGGCCTAGGAACCAATTATGCTGTTCCTAAGAACCGTTCCCAGGCTTAAGAGGTTTCCTTCGAATACGAAAATATGGCGGCCACGATATAATACAAATTTTTTAAAAAATTATTTTAATCAAAATTCAATACACCATGGCAACTGATGACGTGGCAACAACAGACAACTGAGCCTGGGAAACAATTTACAGGCCTAGGAACAACAATGTTTGGGCCTAGGAACCGTTCCCAGGCCTAAAACATTACTCACGGGCTTCACTCATATTCTGTTTGAAGAGCAATAACAGCAGCCCCAGCCAATAAAAACAGCAATATCAGCAGCCAATAACTGTTTTGGTTCAGCACCCACCCAAGACACTTAGACTGTAGGCCCAGCGACATTCCCTTCGTTCATGACAGTGAAGGTAGGCTCGAGTGGCTTGTCCGGACACTTCAGTCTATTGTGACCTTCTTTCTTACATATGCCACATGATTGGGGTTTTTTGGCTGGTTTGCTTGTGCTGGACGATGGTTCTGGACAAGCTGATTTATTGTGTCCTTTATTTCCACACTTTGAACAAGATTGTAACTTTCTTTTTCTTTTCTCCCCGGCGGATGGTATCCTCAACTTCTTTGGTCTTCCTGGCAGCTTTTTTTTCTTCCATGGCAATACAATACGGTTCCGGATTACATCAGGAATGTCCCAAGATTCAGGATCCGGAACAGGGTTCACAGCCATTTCATAAGCATGTTTAAGATATCTTGTTGTGTAACGGTCAGAAGCCATTGAGTTGATTGACATACCTTTGAACCTAACACACCAACAAACACAAATTCAAGTTTGTAAAATAACCCATAACAGATAAATGTACATACTTAAAAGACCGGGAACCATACCTAGCAACCGCCATTGCATGACAACACGGCAACTCATCTAAATCCCATTCACGGCATGAGCAAGAACTGTTTTCAAGGTCGATGATTCTAGGAATCCATTTGTCATCTACATTAAATGTTTTATGGTGAATGGGGTGAATCTCAGACTTATTCGCTGTATCTAAACGATCTTTGATGTGTTCGTCTGCAAACGTTGTCAAGTATGTAGACATTTCATGTGCATTTTTTCGACGATCGTAGAACCACCTTTGCAACAAATCTCTGATACATTCCGCCATTGCTGTGATAGGCAATTTTCGGACCGAAAGTAGACAAGAATTCATTGACTCGGCAATGTTGGTGGTCATAAAAGAGGTCCTTAGTCTAGGACTATGTACACGTGAAAACTTCTCTACCCCAACGGCCAGGAGCTCATCGTAAACCTTAGGAGAAGTTTGTTTCAACTCACCCATGAAACGGTCAAAGTCCTCCATACGGTATGCATACGCAGCACAATAGTAAAGAATCATCACATCATCCCTCTGCTTGCAAAATCTTTTCAGATTTTGTGCCATGTGGTACACACAAATCCCATGTGCGGCATCTGGGAATATGGCTTCCGTTGCATTGAATATACCATTGTGCCGATCCGATACTAACATCACACGGTCCGGATTTTGGATCCCTTTACGGAGTTTCTTCAAAAACCAAGTCCAAGACTTTGTGCATTCAGAGTTTGCAAACCCAAATGCCAAAGGGTATATCATCCCGTTTCCATCTTTGCACACCGCAACTAACAAAACACCCCTAGTCCTAGCCTTCAAGTGGGTAGCATCGATGCATATAACCGGCCTAATAACAGAATTGAACCCCTCTATAGAGGCTCCAATTGCCATGAATGCATATTTCAACCGGTTTCTCGTGTCGATCTTGATCTTTGTCACAGTCCCGGGGTTCGCTTGTTCCAAAACATAAAAATAAGACGGCAACCTCTGAAAGGATTCCCAAGGATCACCGAATACCTGATTCAAAGCGTGCTCCTTGGACCTGTAGGCTTTGTTGTACGAGAGGTGTATGCCATGCTGGTCCATCATCTCAAAAACTATATCTTTAGGACGGATTATGCGCCCGGGATCACGATATTTACTTGCATACAAATCCCCTATCACAGCAGCACTTACACGTTTGAATTCAACGTTGTAGTTGTCATTTCTCTCACATGTGTGCTCATTGACAAACGCCTTCACATGCCAATAAGTCCCCCTATTCGACTTCCATGCACGAAGAACCCATCCACAACTTCTCTGACTACATTGCGCAGTGAATCGTGTATTGGAAGATCGTGAAATCCTGTGCTCAAACCTCTCTCTAAATGCATACGACCCTACAGCACTCTTCAATGTAGGCTTGTCCTTGAACATCTGTCCTTTGTATAATGGACCTTGGTCCCCTGGATTTTGAAACACATCCACTGATCGAACGGCGGGTATTGAGTAAAGATCTGAACCTGATACTGTCCACCGTGTGTTCAAGGATGGTGAAGAACTGTTGGCTGTTCCACTCACCCCTCGTTCTTTTGTTACAGGAACTCTTGCCGCTAGCCCACCATCATCAGCACTCTCCTCTTCTGTATCACTGGTTTTAGAACTATCAGACCTTCCTGAACTATCTATGCTTTCAGAACTATCCACAACTACATGCTTGGTAGTAGATGCTGGCGTCGGTTGTTCATTTCCTGCTGATGTAAATCCGGGTGAAGCAACCAGATTATTGCTGCCACTAACTGATTTAAAGTTAGGAGTACTGCCCGGAGACCGTGGAATATCGGTGTGTTTAACAGGAGAGACTGTACATTCTGATTGTATTTGATTTGGTGGAGATCGAAATTCATGTTTGTTGACAAATTCAACATCAATTCTGGCCCAACCTTTTTCCTTATGCATAATCACAAACTGTACATCGTCGTCACTCACAATAGACAATGTAAGTTTATCATCCCCCGTTTCCACATGCGAAGTTAGCTTCAACTGAATTTGGTCTCTACTAACCCCTGTCCGCTGGTATATCGTTTCCACCAATTCCTCGTATGCTCCCTTGTCTTTTTTAGTTAGACGTATTGAAAACGAAATAGGACTTGTCAATGCGTTATGCTTCGAATGCTCACTGCACTTAACTAACACCCAAGACATGGTATCCTTAGACCCTGAAAAAAAATAAAAATAATTCAGTCAATAACAGTTATAACAACAACAATTACTGTCATTCAAATCAGGTCAGGGCCTAGGAACAATTCTTTTAGGCCTACGAATGGTTCCCAGGCCTAAAACATTCTTCCCAGGCCTACACATTCCTCCCGGGCTTAGCTCATCTTATGTTTCCAATTTCCACAAACAATCAATAACAGCAGCCAATAACAAAAGCAAAATCAAATGGGATCAATAACAGGGGCCTGTTTTGGTCAACCATATACATACACCATACACCAACACAAACAAATATACATACACCATCCACAACCAACACAGATCAACACAAACAAATATACATACACCATCAATCAACAACAATAGCGAAACCTCTTTTGGTTCAGCACCGATCAACACAAACAATCATCCATACACCATCAACCCTCAGAAAATCACATACAAATTCCCTAAACCTTTTCCCCACCAAACCATACAACACAATAAATGTGAAAACAAACCATACAACACTATTCACCAGAGTGCATTTTCTTCCAGTTATTCATGTGATAGTGAGGACGATGTGTGCACCCAACATAACTAAATACCTTAACTACAATAATACTGCCCCTCTTAAGAGCTTAATGTGGCATTTCATCAAACACCTTAACTAAACCCAAAAATACTACATACAAAAACCCCAATTCATGGGCAACAAATCCAAAACCATGGGAAACAATCAATCCCTCATTCTATCAAAAACGTCTCAAATTTAAACAAGGCAACAACAAAAGACCGAGAGATTCAATAACATGGGAAACTTACGTGTGATGACGGGACTTACAGTGAAGCTCGATTTCAAACTTGACAGTGAAGCTCGATTGAAGGAGGTGGTGGCACTGTCAACATTCCGGTCGCCGTCGCCGTCGAGATTCCGGTCGGTAGAAAGATTCCAGCGGAGAGGACCCAACTTCGATGGAGTGGATTCCGGTCGACAGGAGAACGATGGAGAAGAAGAACCAAGGAAGAATGACTGACCCAACTTTGATGGAGACAATTCCGGTCGACAGGAGAAGGATGGAGAAGACGAAATTTCTGAAAGTTTTGGTTTTCTTCAGTCAACTGAAGGAGAAGAAGAGAAGGGCAATTTCGTCCTTACACAATGTAAGAGGGTAATTGAGTCATTTTGCACGGTTTAATTGTGAAGGGCATTATTGTCTTACAAGGGCTATTTCCTAGAAAGTCAATATCAAGAAAGGCTACATATGCACTTTTTTTCCCAATGGGCTATTTCCTAAAAATCATTGTTGGGATGGGCTATATTTGCAAGGCCCCCTTATAAATATCATAGTAAGACGAGAATAAAACCACCTTTGGCAATTTTTTTTTATATATAAATAATGATGCCCAAAGATCATTAAGATGTAACTAAAAATTGAATGAATTGCAACTCTGCAAGCAGCGATAGTGCGAGACCAATACCATGTTTTTTTGTTTGTTTTGATATATTATATTGCACCCGGAACATTGTCCGAATAAAATAATATAATTTACCATTAAGTCACATTTAACAATGTAACTTACTACTTTGTTAGAATTTCTTGGTAATTTATGTTTCTATTACAAATTGACATTTTCATCGGGGGGAATGCTATCTACCTTTCTCATTTGCCTTTCTCACTCATTGTTAGACACGTATACACTTTTTCATTTAATAAAAAGATCTCACTTTTTGCTGCAAAGTTTGTTTACGTATTTACCCTTGATGGTTACTTCTATTATTTCATTAATAAGGGGTAAAGACATAAACAAGCTATGTAGCAAAAAGTGAGAGCTTTTTATTAAATAAAAAAATATATACGTGTCAAGCAATGAGTGGGAAAGACAAATAAGAAAGGTAAATGAGAAAGGTAGATAGCATTCCTCTTTTCACAGTACTATGAAAATGTCAATTTGTAATAGAAACATAAATTATCAAGAAATTTTAACCAAATTAGTAAGTTACATTGTTAAATGTGATTTGATGGTAAATTATATTATTTTATTCAGACAATGTTCCGGGTGCAATATAATATATCAAAACAAACAAAAAAACATGGTATTGGTATCGCTGAATTTCTTGGTGAGTTGTGAGGAGCTGTAAATCATAACCAAATGATATTTAACAAAGTCAATCAATTGGTCCATCGGTATCTCGCATTCAATTGATGCCGTCAGCATTTTTTCACAAAGATCAAAATTGTAGTTTGCCTTCCAAGTCAATATATTTGGTTTTGATTTTATTTGAATAATGAAGTGGTTTAAATTTTCCATTTTGTACGTAAATTAATCGATCTTGGACGTTTTGTCTGCTTCTTACTTTTTTTTTTTTTGATGGAAAGAGCACCTGAAAATCTGGAAAACCAGATCCAGGGCAAGGTTACAACCAAACTGCTTCTTACTTGAAGTTTAAGGGTTTTAAATTTTCTACGTAATTAGCGCAAATTTTGTTCCTCCTTTCATCAAATCTTAGCCAATCCAAACTAAAAATCTAACAAAGTCAGTCAAATTCAGAACACATTTTCCATTTGTTTTTCCACAAAAGACCAACTTTATGCCTTGACAATTTGACATACACGGGTCATACTGGCTGGGGCCATCAATTTTTGGGTTAACTTTGGACCACTAATTGCGTTAATTGCTTCATTGCATAGAAGTTGTGGACCGCTACAACGTGGGGGGAGGGGGTGGGGGAACTATGCCATGTAGTGTGATTGTGACAGGACGCATGGTGCACTGAATCACCTCTCTAGTGAGGAAATACATTGATTGGCTGAATCCATGATTAATCATCCAATCCACAATTGAAATAAGAGCAGTGCTATTGGCGTAACTTCTACCGGTCTATTTATGTCTCACTTTTTTTAATTATGTAGTATATATTTTTTCCTTTATCAAAATTACTTAAAAAGACATATAATTTAAGGAAAAAAAATCTTCTACAAAGTAAATCTATTAAAATCCTACATATCTTTTCTAAAATAAAAAATAAAATAAAATAAAATAATATAAAAAAACGTTTTTGAAAAAAAAAATAAAAAAAATCTCAACTCTTAAACCCTAAAATTTACTTCATACACACATATAAAATATTATGGAAGAGTCTGAGAAAGATATCAATCGTATGAAAGAATTGTCTAAGAAAAATATCAAATATCTGAAAGAATTTTCTGAGAATGATATAAAGTATTTGCAAGAATTGTCTGACAACGATATCAGGCATCTGGAAGAATTGTCTAAAAATGATATCAAGCACCTAGAAACAATTCCTTCTCTAGAAGTAAGCTTGACGTTTACTTTTTCTTTAGAATAACATTAAGCCGTCATTGTGTTGAAGCAACCCTGTTATTTTTTATTTTTTCTTTTCCACCATGAACTAAAACGAATAAGAAAAACTCAACAACAACAAAAATAAGAAGAAAAAAAATCATTCAAGGGAGGTATGAGAGAGACGTATACAGAGATCAGAGATGGGATTTAATTTTGAAAAATAAGTAAAAATGTTAGTTTTGAAAATAAATCAAAAAGATTAATAAAAACATATAATTTTATTTAATTAAATCAAAAAATTTTAAAGTGACATATAAATAGACCAGTATGGTATGCCAATAGCACCACTCTTAAAAAAGATGGCTCTATTGCTATCCAAAATAGTCCTTGTTACACCCATTTTCTCTTCACACCCACTGCAAAAAATAAAAAAATTAAAAAATTTACTCTTTGCAAGCTTTAAAATGTCAAGATTAACCTTAAATATTAATAACCATATTATAATTAATTTCTTCTATTCAAACCAAAATAAAATCAATTTTGGGTGAAGAACCATAAATCAAACAAACTTTTGACATCTTTTTTTCTCTTTCTGTCACGCAAGATCCAATTTAATCTAGGTGACTATAAATTTTATGGTTTTTCTTGTGCTCTATATCATGCAATTGTATACCAAAAAAAGAAATTTTTGTTTTGTTTTTGAGTGGAATAGTCTTGTGTCTTTTTTTTTTTGGGTGTGCAGTTATATGGGATAATAGGATATCAGTATATCACAGTATATTTAAACCCTTTTTTTTTGTCTTGCGTCTTCTCTTTTGTCCAGACTTTATTCTTTCTTTCTTTTTTTTTTTTTTTTTGAAAACACATACACGAAGACTTTGGTTTCACTGGGTTGTGATAAAATTTATGGTTGGGTTATTTATGGTAGTTGGGATTTTATTAGGTTATTAATGAAATTGAAATTGTTTGGTACCAATTTGTTGGGAGTAAATGGGTGTAGAAAATTACTCCAAAGAGTAATATTTGATAAAAGGGTTAATATTAAAAACCTTCTCTTACCTTTGAACTATTATTAAACGTATAGTTACAAATTCTTTTATGTTAGAAACCTCTCATATGGACTAAGACCGTTAGCATTATATTTATGTTTTGATCGGAATAGTATTGACGTAAGTTATATCAGTGCGCCCTGACCAGAACGGAACTATATATATATATTAACACTTAATGTATTATATCAACTCTAAGCACAGCTAGGTGTGTACCATATTTCCAAAATGATAAAAAAGTGAGTCAATGATATTTCCAAAATGATAAAAAAGTGAGTCAATGCAGGCCCTACGATACAATGGTTGATGGAGCTAAAAGAGACCGATAGTCATGGTTTTCAAAGACTTGTTTATAAATGCGAAATGCAAAGCTTTTAATTAATTAAATGTGTTTCCAATCCATGCATGACAAGGTTTTTGTTTGTCTTACGAGATAAGGTTAGTCCGATAGTAAAATCTCTCACACCTGCACCACGAGGTTGCGGGTTCGAGTCTTCGCTCCTCCCCCAAAAAACTCTGATTTATGTAATAGTATAATATTTAAAAATAAAAAAAAAATTATTGTTGGTCCTAAATCCTAATTCATTAAATCACAATCTACTTTATTATTATTATTATTTTAAAAAAAAAGTTCTGCCGATTGATTCACCTTTTACCTTTATGTGATTTAATTAATGAGTAATGTTAAATATCCTACCTACAATTCCACTATTTTTATCCCAACATATGTGATAGATGTGTCACTTGATGAGTTGATACACATTAATTGTAATTTATCTCACTTACTCACGTATCCACTCAACGATTAATGTATATTCACTCATTAAATGACAACCCAACTGTCATATGTATTGAGATGAAAATGGTGGGATTGTAGGTGGAATGTATAGCATTACTCCTAATTAATTTAAGAATAATGTTAAACATCCTACCTAAAATCTCATTTTTTTTCATCCCAACACGTGGCATGTGAGGCGTCAAATTGTGAGTGGATACACATTAATGATACTTTATCTCACCTACCACATATATCCACTAATCATTTGACATTTCAAGTGCCACATGTGTTGGGAGGAAAAATGTGGGATTTCAGGTGGGGTGTGTAGCATTACTTTTAATTTAACGTGACCAATGAGTAATGACTTCACTGTAGTCAGGGTGGGGATTGAGATATAAATGACTTTGTCTTAAATTCTTCTTTTCTTCAATGACTCACCAAAAGTCTGAAACATCCTTGGCTGTAGCCTCACGTTAAATTAGACCAGGCACAAATACTCATCTCTCCCTTTCTCCCTTTCTCCCTCTCTCTGATTAACTCACAAAAAAATGGCTGTGAGTCCAACTAGTAATGTTTTATATAGTAAGATGACCTTCAAATACTATACCCTTTGGTTAAATAATAACAATCTAATGTCATCATGATGCATGAGATAATATTGAAGATTTTATGGAAGATTTTGAGTTTTAAACATATTTTTGTGATAATATATATTATTATATTTCTATTTATTATATATTTATTTTATTATTTGATTTTATTAAATCAAATCTAATTTCCTTATTAGATAGGTTTTAATTTCCTGATTTTAATAAATAATTTTTATTTTTAGTTTTGTTTTTGAAAAGTTTAATTTTAGTTTCTTATCAATTAACTATTATATATGTTGGCTTTTTTTTTTTTTTTTTTTTGAAGAATTACAAGAACCGTTACCATAGGACTGCCGGGACCTGCCGAGATCAAACAATATATGTGCGTCTCATATATCTACTCCCATAACGGAAAATAACTACTTCCACAACCCGGGAAGAAAACTCTACACACATGCTTGTAAAATGCGTATAGAGGGATTTGAACCTCTCACCACTTACATAGAAGGAAGGTGCACTACCGGTTCTACTAAAAGATGATGTGCATATTGGCTTTTAATATATTCTTTCCTTTTCCTTTTAACGAAATAGGGATAAAATTGGTAGATCATTATTTAAAATATAAATTACAACTTTTTGTATTTTTCTATTAACCTATTAGACATGTTTTAATTTTCAGAATACAACTTTCAATAGTATATTGTACCAAACGTGTTTTTGAATTTCAAAACTGAAATTAAAAATATTTATAAAAAAAAAAAACACAATAAATGAAAAACGCTTATGGGACGTACCTAATCAACTACACTCCTACTAAACCGACGTATTTAATGCATACAACGTGTTTGATTGGGATAAAAAAGACTGAGATTATATATAGTCTTCGTCTTCGTCTTCAAAAGCGTCTTTTTGGGTGCGAAATCCAAAGCTTTAAAATGTGTTTCCATAATAAGATTTTTGTCAGTCCTCTTAAATGCTGCCACAACATCATAAAGTAATTCACTCACAATCTGCTTTACCATACAACTCTTCTTATTGATTTCTTAAGCAAATAATTACTAAGAAAATGTCCGAAAGATCCTTGTCTTATAGCATTTAATATCAATATGGTTGAATATTAATTAAATTAAATGTTAACTGAGAAAAATATTATCATAAAAAGAAAGCTCCTGCTATAAAATAACCATACCATAAATATTTGTAGTAGTAGTGTTCATTTAGTTTGATAATATCACAGGTTTGAGTCTCTTCTACATATGCAGTATTTTAAGAAAGAAAAAAATTACTGGGATTGGGTATACCACCGAAAACCTAATTAATAAATCTCCAAACTATCTTATAAGGCCATCTCCAAAACCTAATTAATAAATTCAACAAAGGCAACCGACAAAATTGTTACCAAAATCAATAATTTTAAGATTTGATGTATTGGATAATGAAAATGGGAGAGGACCACTAAAATTGTTACTAAAGATGGAAAAATATTTTAGCTTAATTTATACACGTAATAAGTCAAGCAAAGTCTTCTAAGGCATCCCTGCATTATTCTTCCAAATTCATTAACGATGGGAACTTTGCTCAAAAATATATATTGGTATATTTTTCGCTTTTGTGTTTTAAATAAATATAACTAAGATGTAACGAGGAGTAATATTATTTTTGAATAATTTAAAGTAGTTTCAAGATCGAAATCTATATAACGTCAAAAAAAATTTGGATGGAGGAGATCCCGCCTTGTGTGGCTCCGATTGTGTTGGGTGAAATTCCAACGCGGTTGTAATCCTTTGTGTTTCTTAATGAAGAGTTTATTTTCAAAAAAAAAAAAAAAAAAAAAGATCGAAATCTATATAACGTCAACAAAAAAAAATTAAGAATTTTTATTTTAATTCAAACCGATTATTACAAAGAGACTCGACGGAGACACTATTTCAACTACCAACAAAGGTATGAGTTAATGAAATTAAAGATGCACTCCTAGAAATATTATCCAATCAAAAAAAAAAATTCAGAATAATGAATTTGTATATAAAAAAAAAAACAGCATTAATTTCAATAAATTTTAGCAATTTGTATCATTAAAAATTCACTCTTCTCAGATTTTTTCTTGTGTATTAGTTGAAGATCTCAAATTTAAAATAAAATATAATACAAGTTACTCTCTAATAGAAACAACAGAAATATCTAAGAAAAATCTTAAATATAATAAAATATATGACTATAAATATTAAATAGTAAGTCATAAAACGTAATATGAATGTGAGAAATGGAGGATGAAAATTTGGTGAAATAAAGTGTTGCATTATTTTATGTTTTACTTTGAGACCGAAAAATTGTAGTAAAAGTTTTCTACAAAAGCCAACAACACTATATATATATATATATATTTATATATATAAAGCTACTGCAGTCTTTACAAAATAAAAAATTTCAACTTTTTTATCCTTTAAATATTAAATACTACAATAATTCAACCTTTTGCAGAATCGAGTATCACATACGGTACTGCAATTTGCAATTTCATTAAATTTTAAATTTGGTTAATTATTGCTTAATTTAAGCCTAGTTAAGTCAACAAAAGATATAAAACTTTTTCAGGAGTTACGACCCTGCCATTAATAAAAGTCACTTTTTTTTCATTTTCTTTTTAATATGATACGTAACGTTACGATCTACCAAAATCAATCATTATATATAAGGTCTGAATACTGTTGCTATATACATAAAGAAACGTTTTTTTTTTATATTATATAGTTGAAAAAATGGTTCAAAAATCTCGTGTGAATGAATGTTAGAAAATCCTTTCTCAGTTTTCACATTTCATGGGTCCATATATATAACTTTGTGACTCCTTCCCAGAAAACAATTGCACTCCTTTTAATTGTAAGAAGTCTTGACTTGAGTCAATCAAAGAAACCAGTTTACACTACACATCAGAATGAATTATTTTATTGAATGAAGCTATTTGATTTCTAATTTCGTTTTTATTATTTTATGATATTTTAATTGGAATTGTGTAATTTTATTTGGTCTTGACCTAGCGACCATCGAATCAATGAAAAATGGGCCGTTTAAATGCCCAGCCCAATTAGAATTTGATATACCAACCATTTTAAAAGCTCATACTAGTCAAGGGGAATATGGGCCGTTTAAAAGCCCAGCCCACTTCAATTTGGATCCACCAACCTTTTAAAGTCTATCTTTGATAGTAGACAAGCAAATCTAATTCTTTTTTTTTTTTCTTTTCTTTTTTAAATAATTATGAAGCTATATATGTTAATCGATTTAACTCAACTTAGGAAACACTAGTAAAATGGCCCGCGCTCTGCTGCGGGAGTATTATACCGTTTTATATATTATTTTCAATTTTAATAAATTTATTGATCTAAATTACGAAACAAACAAAGTTAAAATATAAAAAATATATTAATCAAAAATAAAATGCAAATATATTTTCAAATGTAAATCCATCGTCCTCTATCTCTTCTTCAACTCTTGACCATCCACTATCTCTACCAAACAATTTTTTTTCTCTCAACAATCAACTCATCTCTCATCTAAATCATCTTTTTTATCTTTGCTTTTTTTTTTTTTTTTTTCTCTTTCAGACAGAGAGAGAATAATTATTCATTAAAAAAATTTAAAAAGTAAATAAACCATTTGAAACAACCAACCGCTAGGGCGCTGTCACAATAATTCTATGAACACATCATGTGATTTGACAAATATAAATAAGATATAATTACTTTGGTGGATATCTATTTAGTTAAACTCTATCAAAATGGTCATTAGATTGGAAATTTGTTTCAAAATGACTATTTTGGCAAACAATGACCATTTCCATCACACTATTTGTCAAAATAGCCATTTTGATAGGTAATAACCAAATGGGTGGTCACCAAGGTAATTATCTCTATAAACAAATTAAGATGAGCACACCACATATATCAAAAAATTCTCAGTAAACAGCAAATCAAAATATCAAACATCCAAACATTATAAAAATCACTCCATCAGTTGACAACTATGAAAATATTCCACAAAAGTCTCGTAACAAAGAGAAAGATAATGATAAGCTTACAGCTTAGAGTTGTGAGCTTTAGTGTCCGGAAGCAAATATCATATAGGGCTTTATTGTCCAAAACCATACATTCATCTACGTTTTCAACCAACTGGTGAACAAAGAGGGTTGCATTGTATGGTTCGACAACAATGTTGGAAACCTTCAAGGATGGGAACACCAAGAAAGTGAGTATCATTCGGTTTGAGATAAAAATTTCCTCACTTCGTTTTTTCCCTCATAATTTTTTTTTCTCGCAAATCGAGACTTATTTTGTAAATCTGAGACTTATTGGGTAAAATTCGAAACTTATTCTGTAAATTTGAGACTTAGGCAAATTCAATACTTATTTTGATAATTCGAGACTTATGGGGTATTTTTACAAATTTGAGATTTACAGAGTAAAAATAAGAATTTTTTAAAAAATATATTTAGGTCGTCTTCTTCATCCATCAATGGAGGATGACACTGTTTCCAGATCGACGATGAATGCTTGATTTTTTCTCTAGATTTCAACTTCTCGAGTGTTCGTCGAATAGTTTCTTATCTAATTTCAAATTTTGTCCAGCGAGAAGGCTACTCGCCTACTCGAGCCTTTGTCTCCAAAATAGCTACTCGATCGATGAAATCCAGCGAGAAGAAGTAACGAAGGCTCGATTTTGTCTTTGTAGACTACTCGTCTAATTTCGTTGTGCCTTCGTTTCAAGCTAATTTTGTAACCGGATTTTATCGCGCGAACCAACGAAGATGATGTCATTTCTAGGCAATGACGGAAACTCGTGAAGCTGCTCAACAAAGACGATGAAGGCTCCGATTTTTGGAGCTCCTCCATTGATGGAGCTTTGAACTCCATCGATGGAGGTTTTTGAAAAAATAAAATAAAAAAGGGACTAATAAGAGATAATTATTGAAAAGTGGGGGTATTTTTGTCCAAAATCAATCTTTGGTGCTATTTAAACTCGAGTTATTAAAGCGATGCTAATTCCAAAAGTCACTCTTTAAAATGTGTTATATTATATATATATATATATATCACATGCTATGAGATGACTTGAATCTGAGACATTGTTAGACTGAATGAGCTTTCTAATCACTAAGCCACATTGGGTGATGGTATATTAGAAGGTTTTGATGGTTGAGATTTTATCTTATATATAATTTTCATATTACATTAGTTATTTATTTTCGAATGATTAAGAAAAAAAAATGATAACTAATTAATAATTTACATAGAAATATATTAAAGTTGGTTAGTATTAAAAAAGATGGAGAGATTTATTCAAAAAAAAAAAAAAAAAAGATGGAGAGAGATTGAGAGAAAGAGAGTGAGGGAGGTGGTGAGAGTACACCTTTTTTTTTTTTTTTTTTTTTTTTTTAACAACACATCAATGACATTTTTGTAAATAAGTTGAAATCCCCTTAATTTTACTGTTCACATGAACAGTGCAATTTCATCTTGAGTTTTAGTATATATATAATATGAGTTAGGTTAATTCGGTTTAAACCGAACCGAACCAAATTTATGACCCATAAAATGTTATAACTTATAAGATCGGTATTTTTATTTATTTATTTATTTATTTATTAAATATTGTTTATACACCTGGGCATGAAAATTTAATAGATTCTTCATGACCTGGGCGTGTAAATTTCCATTTTCCAAAGTGATACCAAAGCAATAAAACGTGAGTCACATAAACAAGCAGGTCGGGTCCTACAAAGGAACATGTTCAATGGTGATCCTTTTTTGGATACTGCAATTGTTGATATGTATCTCAGTTGCGGTTAGTTAGCGTATGCTTGGTGTGTGTTCGATAAGTTGGGCGATAAAAGCAGTGTCGTAGTATGGAATGTTATGATTGGTGGGTTTTGTGAGAAGGGGTTATGGGAATGTAGTTTGGAATTGTATTCACTAGCAAAGAATGAGAGTGTCAAGTTTCTGTCAACCTCCTTTTCGACTGCTTTTAGCGCTTGTGGGAGTAGTGTGAAGATGTGAGTTTCGGGATGCAGGTTCACTGTGATGTGATCAAAATGGGATTCCAAAGCAACCCTTATGTGTATACTTCTCTGTTGACCATGTATGCTAAGTGCAAATTGGTTGAAGATGCAGAAGGGATTTTTTATCTGATACTAGATAAAGAGATTGAAGTATGGAATGCAATGATCTCAGCTTATGTTAACAATGGCCGTGCTTACGATGCTTTGGAAATTTATAATCAGATGAGAGTAAATGCAATCCCTGTAAGATTTTTATAAAATTGTGAGCAACATATGACGTTATATTTTGAGTTTATGAAAACCGAATTGATTGGAATGTTTAAGTAAGAGAGAGTTGACCGGATAAAGCCCATTTAGTTGTGATCAATATTTGTTGGGCTTGGTGCACCTTAACTACATTATATGTAGGATATGGTATGGGCTATTGTATATGTGTGGGCCTAGTATTCCTTTTGGGATTAGCCATCCTATTAGGATTGAGAATCCTCTATGGGTTAGGATTCTAGTAAGTTATACTATTTATAGGGGGTCCCTACTCTCGCTCACGAGTGTTATAGAACGGTCTCCCCATTAGACAATCTGAGTAAGGTGAGAAGAGAGTAGAAGACTTCCTATTAACTTTCATTGTTTTTCTTGTGTTCTCTTTACAGGTGATTGTTTTCGTGCTATCATGGATTCAGGAAATTCGGGTACGCTTTCATGCTTATGTATTTAATACGAGTTGCACATATATTTATTTTGCATTAGTCTTACAATCCCATCTGATGCTTTCACTATATTAAACATATTCTCATCAACCAGTATGATTGAGTTACATGATTTTGGTAGGTCGGTTCACGCAGAATTGATCAAAAAACCTATACAGAGTAATATCGTTATACAAAGCACTTTACTGACCATTTATGCAAAATGTGGGAGTAATGCTGATGCTAACTTGGTTTTCAGTACAATGGAGGAAAGGGATGTGGTTGCCTTTGGCTATGTGATTTCAGGTTTTTGTCGTAATAGTAAATTCGAGGAGGCTTTGGGATTTTTCAAAGCGATGGAGGCTGATGGGGTGAAACCAGATTCTGATATTACGGTAAGTGTTATTAGTGCTTGTTCAGGACTGGAGAATGTAGATTCAGGCGGCCAACTACATGGATTCGTCATTAAAAAAGGATTTCAGCTGGATCTTTTCGTGGCTAGTTCCCTGATAGATATGTATTCCAAATGTGGTTTCCTGGATTCGGCTGAAAAGGTATTTTCTGGAATGCCACATAAAAGCCTTGTCACTTGGAATTCTATGATCTCATGCTATTGCCGCAATGGTCTCCCGGAGCATTCAATAAAGCTTTTTCCTCAGATTCTACAGCATGGCTTCCATCCAGATTCTGTATCCATCACAAGTGTTCTTGGTGCAATTTCATCCGTTGCAGCATTGATTCAAGGAAAGATTGTACATGGATATCTAACTAGGCTTGAGATTCGATGCGATATTCAAGTGGAGAATGCATTGATTGATATGTATATCAAGTGCGGATTCTTGAAGTATGCACGGTATATCTTCCAAAACAAGTTTCCGAAAGACTTGGTGACATGGAATTCGATGATTGCTGGTTACGGATCTCACGGAGAGTGCCTTAAAGCAATGAGGTTATTTGATGAGATGAAGAGTTCAGGAATAAGACCTGATGCTGTAACATTCCTTTGCTTGCTTTCATCTTGCAACCATTTGGGTCTGATTGAGGCCGGACAGAATCTCTTCCCATCCATGAAAACGGAGTATGGGATTGAGCCTAAAATGGAGCATTTTGTAAACATGGTTGATCTCCTAGGTCGAGCTGGACTCTTGGATGAAGCTTACGAATTTGTCCGAACCATGCCCGTTGAACCTGACAGAAGTATTTGGTTGAGTTTGTTGTGTGCCTGTAGAGCTCATCGTAACGTAGAGCTAGGAGAACTGGCAGCTCAAAACTTACTGAAGTTGGAACCAAGCTCAGGCAGCAATTATGTTCATCTGTTGAATCTGTATGGAGAAGCTGAATTGTGGGACAAGGCAGCCGATTTACGAGCCTCGATGAAAGAGAAGGGGTTGAAGAAGCATCCTGGTTGCAGTTGGATTGAAGTGAAGAACAGAGTTGATGTTTTCTTATCAGGAGATTCATCATCTCCAAGGACAACAGAGATCTATGGGACATTGAATAGTCTTAGAAGAAACATGAGAAAGAAAGTAGACAATCGTGTTAGTGTTGATTGAACCCTTTAGAGTCCATAAAATTTGACCAATGTTTTTTTGATTTTACAGTCAAATGTATTCTGATTATTCTTTTTACAATAAAATCTTCAATAGAATGGCATACTTGCTGCTTGTAATTGTGAGAGAGACCGTTATTGCAATGGAGGAGAAAAAGGGGACAATTATTCTCTTTTGCCCTCCTCAGGATCTTCTCCGAGCCCAAAAACGTGAGGTTCCACAGCACTTGAAACCTTCCTTTCTTTTCTTTCCACTATGGTTGCTAAATCTCCGGCTACCATGACTTCACTGCTCGTGAGTGAGACACCCTCCTCTTCAAGGTCTTCCCCCGTCTCCTCTGAATATGCATATCATGAATTGGATTAACATATAGGATTATCATGTCAGCATCTAATGTTATATATATAAAACATAAAATATATTGTCGAATGTTAAAAATGAAATATGACATACGAAGAAATTAATAAATCGACAAACAACAAATGAATCCAAAGCCATCCATAAACCCCAGTTGTATATATGAATAAAAAAAAATTAAATTTTGTTGCAGTGAGTGATAATGGTTGCAGCTTCGTAAGTTTCATTGATGCATAAATGTCGCTGTGATATGGACTTCTAATAGACCTTCTAATCCACCGTCACGCTCCATCAAGCAGATTGTCGATCGTCGATCGGCACCGGCCGTTGGGTCACCAAGTTTTTCCCGCAGATAACAGAGTCTCCATTTTTATTTTCTTCACGAACGAAAACGAAAAACTAAAAGAGAGTTAAAAAAACCAGAGTCCACGTGTGTTTTTTATTTTCCTCAAAAACACATCAGCGTTAAATATGACGTGTGTGAGCACGTCAGTTAAAGTTGCTGATATGTCATAGCACGTCACCGTAGATTGTTTGGGTGTACAGACATATCAGTAAAACTGTTGACATGCTTGACCACGTTAGCGAGATTGGATGCATGTCCAGACACCTGTTAATGACGTGGGAAAAACGTCGGTAAAAGTGAGTGACGTGCTCACACACATCAGCGAGGAGTGAAAAAAAAAATCGTTATAAATATTGAAGGGATACGACATCGTTTGTTGAGTAGCGTTTCAGTCGTCATCGTTGTGCGTCGACATCCAAGTTTTCCATGGTCTTTTCGTGATCCAGTTCACGTTCACAGTCTCATTTTCAAACTCCCAAAATTTCCACAAAGAATCCACCTTTACCTTTCACTCTCAACTCCTCTTCTTCCTCCTCCGCCACCACCACCCCTCCTCGCTGTGTTGCAACTCCTTCTCCGCCGCCAAACTCCGACCCGGTTGCCATCATTAATGTCGCTCTAGAAAGGACCCGGGACCGCCGCAAAATGTCAGAGTTTCCTGGGCAAAACTTGTCAGGTGGTCTCGCTCTTGGAGGTCCAAGGCCCCAAACTGACATAGTAGAACGCACTAAAAAGGTCTCTTTTTTCCTCCTAATTTTATATCTACAATTTAAGCCCGATATGTAGACATTGAACATTTTGCTCAATTGTTATTGTCAAATGGGGGAAGTAAATTATGGGTTCGGTGTGTTTGGTGAGATTATGAAGTGGTTACAGTTAGTACTTTGCTAAGAGGGTTGTGTTTAGACGGTAAAGTTTTTATTGCAATTGAAGTGTTTGATAAAATGACTGAGATAAGATTTCAAAGTAATGAATCTACATGCAGGATTCTTATTAATGGCTTTTGTAAGATTCGTGAGATCGATTTTGCTATAGAGTTGCATAGGAGGATGATATGTGAAGCAAATGCGATCACTTAGTGTGATTATTTATGCTCTCTGCAAAGATGGGTCTGTTGATGAGGCAATAAAAATGTTCGATTGGAAAGGGAATTTGCCTTGATGTCGTTGTTTATGGTTCATTGATTAATGGTTGTGCGGTTCGAATAGATTGAAGGAATTTCTGCAGATTTAGTCACTTATAAACTCATTGATTCATGGTTTTTGCCAAATGGGATTGTGGAAGGAAGCCATAGGGATTTTCGATAGAATGTTGGAACAAGGGATTTTGCCTGACCACACAAGGGATTGTGGAAGGAAGCCATCGTCATCTGGTCTCCCTCTCCATGAAGCTATCCAATGTCAGCGAGATTGGATGCGTGTCCAGACACCTATGGAAGACGTGGAAAAACGATGGCAAAAGTGACTGACGTGCTCAGACACGTCAGTGAAGAGTGGAAAAAAAAAAAGTCATTGAAGATATACGACGTCGTTTATTGAGTTGTGTTTCAGTCGTCATCGTAGTTTTCCATGGTTTTTTCGTGAATTGCGATCCTCTTCACGAACACAGTCTCATTTTAAAACTCCCAAATTTTCCCACAAAGAATCAACCTTTACTTTTCACTCTCAACTCTTCTTCTTCCTGATCCACCACCACCACTCTCCGCTGTGTTGCAACTCCTTCTCCGCCGCTCGACTCCGACCCAGTTTCCATCACTAATGTCGCTTCGGACAGGACCCGGGACCGCCATAAAATTGTCAAGAGTTCCCTGGGAAAAACTTATTAGGTGGTCTCACTCTTGGAGGTCAAAGGCCAAATCTGACATACCCGAACGCACTAAAAAGGTCTCTTTTTTCCTCTTAATTTTACATGTACAATTTTTTTTCATGGTTGATATGAATTTTAATTTGTTTTTGCAGTTCTAATATGGTGTTTATAGTATGAAAGTATGTTAAAGTTTTGATTTTTATCTGTTCTCTTGATTTTGTATGTACAATTGTTTCATGGTTGATATGTTCTAATGATGGTGTTTATGGTATCAAAAATGTTAATTTTTTGTATAATTTTGTTGGTTTGTATGTTAGGTGGTGGTGCTTGGTGGAGGGTCATTTGGCACAGCAATGGCAGCTCATGTTGCCAATAAAAAGAATCAATTGGAAGTTTATATGCTTGTTCGTGACCCGCTTGTTTGTCAATCCCTCAATGAGGTAATCGGTGAGTTTTTATGCTGCTAACTGAATCATTCCATACATTGATACGGACTTGTGTAATCATACATATTTTTTTTCATGTTGTTTATCTTCTATTTCATGATCAGTCGGTACTTCCCAGAACACAAGCTGCCTGATAATGTGATTGCAACAACTGATGCCAAAACTGCCTTGCTTGGTGCTGACTACTGCTTCCACTCTGTACCTGTGCAGGTCTTTCAAGTTCCTACAATGTTTTCGTTCTTCCCTTACTTGGATGTTTTGTGATTTTGAAAGCGTTCTATACAATCTTTTATCAAATTATATAGTATTAATCTTCACTGGAAATGGAAATAATTAAGTTGTTGCGCTATTTTTGTTTATGAAGTGAAGGCGAATGCCTGAATCTCGACTCTTTTAATGCAGTTCTGTTCGTCTTTTCTGGAGGGCATTGCGGATTATGTTGATCCAGGCTTGCGTTTTATATCCCTCAATAAAGGCTTAGAGTTGAATACACTGAGGATGATGTCTCAGATTATTCCCCGAGCCTTGAAGAACCCTCGTCAACCTTTTATTGCGTTATCGGGTCCTTCATTTGCACTGGAATTGATGAATAAATTACCAACAGGTGACTATTTGTATGGAAAAAACTACACCAGTGTAGACATTAAAAGCTATAAGTTCAAATGATTGACGTTTCTGAGTAGTATTGTAGTAGTTACACTGATTTTCTGCTTTTGCAGCAATGGTGGTGGCATCAAAAGACCAAAAATTGGCAAATGCTGTGCAGCAGCTACTAGCTTCTAGCCATTTAAGAATTAGCACTTCAAGGTATAGAATCTTCAATGAATATGAAATGAAAATTTTCACTTTTCTTTTTTAGCTCATACACTCAATTTCTTAGATATTCTACATTTGCCTTATGTTATGTTTCCAATCCACTTTAGTTTCTCCTATCTCTTATTAAGACCTTGTTTCTAGGCTAGTGTAGTCTGGGTTTTTGTGATTTATGCTTTGTTAAATCAAGAACGACATGGATAAAGTGAAGTATTGTGTTCAGCTTGTAACACCTGATGACTCCAGTGATGTTACAAGGGTGGAAATTGCAGGTGCACTAAAGAATGTTCTTGCAATAGCTGCAGGGATTGTGGATGGGATGAATCTTGGCAATAATTCTATGGCAGCCTTGCTCAGAGATATGATGGCTGGCAACAAAGGTACATTGTGGTTTCTATACTTAAGAAATTATTTCCTGCCTAATTTATTTTCAAGTCTTTACACTTTAGTAAATACACACGATACCGTACAAACATCAACATTTGTATAAGCTTCTATTTGATGTTTATACTAAATGATGATGCTGTGGAAGCTTGCGTGGAAAAGAGTTTTGTGTTATTTCTGCGAAACATGCATTTATTTTGACCCTGGTTTGAAATTGTTTCTCATATTACTGTTTCTGTAAGCTTCAGTACCTAGAATTCAATCTTTTTATGCTTCTTGTACAAAGAAATATTGCTTTTCTGTAACTGCTATCATTTCTCAAATTTTTCCTCCACTCGTTTTCTTGAAGATATGGGTGCTAAGCCAACAATTACTGGTCCATCAGGAACTGGCGACATCATGCTTACATGTTTCATCAATCTTTCAAGAAACAGAGCGGTTGGAGTTCGACTTGGATCAAGAGAGAAACTTGATGATATACTAAGTTCAATGAATCAGGTTTGTAAACTTTCGTGTATTTACCTATTACTACTCGAAATTTTGCTAGTTGTGTTGGTAATCCAATAACCATATGTTACAGGTAGCTGAAGGTGTATCAACTGCTGGTGCTGTGATTGCATTGGCCCAGAAATACAACGTTCAGATGCCAGTTTTGACAGCAGTTGCTCGGATCATGGACAACGAACAGACCCCAATGGAAGCTGTTCTCGAATTGATGAGTCTCCCTCAGGTCTTTTGAATTCTCCAAATAAGCAAGAAATTCCTTTTTAACTCCAGTTACACATATATCAACTGTTAAAGCTTTAATTTCTCTGTTGTAGGTTGAAGAAGTGTGAAATGAGTCTACAGGCATCATCTAGAGTAATAGCATTAATGCATTATACTATAACAAAATTTGACAGGTTTTATAAACACAATCCATTTTTTTTTTCTCCACTTGCTTGGAAAAGAAGATTACTACCTCCGGTTCTAGAGATGGATTTCGACAGGGCTATGCCATGAGAGAAGTTAGAAAGAAAAAAAAAAAAAAGTTTTAATCGGTTAACCTGTATTACAAGTAGATGCCTTGAAATTTATAGGGGACATTTGATTTTTCATGTTGAATGATGAACATAAACAGTAAAAAAATCAGACAGCAAAAGAAGAAATAGAAGGAGAAGAAAATGAGTTTGTCAAACATGAAGTCATGAAGTCATTTAACAATGACTAATTACTTCACTGTAGTTGGGTTGGGGATTGAAATGTAAATAACTTTGACTCAAATTCTTCTTTTCTGCAATGACTCACCAAAAGTCTGAAACATTCTTGTCAGTAGCCTCACCTTTAATTAGACATGCACAATTACTCTTTATCTCACTTAATGGACTCAAACTCAGACGGATATTGTTATCACTTTTTTTATAATCATCGTAAACTGTACTGAATGAATAATCAGCTGTGAAGTTAATTAAAAGATATCCGGTTAATTGTATTTTTAAAACTGTTGTATAACTCAAAAGCAGTATACATAATTTTATTACAAAATTGTTGAGATTACTTACGGTGACTAAAATTGATATAATTTTAGAACCCTGTTTTATTTTTTCATTAATTATATATAAATTAAATCAATATTTAAATTAGAAAAAAAAAATCCATAAAAGCAATAAAAATATTTTTATAAGATTTTATAAATCAAATCAATATTGAAATAAAATATTTAATTTTAAGATGAAATAAGTTATATAAATGATTTTATAACTTGATTTCATAAGGATGATAATAATAATTTAAAAGATTCATTAAATGCTCAAATAGATTATTTTATAATCACTTTTAAAAAGTAACTATTCACCTATTTCTTAAAATCACTATCAAAACTTGCCAGATCATAAATTAATAACTTTTGGAAGTTATACCAAACATCATTTTTACTAAAATCTATAAAAATCTATTGGGATCAGCTATCTATCGAAATTAGTAATATAAAATCCACCTATAAAACGAGATATGTTGTGTTGTAATATTACTTTTCATTTTACTTTGTAAATTAAGGAGTGATATGAAATTGAGAGCTCAATTAGCAGCCGATCAATATTAAATTCTAATATGGTTAAACTTTTTATGTAATAATTATAATTTATGGTTTTATAATTAGATTACTTATGGCATCTATTATTTTGAAATTAAACTTCTAAATAATGAATTAAAATTACTTTTTTTTTTTTTTTTTTTTTTTGTAGCTTACATACAAACCAATAAAGTAGTGGGCCTATTTCTAATCCAAAACCTTCAAACAATTTACTGTAAATGGGTCTGATGTTGTCAAGCCCAGCTCCTTTGTCAAGCCTATTTAAGGCCCAGATTACTATTTTATATACACACAAAGTCGTGTCTATCTTAAGACTAAAGAGTTCATTGTGATTTCTGACGACGTGATATCTCAGCTGCTACGTGTGTTAGGATAAAAATATTGGGATTGTCGGTGGAATGTTTAACATTATTCATATTATAAATATTATAACAATATCACAATCAAATTCAAAATTAAAACCTATGTGTTTATCTCAAGCATATATATATATATATATATTTTAACAACAAATTTATTCATAAGGCGAGGCACGCCAAGCAACAATCAAACAGAGAAACACTACAGCAAAACGAACAACCCCAGGGCACTGGCCACCAAACCAAAACAGAGCAAATCGACCAACACCAAAAACAAAACATCAAAACAGCAATAAGTGCTACAAACAACAGAGAACATCCCACAAACAAAGACACAAACCTCGACCTCCAGCCAACCACGGCTACAACAGACCCATCATGCATCACAAGCACGGATATATTAAGACTCTTGCTCTGCTGCCTTTCGCTCCATCCAACTCTATTTGTGCCTGCAAAGATGAAGGAGCATGTCATATGTCTAAACCGATCTGACTCCCTAAGTAGATTTTACACAGTATTGCTTTATTCAACTCGCTTTAACATATCAAGGGACTTTGTACCCGATATGAATTTTGTATACAATATCTTTGAAAATAATTAGCTGAATATAAGTAGCTAGCTTATTTTTACAGTAGCAGAATTGTTTTACAATTAAAAGAATTGACTTGTACTTACTGATCAATTTCTTTTTCTGCGTCTTCCGGTCAGTCTTCCCACCTTTCTATCAACCATGTTCACAATCCACTCTGGTTTTCCTGTTGATAATACAATATACCCCGTTGACAAGCCAATCACCACTCCACATCCATAACCCATCAAACTCATTTTCCAATCAAACCAGCTCGCAGTATCATGTTCATCATCTGGTTTGGATTCTGGTGTGTCACCATTGCTACATTTTTTTGACAACGGAAAGTCGCACAAGCCCAAGTTCCCGATATAGCTATCATTCTGAAACGTACCAAATTGGTTCCCTTGAGGTATATGTCCCACGAGCTGGTTGTACGAGAGGTTTAGAGCTGAAAGAAACGTCAAACTTGTCAATTGATTAGGAATCTCTCCCTCAAGCCCGTTTGAAGAAAGGTCTAATGATTCCAGTTCTGTCAGATTCTCAAAGGATAACGGAATATGACCTATTAGATCGTTATGAGAAAAGTTGAGGACTTTAAGAAATTTCAATTTTCCAACTACATCTGGAATTTGTCCACAAAACTTGTTGCTTGACAAATCTATAGTTGTGAAAATGGTTAGGATTTTCTCCATATGGCTATCAACTCCTTTCATTGTCACCACTATAGAATATTGGAAAGCAATATGTTTAATGGCCATGTATTGCAACTTTCCTCCAGCTTCACTAACATTCATAATGGCTTTGAGCTTTCCGAAATACTCCATCGGCAAAGAACCGTTAAAATTGTTTTTTTGAGAGATCAAGTATTCTCAACTTAGAGAATGAATTCTTTGCCTTAGAATCTCGTACAGAACCAGAAAATTTATTGGAACGGAGAACAAGAACCTGCAGCTCTGGGAGGATTCCTAACCAATGCGGAAAGGTATCATTTATCTTGTTATTACCAAGATCTAGAACTTGGAGCGCTGTACAATTGACGAGGGACAGGGGTACAGGCCCTTCAAGATCATTGTTGTTGAAGTTCAAGGCCTCCAAATTACAGCATTGTGCAAATGTATCAGGGATGGTGCCAGAAAAACTATTATTCTGCAGATCCAGCACTTCGAGAGAGCTGCTAAAGTTTCCCATGCATTCTGGAATGGTGCCACTCATGTTGTTATTGGAAAGATCAAGCACCAAAAGGAATCTAATATTGCAGATACAATGAGGAAGTTTTCCTTGAAGCAAGTTGGAATGGAGGTCAAGAGAGATAAGACTATTCTGAATGGGAAGTTGCTCGATGCTTCCTGTGAGGAAGTTGTGGGACAGATTAAGATGATTCAAAGTGTCCTTCCCCATATCAAACATCCAGTTGGGAATCGTACCATGAATTTTGTTGTCAGAAAGGTCCAGCCACCTTAGATTGGGTGGAGCTTCAAAGGAAGATGAGTTGACTAATTTGAATGATGATAAATTATTATGGGAAAGAATGAGAGTAGTAAGTCTTTTTGGAAACATGTAAGGCTCTAGAATTCCACTTAAATTGTTTGAAGAAAGTGAGATTTGTGTAAGATTCTCAAGTTCAAAGATTGAACTTGGGATCGAGCCATGTAACCTGTTATTATCCAAATAGATGTACTGCAGCGAGTTACTCGGATTTTTACCAATGTCTATTGGTATTGCCTCGAGTTGGTTAAAGCTAAGAAACATGTCGCTCAATAATGGTAGAGTAAACAAGCTAGACGGTATGGTCCCATTCAGAAAGTTGTTATTTAATACAATTTTTGTTAAACTTCGAAGCTCACTTAAAAAAGAAGGAATCGGACCGGAGAGCTGATTTCTTGACAAATATAAAGATTGAAGTTGCGTTAAGTTGACAAAAATTTCTGGAATTTCACCAATGAAATTGTTGACTGAAAGATCAAGCTCAATAAGATGATGAAGATTTGAAAGAGATGACGGGATATTACCAGTGAAATTGTTATAAAACATACGCAAATATCTAAGTTGTGTAAGGTTACCTATAGATGTAGGAACTGACCCAATGAATTGTTGGGGTTTTGTGAAGCCTGAAATAGCCTTGAGAATTTTTTCTCGGCATTTATAGCTAGCCAGGCAGGTGCCTACGTAGCGGTCCTACGTAGCGGTCCTACGTGACGGTCCTACGTAGCGGTCCTACGTGACGGTCCTACATAGCACTGAACTCCAGAGGATTTCGTGTTAATTTACCGCTAGACAGACAAGTGCATAGGGGGCGGTCCTATATAGCGGTCAAGTCCAGAGGTTTGTTGTTTGAATTACCGCGGCCCAGGCAAGTGCCTAGGGGGCGGTCCTACACGGCGGTAAACTCCAGAGAGTCACGTTGCTCAGACCGCTGGGCAGGCACATGCCTGGGGGGCGGTCCTACGCAGCGGTAATGTTAGGATTTGCGCGAAATCAGGAATGTTGACACGGAAAAGGAAAGAGTCCTTATTAGGTTTTGGCTTACCCTAGTGTTCCCATATAAATACAACATTATGTAAACCCTTAAGGGTGTGTTGAGAAAAAGAGTGGGAGAGATATTGAGAGCAAATTGTAGAGAGACTTGAGAGAGACAGAGAGATTGTAATCAACTCTGAAAGTAGTGGATTGAGTGCGGTGCGCTCCGTGGATGTAGGCAAATTGCTGAACCACGTAAAATCTTTGGTGTCGTTCTTTCTTCTTTATTGCTTTCTTATTTGTGGTTGTATGTTCTTGTGCTTTAGATTTGTGTGATACCCATTCTTTCTTGACAACAATTGGTATCAGAGCCCTAGGTTGGGGTAGGTTATTTTTTTTCACACAAATCTAGGTTATCTCGAGGTCAACGATTTTTTGTTGCAGGGATGGGATCTGAGAAAGATTCTCATAAGATTGAGAAATTCGATGGGACGAATTTCAGTTTCTGGAAGATGCAGATGGAGGATTATCTGTACCAGAAGGACCTGCATTGGCCGATAAAAGAGAAGCCGGCAACCATGACTGATGCAGATTGGTCAAAGAAGCGGATGCCAAAGAACATGGATGAAGAAGAGTTAGAACTGCTAGATAGGAAAGCATTGGGAGCAATTCGTCTCAGTTTGACGAAGCAGGTCGCTTTTAACGTAAAGGATCAGCTAACTGCCAAAGATCTGATGAAGACTTTATCAAACCTGTATGAACAGCCTTCTGCGGTAAGGAAGGTCCATCTTGTCAAGAAGCTATCAAATTTAAAGATGACGGAAGGTCAGGGTTTTAGAGAGTATCTAAACCAATTCAATGAAGTGAAGGATGGGTTAACTTCTGTGTCTATGGGTTTTGATGAAGAATTCTTGGCGGTATTTATGCTCACCCAATTGCCAGAAAGTTGGAAGATGACATGTCAGTCAATTGCCAACTCGTTCGGAAAGGAGAAATTGGATTTCTCACAGGTTGTGAATATGATCATGACCGAAGAGATTAGGATGCGTGAAGAGGGATTTGGAGCATCTACATCTTCAGCATTGAATATGGAAGGTAGAGAAAGCAGAAACAAAAATCGGAACACACATCAACGAGGAAGATCAAAGTCAAGAGGTAAGTCTAAATCCAGGTATCAGGTCAATTATTCGGGAAATCAGCAACGAAGCAAGAAAGATGTAGAGTGCTGGAACTGTGGTAAGAAAGGCCACTTCTCGTATGAGTGTAGATCTGAAAAGAAAGATAAGGGCAAGGGCAGTGCAAACTGTGTGTCAGAGGAGTCAGATGACTGCCTCATCTGCTCGTTGGAAAGTAAGACGGAGTCTTGGGTTCTAGATTCAGGAGCGTCTTTCCATGCCACACCTCATAGAGAGTTATTTGAGAACTATGTCTCCGGAAATTTAGGTAAGGTGTATCTTGGTGACGATCAAGCATGCAACATTACCGGGAAGGGAGATGTGAAGATTCAGCTGAAAGGGTCAGTTTGGAAACTCAATAACGTGAGGCACATACCGGATTTGAGGAAGAACTTGATCTCCATTGGGCAACTGGCGTCAGAGGGTTATGTGACGACTTTCACAGATGATAAGTGGAAGATTTCGAAGGGTATTATGACAATCGCCCGAGGAAATAAGAATGGGTCACTTTACACTACAACGGATGGTTGTGGTTCAATTGCTATGGCAGAAGGTAAAGATGATCCGAACTTGTGGCACCAGAGGTTTGGGCACATGAGTAGTCAGGGGCTGAAGTGTCTGCATTCGAAAGGTAAGTTGCCAGATTTGAAGAGTGTTGAGGTTGATTTATGTGAGAGCTGCATATTGGGAAAACAGAAGCGAGTGAGCTTCAAGAAGACCGGAAGGGTACCGGCAAAGGAGAAGCTGGAACTAGTGCACACCGATGTTTGGGGTCCAGCTTCAGTCTCGTCAACCGGAGGTAAACAGTATTTCGTCACATTCATTGACGACCACTCCAGGAAGGTATGGGTTTATTTTCTGAAATACAAGTCTGAGGTGTTTGATGCTTTCAAGAGATGGAAAGCTAGGGTTGAGAATGAGACAGAGTTAAAGATCAAAAAGCTGCATTCAGACAATGGTGGAGAATATGAAGACAGTGAGTTCAAGAGGTTTTGCTATTTGAGCGGGATTAAGCTCAGTAGAACGGTTCCTGGAACCCCACAGCAGAATGGAATAGCAGAACGGATGAACAGAACATTGACTGAAAGAGCCAGAAGCATGAGGTTACATTCAGGGTTACCAAAACAGTTCTGGGCAGAGGCAGTCAATACAGCAGCATATTTGATCAATAGAGGACCATCAAAGCCTTTGGACCTCGCTATACCAGAAGAGTTATGGACTGGGAAAGAGGTAAAACTTTCTCATCTTAAAGTGTTTGGGTGTGTTTCTTATGTACATATAGGTGATCATGCGAGGAATAAGCTAGACGCCAAGTCAGTGAAGTGTACTTTGGTGGGCTATGGAGAAGATGAATTTGGTTACAAGCTGTGGGATGACCAAAATCGCAAGATGATCAGAAGTAGAGATGTTGTCTTCAATGAAAAGGTTATGTACAAAGACAGAAACACACATGTGATTGAGAAAACGTCCTCCATCTGGCTCTACAATTCTGCTAGTGTTCCCATATAAATACAACATTATGTAAACCCTTAAGGGTGTGTTGAGAAAAAGAGTGGGAGAGATATTGAGAGCAAATTGTAGAGAGACTTGAGAGAGACAGAGAGATTGTAATCAACTCTGAAAGTAGTGGATTGAGTGCGGTGCGCTCCGTGGATGTAGGCAAATTGCTGAACCACGTAAAATCTTTGGTGTCGTTCTTTCTTCTTTATTGCTTTCTTATTTGTGGTTGTATGTTCTTGTGCTTTAGATTTGTGTGATACCCATTCTTTCTTGACAACATGAATTTGGAGTCATACAGGTCCAAACGCGTCAAAGACTTTAGATTGCCGATGGAATTAGGTAATCGTCCTGAGAAGTTGGTGTTAGAGACATCCAGATGTGTCAAAGACTTTAGATTGCCGATGGAATCAGGTAATCGTCCTGAGAAGTTGGTGTCAGAGACATCCAGATGTGTCAAAGACTTTAGATTGCCGATGGAATCAGGTAATCGTCCTGAGAAGTTGGTGTGAGAGACATCCAGATGTGTCAAAGACTTTAGATTGCCGATGGAATTAGGTAATTGTCCTGAGAAGCTGGTTTTAAAGACATCCAGATGTGTCAAAGACTTTAGATTGCCAATGGAATCAGGTAATCGTCCTGAGAAGCTGGTGTAAGAGACATCCAGATGCGTCAAAGACTTTAGATTGCCGATGGAATCAGGTAATCGTCCTGAGAAGCTGGTGTAAGAGACGTCCAAAATCTTGAGGGGATTGCTCCAGTTAGCCCCTGGAAAAGATCCTTTCAATTCTAAATTGAAGCCTAAGTCGAGGACTTGTAGGTATGGAAGGAGAAAGAGGGTGGAGTTGGAAGGGATGGTACCATTTAGGTTGTTGAAACGGAGATCAAGGCCAGTGACATGACCCTTGCCCATATCATCACAAGTGACTCCATTCCATAAGCAGCAATCAGTATCCTCCTCCCACTGATTCACATCAAAATAATAGTCATTGGTAAAGAGAAAGAGTTGCTTAAATTGGAGTAAAAGAGAAGCTTGGTCATTAGAGCAGAGTTTTGAGTGAGTGAGTGAAGAATGCAAGAGGAAAAGTTGAAGAAAGACAAGTTGATAACAACATCTACTTAACCAACCCATTTTTCACACAAATTATGATCGATGGTATTTTTTTTTTTTTTTGAAGAAAATGATCGATGGTATTTGGTATATATAGATGGGAAATATGAAGGGCAGCAGGCTGAGCATGGTCGAAATGCATGCTTAACCGTATTTCATGGGGCTAAAAGAGACTGATGATAGTCTTCGTCTTCATAAGCTTTTTTTTTTTTTTTAATTAATTCAACCACAATCTACTTTTACTATTCAAATTAAAGTTCTGATTGATTGCATATGCAATAATTACTAAAGAAATTAATGTCTCAATCATCCTCATCCTCGTCTGTAGCATGTAATATCAATATGGTAGTCTCACACCGTA
This sequence comes from Acer campestre, assembly GCA_954870605.1. Taxonomy (NCBI): domain Eukaryota; kingdom Viridiplantae; phylum Streptophyta; class Magnoliopsida; order Sapindales; family Sapindaceae; genus Acer; species Acer campestre. Next base: position 2,577,914 of record OX940808.1, on the reverse strand, counting down.
TTCTATACATCTGTCAAAATTCTGAATATTTGAATATCAAGTGACTAATTTATTTGCAAATTAACTCCAGTTTTTTAAAAGGATTTGACAGAGTTGTGAGCACCGTATTAATATCAATATATGCACTCAACTCTGAAGGCTTGCACAACAGTGTTAGATTATAGTTAGAACTTAATTAATTAAGTTTACGGTAATTAGCTGATTAGTTTATTCTTTCTAATTGTATAGCTACTCTAATTGCTTTGTGACACCTGTACAACTTGTTAGGGATTCTTAGCTGTATAGTATATAAAAGCTTTGGTACTGCTACTGCAACTCAAGCACTCTAAACAATTTCTAAACTCTTCTAGAATCTAATTAACAGGAATGCCCATTTTGTTCTCAAATCCATCCTATCCATTGGAATATGTCTCTATCTTTCCGATTATATACATCTTCCATGGTTAACGCCCGATCATTTCCGATACATGTCACAAATTGATGATCAACCTCCATTTTTTTTTTAGAAAAAAAATTCTTAATTTATGTGGACCGTTAAATTAAAATCTAATCATGATTCATGACTAGTAATGTTATAGTAAGACGACCATATATGATTGATTCACCTTTTACCTTTATGTGATTTAATTAATGAGTAATGTTAAATATCCCACTATTTTCATCCCAACATATGTGATAGATATGTCACTTGATGAGTGAATACACATTAATTGTAATTTATCTCACGGGATTGTAGGTGGGATGTATAGCATTACTCCTAATTAATTTAAGAAAAATGTTAAACATCCCACCTAAAATCTCATTTTTTTTCATCTCAACACTTGGTATGTGAGGCGTCAAATTGTGAATGGGTACACATTAATGATACTTTATCTCACCTACCACATATATCCACTAATCATTTGACATTTCAAGTGCCACATGTGTTGGGAGGAAAAATGTGGGATTTCAGGTGGGGTGTGTAGCATTACTTTTAATTTAACGTGACCAATGAGTAATGACTTCACTGTAGTCAGGGTGGGGATTGAGATATAAATGACTTTGTCTTAAATTCTTCTTTTCTGCAATGACTCACCAAAAGTCTGAAACATCCTTGGCTGTAGCCTCACGTTAAATTAGACCAGGCACAAATACTCATCTCTCCCTTTCTCCCTCTCTCTGATTAACTCACAAAAAAATGGCTGTGAGTCCAACTAGTAAGATGACCTTAAAATACTATACCTTTTGGTTAAATAATAACAATCTAATGTCATCATGATGCATGAGATAATATTGAAGATTTTATGGAAGATTTTGAGTTTTAAACATATTTTTGTAATAATATATATTTTTATATTTCTATTTATTATATATTAGTTAGGTAGTTAATTATTTTATTATTTGATTTTATTAAATCAAATCTAATTTCCTTATTAGATAGGTTTTAATTTCCTGATTTTCATAAATAATTTTTATTTTTAGTTTTGTTTTTGAAAAGTTTAATTTTAGTTTCTTATCAATTAACTATTATATATGTTGGCTTTTTTTTTTTTTTTTTTTTTTTTGAAGAATTACAAGAACCGTTACCATAGGACTGTTGGGACCTGCCGAGATCAAACAATATATGTGCGTCCCATACAGGGGCGAAATTAGGGGGGGCCCATGGGGGCCATGGCCCCCCCAAAGAAAAAAAAAATTCCAAAGTTTATATAATATATTATATATTCTAAAGGTAATTGCTCCTCATTGGCTGTCAATTTTGATTTTTATTTTTTTAAATGCATTGTGATTTGTGATTTTGAATCTTATTTTTGAAAGACTGAATGTATGTATCCTTATGTAAGTAGGCCAGTTTTAAATTAAAATTTTTATTATTATAATAAATACAGAAATGTCCAATTTTATCTTTAACTTAGAAGGTAATATATTTATCAATTGATTTCCTATATATTATGAACTGGTCTAACTTCTGTATATATACTTTTTTTTTTTTTTTTTTTTTTTCCAGTTTTTCACTTAAGCAATTTCATTCCTACTACTGTAGTTAAATTCTTCTTATTCTTCGGTTCATCTATCTAAATAATTTTATGTACGTGATTACTAATTAATAAATATTTCGGGTTTTTTTTTTCATTTTTTTTATTTGTTATTTTCTTAGGCGATTAATATAATTTCTTTAATGAATTCTTCTTTCAAAAAAATAAAATAAAATGATTTTGCTACATTTATTATACTAATTTGTTATTTAAACATTTATTTATTTAAATTAGTTCGATTTTTTTTATTTTATTTGATCTTCAAATCAGAAAGCCATTGACAATAGATGGATTTTTCAAAAGAATTAAAACCTCGGAAGCCAATTCATCTTCGTCAACATCTAATATTAATATTCCAGCTTCTGAAAATCAATCCACAGAATCTCAAACAAATGGTATAAAACAAGATAATAAATCTTTGGAGCGGGACACATGATTACATCGACAAATATGGGATTATCCCGTCATTGAATGTGATGAAATTCATCGAGCTTATATTAAAGTTGGTCCATTCGAACCCATTCTTGATCATTATAAAAAATCTAGACTAGATTTAAAAGAGCGACGAGTTCTATTATGATTTATAAAGCTAGTGTCTATTTTATTTATTAATTTATTTGATAGACCAGACTAGATGCTATTACATTTGTTTTTTTTTTTTTTTTAATAACTTAGTTTTAAAATATTAATATATTTGTCTAGGGTTAATTTGAATAAACAATATGAGGTTGGTCCGATAGTAAACCCCTCACACATGCACCATGAGGTTTCGGGTTCGAATACTCCCCCTTCCAAAAAAAAAAAAAAAAAAAAAAAAAACCCCGAATTACATTGTAATACTTCGAAAAAAAAATTAAATATATTTTTTGATCTCGGCCCCCCTAAAACCGAAATCCTAGCTTCGCCCCTGGTCCCATATATCTACTCCCATAACGGAAAATAACTACTTCCATAACCCGGGAAGAAAACTCTACACACATGCTTGTAAAATGCGTATAGAGGGATTTGAACCTCTCACCACTTACATAGAAGGAAGGTGCACTACCGGCTCTACTAAAAGATGATGTGCATATTGGCTTTTAATATATTTTTTCCTTTTCCTTTCAACGAAATAGGGATAAAATTGGTAGATCATTATTTAAAATATAAATTACAACTTTTTGTATTTTTCTATTAACCTATTAGACATGTTTTAATTTTCAGAATACAACTTTCAATAGTATATTGTACCAAACGTGTTTTTAAATTTCAAAACTGAAATTAAAAATATTTAAAATAAAAAATTAAAAAACAATAAATGAAAAACGATTATGCGACGTACCTAATCAACTACACTCCTACTAAACCGACGTATTTAATGCATACAACGTGTTTGATTGGGAAAAAAAAGACTGAGATTATATATAGTCTTCGTCTTCGTCTTCAAAAGCGTCTTTTTGGGTGCGAAATCCTTTAAAATGTGTTTCCATTATAAGATTTTTGTCGGTCCTCTTAAATGCTGCCACCTCATCATAAAGTAATTCACTCACAATCTGCTTTACCGTACAACTCTTCTTATTGATTCCTTAAGCAAATAATTACTAAGAAAATGTCCGAAAGATCCTTGTTCTATAGCATTTAATATCAATATGGTCGAGAAAAATATTATCATAAAAAGAAAGCTCCTGCTATAAAATAACCATACCATAAATCTTTGTAGTAGTAGTGTTCATTTAGTTTGATAATGTCACAGGTTTAAATCTCTTCTACATATGTGGTATTTTAAGAAAGAAAAAAATTATTGGGATTGGGTATAATTAATAAATCTCCAAACTATCTTATAATTAAGGCCATCTCCAAAACCTAATTAATAAATTCAACAAAGGCAACCGACAAAATTGTTACCAAAATCAATAATTTTAAGATTTGATGTATTGGACAATGAAAATGGGAGAGGACCACTAAAATTGTTACTAAAGATGGAAAAATATTTCAGCTTTATACATGTAATAAGTCAAGCAAAGTCTTCAAGGCATCCCTGCATTATTCTTCCAAATTCATTAACGTCAAAAATATATATAGGTGTATATTTTTCGCTTTTGTGTTTTAAATAAATATACCTAAGATGTAACGAGGAGTAATATTATTTTTGAATAATTTAAAGTAGTTTCAAGATCGAAATCTATATAACGTCAAAAAAAAAAAATTGGATGGAGGAGGTCCCACCTTGTGTGGTACTACAATAATTCAACCTCTTGCAGAATTGAGTATCACATACGGTACTGCAATTTGCAATTTCGTTAAAGTTTAAATTTGGTTAATTATTGCTTAATTTAAGCCTAGTAAAGTTAAGTCAACAAAAGATATAAAACTTTTTCAGGAGTCACGACCCTGTCATTAATAAAAGTCACTTTTTTTCTTTTTCTTTTTAATATGATACGTAACGTTACGATCTACCAAAATCAATCATTATATATAAGGTCTGAATACTGTTGCTATAATACATAAAGAAATGTTTTTTTTATTATTAGATAGTTGAAAAAACGTTCAAAAATCTCGTGTGAATGAATGTTAGAAAATCCTTCCTCAGTTTCCCCATTTCATGGGTCCATATATATAACTTTGTGTCTCCTTCACAGAAAACAATTGCACTCCTTTTAATTGTAAGAAGTCTCTGGTTTCTTGACTTGAGTCAATCAAAGAAACCAATTTACACTACACATCAGAATGAATTATTTTATTGAATGAAGCTGTTTGATTTCTAATTTCGTTTTTATTATTTTATGATATTTTAATTGGAATTGTGTAATTTTATTTGGTCTTGACCCAACGACCATCAAATCAATGAAAAATGGGCCGTTTAAATGGCCCAACTCAGTTAGAATTTGATATACCAACCATTTTAAAAGCCCATCACTGATGTGCCCGGACATCAGCCCATTATGTAATTCTTTGCTTTGTCTTGAGCCAATAACCATCTAGTCAAGGGGAAAATGGGCCGTTTAAAAGCCTGGCCCACTTCAATTTGGATCCACCAGCCTTTTAAAGTCTATCTTTGACAGTAGACTAGCAAATTTAATTTAATTTTTTTCTTTTCTTTTTTAAATAATTTTGAAGCTATATATGTTAATCGATTTAACTCAACTTAGGAAACATATGAGTTAGGTTAATTCGGTTTAAACCGAACCGAACCAAATTTATGACCCATAAAATGTTATAACTTATAAGATCGGTAATTTTTTTTTTTTTTTTTTTTTAAATATTGTTTATACACCTGGGCATGAAAATTTAATAGATTCTTCATGACCTGGGCGTGTAAATTTCCATTTTCCAAAGTGGTACCAAAGCAATAAAACGTGAGTAACGTAAACAAGCAGGTCGGGTCCTACAAAGGAACATGTTCAATGGTGATCCTTTTTTGGATACTGCAATTGTTGATATGTATCTCAGTTGCGGTCAGTTAGCGTATGCTTGGTGTGTGTTCGATAAGTTGGGCGATAAAAGCAGTGTCGTAGTATGGAATGTGATGATTGGTGGGTTTTGTGAGAAGGGGTTATGGGAATGTCGTTTGGAATTGTATTCACTAGCAAAGAATGAGAGTGTCAAGTTTCTGTCAACCTCCTTTTCGACTGCTTTGAGCGCTTGTGGGAGTAGTGTGAAGATGTGAGTTTCGGGATGCAGGTTCACTGTGATGTGATCAAAATGGGATTCCAAAGCAACCCTTATGTGTATACTTCTCTGTTGACCATGTATGCTAAGTGCAAATTGGTTGAAGATGCAGAAGGGATTTTTTTATCAGATACTAGATAAAGAGATTGAAGTATGGAATGCAATGATCTCAGCTTATGTTAACAATGGCCGTGCTTACGATGCTTTGGAAATTTATAATCAGATGAGAATAAATGCAATCCCATCTGATGCTTTCACTATATTAAACATATTCTCATCAACCAGTATGATTGGGTTACATGATTTTGGTAGGTCGGTTCACGCAGAATTGATCAAAAAACCAATACAGAGTAATATCGTTATACAAAGCACTTTACTGACCATGTATGCAAAGTGTGGGAGTAATGCTGATGCTAACTTGGTTTTCAGTACAATGGAGGAAAGGGATGTGGTTGCCTTTGGCTCTGTGATTTCAGGTTTTTGTTGTAATAGTAAACTCGAGGAGGCTTTGGGATTTTTCAAAGCGATGGAGGCTGATGGAGTGAAACCGGATTATGATATTATGGTAAGTGTTATTAGTGCTTGTTCAGGACCGGAGAATGTAGATTCAGGCGGCCAGCTACATGGATTCGTCATTAAAAAAGGATTTCAGCTGGATCTTTTCGTGGCTAGTTCCCTGATAGATATGTATTCCAAATGCGGTTTCCTGGATTCGGCTGAAAAGGTATTTTCTGGAATGCCACATAAAAGCCTTGTCACTTGGAATTCTATGATCTCATGCTATTGTCGCAATGGTCTCCCGGAGCATTCAATAAAGCTTTTTCCTCAGATTCTACAGCATGGCTTCCATCCAGATTCTGTATCCATCACAAGTGTTCTTGGTGCAATTTCATCCGTTGCAGCATTGATTCAAGGGAAGATTGTACATGGATATCTAACTAGGCTTGAGATTCGATGCGATATTCAAGTGGAGAATGCATTGATTGATATGTATATCAAGTGCGGATTCTTGAAGTATGCACGGTATATCTTCCAAAACATGATTCCGAAAGACTTGGTGACATGGAATTCGATGATTGCTGGTTACGGATCTCACGGAGAGTGCCTTAAAGCAATGAGGTTATTTGATGAGATGAAGAGTTCTGGAATAAGACCTGATACTGTAACATTCCTTTGCTTGCTTTCATCTTGCAACCATTCGGGTCTGATTGAGGCCGGACAGAATCGCTTCCAATCCATGAAAACGGAGTTTGGGATTGAGCCTAAAATGGAGCATTATGTAAACATGGTTGATCTCCTAGGTTGAGCTGGACTCTTGGATGAAGCTTACGAATTTGTCTGAAGCATGCCCGTTGAACCTGACAGAAGCATTTGGTTGAGTTTGTTGTGTGCCTGTAGAGCTCATCGTAACGTAGAGCAAGGAGAACTGGCAGCTCAAAACTTACTGAAGTTGGAACCAAGCACAGGCAGCAATTATGTTCATCTGTTGAATCTGTATGGAGAAGCTGAATTGTGGGACAAGGCAGCCGATTTACGAGCCTCGATGAAAGAGAAGGGGTTGAAGAAGCATCCTGGTTGCAGTTGGATTGAAGTGAAGAACAGAGTTGATGTTTTCTTATCAGGAGATTCATCATCTCCAAGGACAACAGAGATCTATGAGACATTGAATAGTCTTAGAAGAAACATGAGAAAGAAAGTGGACAATCATGTTAGTGTTGATTGAACCCTTTAGAGACCATAAAATTTGACCAATGTTTTTTTGATTTTACCGTCAAATGTATTCTGATTATTCTTTTTACAATAAAATCTTCAATAGAATGGCATACTTGCTGCTTGTAATTGTGAGAGAGACCGTTATTGCAATGGAGGAGAAAAAGGGGACAATTATTCTCTTTTGCCCTCCTCAGGATCTTCTCCGAGCCCAAAAACGTGAAGTTCCACAGCACTTGAAACCTTCCTTTCTTTTCTTTCCACTATGGTTGCTAAATCTCCGGCTACCATGACTTCACTGCTCGTGAGTGAGACACCCTCCTCTTCAAGGTCTTCCCCCGTCTCCTCTGAATATGCATATCTGCACAATCATGAATTGGATTAACATAGAGATGCAAATCACCATAAACAGTGGGATCACTAAATAAGTGACATCAATGTACATAAAGGATTGAACAAGCTAACAGATCATTTTGACCATCTGACGGATTCATGAACCAAAATTTTATGCATTATCACAAAAATTTTATATATATCATGTCAGCATCTAATGTTATATATATAACATAAAAAAGAGAAAAAAGATTCAAAATATATTGTCGAATGTTAAAAATGAAATATGACATACGATGAAATTAATAAATCGACAAAAAACAAATGAATCGAAAGCCATACATAAACCCCAGTTGCATATATGAATAAAAAAAATAAAAAAAATTGTTGCAGTGAGTGACAATGGTTGCAGCTTCGTAAGTTTCATTGATGCATAAATGTCGCTGTGATATGGACTTCTAATAGACCTTGTAATCCACCGTCACGCTCCATCAAGCAGATTGTCGATCGTCGATCGGCGCTGGCCGTTGGGTCACCAAGTTTTTCCCACAGATAACAGAGTCTTCATTTTTAATTTCTTCACGAACGAAAACGAAAAACTAAAAGAGAGTTAAAAAAAACCAGAGTCCACGTATGTTTTTTATTTTCCTCAAAAACACATCAGCGTTAAATATGACGTGTGTGAGCACGTCAGTTAAAGTTGCTGATATATCATAGCACGTCACTGTAGATTGTTTGGGTGTACAGACATATCAGTAAAACTGTTGACATGCTTGACCACGTCAGCGAGATTGGATACATGTCCAGACACCTGTTAATGACATGGAAAAAACGCCGGTAAAAGTGAGTGACGTGCTCACACACATCAGCGAGGAGTGAAAAAAAAAATCGTTATAAATATTGAAGGGATACGACGTCGTTTGTTGAGTAGTGTTTCAGTCGTCATCGTCGTCCGTCGACATCCAAGCTTTCCATGGTCTTTTCGTGATCCATTTCACGTTCACAGTCTCATTTTCAAACTCCCAAAATTTCCCACAAAGAATCCACCTTTACTTTTCACTCTCAACTCCTCTTCTTCCTCCTCCACCACCACCACCCCTCCTCGCTGAGTTGCAACTCCTTCTCCGCCGCCAAACTCCGACCATGACTCCGACCCAGTTGCCATCATTAATGTCGCTCCGGAAAGGACCCGGGACCGCCGCAAAATTGTCAGAGTTTCCTGGGCAAAACTTGTCAGGTGGTCTCGCTCTTGGAGGTCCAAGGCCCCAAGCTGACATACTCGAACGCACTAAAAAAGTCTCTTTTTTCTTCCTAATTTTATATTTACAATTTTTTTTCATGGTTGATATGATTTTTAATTTGTTTTTGTAGTTCTAGTTTGGTGTTTAGTATGAAAGTATGTTAAAGTTTTGATTTTTATCTGTTCTCTTGATTTTTTATGTACAATTGTTTCATGGTTGATGTGTTCTAATGATGGTGTTTATGGTATCAAAAATGTTAATTTTTTATATAATTTTGTTGGTTTGTTTGTTAGGTGGTGGTGGTGCTTGTGTTAGCGAACAAACCTTTTTCACTATACGCGCGGAAGCGTTGCCTGATAGAACACAAACAAAACACAATAACAAAGAAAAGATAGATGAAGAGAAGTAAATCAAATCCAAACACACAACACAAGAATTTACGTGGAAACCCAAATCAGGGAAAAAACCACGGCTGTCAGGACGACAAGAGAAAGTTCCAATATGTAGTAAATTGTTACAACCACACACTCAGGATCTCTCTCTAACTAATACCCCAAACCCAATTACACCCAACGCTCACTTTGAGATCTCTCTAGTATTTGCTATTTTGCTCCACCACTCTCAGGTGTTTTTCACACACACTAATAACCTAGTTATTATAGTCTATTTATATGTATTACAGGGAGTTTAAGTTAACAGGAAATCTTATTCCTATACATACAAGAATTACTTGTTCCACATAAATACTATTTCCTATTTATGACAAGTCTTCTTCAAAGTAGAAATCCTTTTCCTATTCGAACTTCCAGAAGCAACATATTTCCTCTTCCATGAATATTTTCTGATTCAACGCGTGCTTGTGATTAACTACGATTCAAGTTGCAGTTGGCCACCCGCTTCCTAAACCGTGTTGAACTTGACCACTCAGAAAACCGTGATCCACGCGCTTTATTCTCATTGTTTTTTGCTTGTTACCGCTGCCTGGGATCGCCCCCTAGGCACTTGCCTGGGCCGCGGTAATTCAAGCGAGACTCTCTAGAGTTCAGTGCAAGGTAGGACAGCCCCCTAGGCACTTACCTGCGTAGCGGTCCTACGTAACGGTCCTATGTAGCGGTAATTCACCGAATTTGTTCCTCTGGTTCTTCTTTGACTTCAAACCTCCCTCAATCATAATCTCATACTCCCAAACGTTCTCACGTCACCAGGAAGTCTCCGCATTGGTAAATCGTGTTCGGTAATCATTGGTAATTCGAGCCATATCCAACAATCCTCCCTTATGGCGAGAATTCCCAAAACTTGTCCTCAGCTACGATTCTCATCACCAAGAATCAAACATACCCACCACTAGGTATAACCACTTAGGAAACAACCATCCCAAGATTTCACTGGCACATGTCGAAATTTACCTTGCTGAAAATTGTGGTGCAACTCCTCACGTTAGGTTCCCAGGGAGCCATCGACATCCTTGTCCACCACACACCTTGCATCACTTCCTAACTAATGCCCGTGCGCAATTGTGGACCAGCTATCAGCTACATCCTTTTCACGGCAACTAGCGGTCATGCCATGAGGATGTTTATGCCCCTTTAGAGGGCATCGCTGTAGTCGTCATATTCAAGAGAGGCGATTGCCGGATCACCCTCTTTGGAGCCCTTAGCCACACTTGTCTTTTTATTTTTGCAATCTTTCCTGATGTGTCCAGACTGTCCACATCCCCAACAAGTGACTTTCCATTTGGAGTTCCCCTTTTTCCTGTCAACCAAAAGAGCCAAGTTATCAGAAGATTTACCTTCACTTTTTAGCCTTCGTTCCTCAGAGATAAGTTTGTTCGATGTACAAAACATATGGTTGAACTCCCATGCATCAAGATTGGATTCATGTGCGCATAGGACAGTGGAAGAGACTAGATGAGTCTAAGACCTTTGTCTTCTTCATCAATCTTTACTCCAATCGACTCTAATTCTGAAACTATTCCATTGAGCACTCCCAGATGATCAGAAATTTTCGTACCTTCAGTCATATGCAGCATGTGAAACTGCTCCTTCAGGTAGAACCGGTTGCAGACGCTATTCGCTTGATACAATTCTTCAAGCCTCTCCCAAAGTTCTTTCGCTGAATATGTTCCATGAATATATGCAAGAACGTTCTTGGCTAGGCACAATCGTATCGCACTCGCAGCTCTCTCATCCAAATCCTCCCAATCATCATCGCTCATCTTTTGTTTACCAGAACTAGTACTAGCCGTTTCTTTACTAGAATCTCCAGAGCCTTCAGGGTTCGCAGGGGTTGACTTGCCCTTCAATGCCTTGTGTAAACCATTTTGGATTAATATATCTTTGACTTGAACTTGCCACAAGCCAAAGTTTATCTTTCCGTCGAACTTCTCAATATCGAATCTCATCATCCTTGCCATAAAGTTTGTTAAGACCACTATCAAGCAACCGGGGCTCTGATACCAATTGTTAGCGAACAAACCTTTTTCACTATACGCGCGGAAGCGTTGCCTGATAGAACACAAACAAAACACAATAACAAAGAAAAGATAGATGAAGAGAAGTAAATCAAATCCAAGCACACAACACAAGAATTTACGTGGAAACCCAAATCAGGGAAAAAACCACGGCTGTCAGGACGACAAGAGAAAGTTCCAATATGTAGTAAATTGTTACAACCACACACTCAGGATCTCTCTTTAACTAATACCCCAAACTCAATTACACCCAATGCTCACTTTGAGATCTCTCTAGTATTTGCTATTTTGCTCCACCACTCTCAGGTGTTTTTCACACACACTAATAACCTAGTTATTATAGTCTATTTATATGTATTACAGGGAGTTTAAGTTAACAGGAAATCCTATTCCTATACATACAAGAATTACTTGTTCCACATAAATACTATTTCCTATTTATGACAAGTCTTCTTCAAAGTAGAAATCCTTTTCCTATTCGAACTTCCAGAAGCAACATATTTCCTCTTCCATGAATATTTTCTGATTCAACACGTGCTTGTGATTAACTATGATTCAAGTTGCAGTTGGCCACCCGCTTCCTAAACCGTGTTGAACTTGACCACTCAGAAAACCGTGATCCACGCGCTTTATTCTCATTGTTTTTTGCTTGTTACCGCTGCCTGGGACCGCCCCCTAGGCACTTGCCTGGGCCGCGGTAATTCAAGCGAGACTCTCTAGAGTTCAGTGCAAGGTAGGACAGCCCCCTAGGCACTTGCCTGCGTAGCGGTCCTACGTAACGGTCCTACGTAGCGGTAATTCACCGAATTTGTTCCTCTGGTTCTTCTTTGACTTCAAACCTCCCTCAATCATAATCTCATACTCCCAAACGTTCTCACGTCACCAGGAAGTCTCCGCATTGGTAAATCGTGTTTGGTAATCATTGGTAATTCGAGCCATATCCAACAGCTTGGTGGAGGGTCATTTGGCACAGCAATGGCAGCTCGTGTTACCAATAAAAAGAATCAATTGGAAGGTTATATGCTTGTTCCTGACCCGCTTGTTTGTCAATCCATCAATGAGACACACTGCAATAGGTGAGTTTTTATGCTGCTAACCAAATCATTCAATAAATTGAATAAATGTACATGATGATAAGGACTTGTGTAATTATACCTTTTTTTTTTCTTTTTTTCTTCTTTTTTTCATGTTGTTTATATTCTATTTCATGATCAGTCGGTACTTCCTGGAACACAAGCTGGCTGATAATGTGATTGCAACAACTGATGCCAAAACTGCCTTGCTTGGTGCTGACTATTGCCTCCACGCTGTACCTGTGCAGGTCTTTCAAGTTCCTATAATGTTTTCGTTCTTCCCTTACTTGGAAGTTTTGTGATTTTGAAAGCATTCTATACAATCTTGTATCGCATTATATAGTATTAATCTTCACTGGCGATGGAAATAATTAAGTTGTTGCGCTATTTTTGTGTATGAAGTGAAGGCGAATGCCTGAATCTCGACTCTTTGAATGCAGTTCAGTTCGTCTTTTCTGGAGGGCATTGCGGATTATGTTTATCCAGGCTTGCCTTTTATATCCCTCAGTAAAGGCTTAGAGTTGAATACACTGAGGATGATGTCTCAGATTATTCCCCGAGCCTTGAAGAACCCTCGTCAACCTTTTATTGCATTATCGGGTCCTTCCTTTGCACTGGAATTGATGAATAAATTACCAGCATGTGACTGTTTGTATGGAAAAAACTACACCAGTATAGACATTAAAAGCTATAAGTTCAAGTGATTGACGATTTTGAGTAGTATCATAGTACTTACACTGCTTTCCGCTGTTGCAGCAATGGTGGTGGCATCAAAAGACAAAAAATTGGCTAAAGCTGTGCAGCAGCTACTAGCTTCTAGTCATTTAAGAATTAGCACTTCAAGGTAGAGGATCTTCAATGAATATGAAATGAAAATTTTTACTTTTCTTTTGTAGCTCATACCCTCAATTTCTTAGATATTCTATATTTGCCTTATGTTATGTTTCCAATCCGCTTTAGTTTCTCCTATCTCTTATTAAGACCTTGTTTCTAGGTTAGTGTAGTCTAGGTTTTTGTGGTTTATGCTTTGTTAAATCAAGAACGACACAGATAAAGTGAAGTATTGTGTTCAGCTTGTAACCCCTAATGACTCCAGTGATGTTACAGGGGTGGAAATTGCAGGTGCACTAAAGAATGTTCTTGCAATAGCTGCAGGGATTGTGGATGGGATGAATCTTGGCAATAATTCTATGGCAGCCTTGCTCAGAGATACGACGGCTGGCAACAAAGGTACATTGTGGTTTCTATACTTAAGAAATTATTTCCTGCCTAATTTATTTTCAAGTCGTTACACTTTAGTAAATACACATGATACTGTACAAACATCAACATTTGTATAAGCTTCTATTTGATGTTTATACTATATGATGATGCTGTGGAAGCCAACGTGGAAAAGAGTTTTATGTTATTTCGGCGAAACATGCATATATTTTGACCCTGGTTTGAACTCTCCAAATAAGCAAGAAATTCCTTATAGTACGATGTTGGTCCAACTAGTAATGTTTTATAGTAAGATGACCTTCAAATACTACATGTTTTTGTTAAATATTAACAATCTATTGTGATCGGTTATAAAAATCTATTGGGATCAGCTATCTATCAAAATTAGTAATACAAAATCCACCTATAAAACGAGATATGATGTGTTGTATGTTTATTTTGGATAGATAGATATCGATGGCATCAAGTGACATCTCAACTATCACGTGTGTGGGGATGGAAATATTGGGATTGTAGATGGGATGTTTAGCATTATTCATATTATAAATATTATAACAATATCACAATCAAATTCAAAATTAAAACCTAAGGCGAATCTTTTTTTTCAAGCGTATCTTTTTTTTTTTTTTTTTAACAGCAAATTTATTCATAAGGTGAGGCACGCCAAGCAACAATCAAACAGAGAAACGCTACAGCAAAACGAACAACCCCAGGGCATTGCCACCAAACCAAAACAGAGCAAACGGACCAACAGCAAAAACAAAACAACAAAACAGCATGGAGTGCTACAAACAACAGAGAACATCCCACAAACAAAGACACAAACCTCGACCTCCAGCCAACCACGGCTACAACAGACCCATCATGCATCACAAGCACGGACATATTAAGACTCCTTTGCTCTGCTGCCTTTCGCTCCATCCAACTCTATTTGTGCCTGCAAAGATGAAGGAGCATGTCATATGTCTAAACCGATCTGACTCCCTAAGTAGATTTTACACAGTATTGCTTTATTCAACTCACTTTGACATATCAAGGGACTTTGTACCCGATATGAATTTTGTATACAATATCTTTGAAAATAATGAGCTGAATATAAGTAGCTAGCTTATTTTTACAGTAGCAGAATTGTTTTACAATTAAAAGAATGACTTGTACTTACTGATCAATTTCTTCTTCCGCGTCTTCCGGTCAGTCTTACCACTTTTCTATCAATCATGTTCACAATCCACTCTGGTTTTCCTGTTGATAATACAATATATCCTGTTGACAAGCCAATCACCACTCCACATCCATAACCCATCAAACTAATTTTCCAATCAAACCAGCTCGTAGTATCATGTTCATCATCTGGTTCGGATTCTGGTGTGTTACTATTGCTACATTTTTCTGTCAGCGGAAAGCCACACAAACCCGAGTTCTCGATATAGCTATCATTCTGAAACGTACCAAATTGGTTCCCTTGAGGTATAGGTCCCACGAGCTGGTTGTATGATAGGTTTAGAGCTGAAAGAAATGTCAAACTTGTCAATTGATGAGGAATCTCTCCCAGAAGCCTGTTTGAAGAAAGGTCTAATGATTCCAATTCTGTCAAATTCTCAAAGGATAACGGAATATGACCAATTAGATAGTTATGAGAAAAGTTGAGGACTTTGAGAAATTTCAATTTTCCAACTACATCTGGAATTTGTCCACGAAACTTGTTGCTTGACAAATCTATAGTTGTGAAAATGGTTAGGATTTTCTCCATATGGATATCAACTCCTTTCATTGTCACCACTATAGAATATTGGTAAATTGTAATAATAGGTTTAATGCCCATGTATTGCAACTTTCCTCCAGCTTCACTAACATTCATCATGGCTTTGAGCTTTCCGAAATACTCCATCGGCAAAGAACCGTTAAAATTGTTTTTTGAGAGATCAAGTATTCTCAACTTAGAGAATGAATTCTTTGCCTTAGAATCTCGAACAAAACCAGAAAATTTATTGGAACGGAGAACAAGAACCTGCAGCTCTGGGAGGATTCCTAACCAATGCGGAAAGTTATCATTTATCTTGTTATTACCAAGATCTAGAACTTGGAGCGCTGTACAATTGACGAGGGACAGGGGTACAGGCCCTTCAAGATCATTGTTGTTGAAGTTCAAGGCCTTCAAATTATAGCATCGTGCAAATGTATCAGGGATGGTGCTAGAAAAACTATTATTCTGCAGATCCAGCACGTCGAGAGAGCTGCTAAAGTTTCCCATGCATTCTGGAATGGTGCCACTCATGTTGTTATTGGAAAGATCAAGCACCAAAAGGAATCTCATATTGCAGATACAATGAGGTATCTCTCCTGTCAACTGATTGTTTGAGATTGATAATGTAAGTAATCCAAGCAGTAGGACACGAGGAAGTTTTCCTTGAAGCAAGTTGGAACGGAGGTCAAGAGTGACAAGACTATTCTGAATGGGAAGTTGCTCGATGCTTCCTATGAGGAAGTTGTGGGATAGATTAAGATAGATCAAAGTGTCCTTCCCCATATCACACATCCAGTTGGGAATCGTACCATGGATTTTGTTGTCAGAAAGGTCCAGCCGCAGTAGATTGGAAAGAGCTTCAAAGGAAGATGAGTTGACTAATTTGAATGATGATAAATTATTATGAGAAAGATCTAGAACAGCAAGTATTTTTGGAAACATGTAAGGCTCTAGAATTCCACTTAAATTGTTTGAAGAAAGCTGGATTGTTTTCAGATTCTCAAGTTCAAAGATTGAACTTGGGATTGAGCCATGTAACCTGTTATTATCCAAATAGATGTTCTGCAACGAGTTACTCAGATTTTCACCAATGTCTATTGGTATTGCCTCGAGTTGGTTAAAGCTAAGAGACATGTCGCTTAATAATGGTAGAGTAAACAAGCTAGATGGTATGGTCCCATTCAGAAAGTTGTTATTTAATACAATTTTTGTTAAACTTCGAAGCTCACTCATAAAAGAAGGAATTGGACCGGAGAGCTGATTTCTTGACAAATCTAAAGATTCAAGTTGCGTTAAGTTGACAAAAATTTCTGGAATTTCACCAATGAAATTGTTGACCGAAAGATCAAGCAAACTAAGATTACGAAGATTTGAAAAAGATGACGGGATATTACCAGTGAAATTGTTGACTGAAAGATCAAGCTCAAAAAGGTGATGAAGATTTGAAAGAGATGACAGGATATTACCAGTGAAATTGTTATGAAACATATGCAAATATCTAAGTTGTGTAAGGTTACCTATAGATGCAGGAATTGACCCAATGAATTTGGAGTAATACAGTTCCAAATGCGTCAAAGACTTTAGATTGCCAATGGAATCAGGTAATTGTCCCGAGAAGCTGGTGTGAGAGACATTCAAATGTGTCAAAGACTTTAGATTGCTGATGGAATCAGGTAATCGTCCTGAGAAGCTGGTGTGAGAGACATCCAAATGTGTCAAAGACTTTAGATTGCCGATGGAATCAGGTAATCGTCCTGAGAAGCTGGTGTGAGAGACATTCAAATGTGTCAAAGACTTTAGATTGCCGATGGAATCAGGTAATCGTCCTAAGAAGCTGGTGTGAGAGACATCCAAATGTGTCAAAGACTTTAGATTGCCGATGGAATCAGGTAATCGTCCTGAGAAGCTGGTGTTAGAGACATCCAAAATTTGGAGGGGATTGCTCCAATTAGCCTTTGGAAAAGATCCTTCCAAGTAGTGATTGCCGCTTAAGTTGAGGACTTGTAGGTATGGAAGGAAAAAGAGGGTGGAGTTGGAAGGGATGATACCGTTTAGGTCGTTCCCACTGAGATCAAGGCCAGTGACATGACCCTTGCCCATATCATCACAAGTGACTCCATTCCATGAGCAGCAATCAGTATCCTCCTCCCACTAGGGATGCACGTTTGGGGAATGGGGATGGATATAGGTCCCCCCATCCCCATCCCCACTACCTAGACCCTTCCCCCATCCCTCCCCATTTCCCCATTTGGGGAAAATGGGGATGGGGAATTTTGGGGGGACCTATATCCATCCCCATCCCCAATTCCCCATTTTCCCCGTTTCCCCGTTCCCCAATTTCCCCATTTGAATAAAAATTACAAATTAAACTGAAAAATCAAACATTCCATTGCAAATATAAAATAAAATTCATTAGTGCATTACAAATACAAAATAAAGTGTTTTAAAATTCACAAGTTCATTACAATAACAACTAATTGTTGAGAAAATGAGAGCAACTTTAGGTTTTAGGTTTTAGGTCTTGAAGTTAAAATGAGTAAAATTGTATATATACTTAGGGTTAGAGAGTTAGGTTTTCAAAGAATAAAAAAAATATAAAATATATATATTATAATTATATTTATATTATTATATATAATTGGGGGAAATGGGGAAATGGGGATGGGGGACCTCCCCCCCATCCCCATCCCCATTTCAACATAATTGTGGGGGAAAATGGGGAAATGGGGATGGGGAGGGGTCTCCCCATCCCCATCCCCATTTCAATTTGGGGATAATTTTCATCCCCATCCCTCCCCATTTCCCCATTTTTCCCCAAAAAAAAATCCCCAAATGGGGATGGGGACGGGGAAAATTGGGGCCCCGGGGGGAAATGTGCATCTCTACCTCCCACTGATTCATAACAGAATAATAGTCATCGGTAAGGTGTTGCTTAAATTGGAGTAAAAGAGAAGCTTGGTCATTAGAGCAGAGTTTTGAGTGAGTGAGTGAAGAATGCAAGAGGAAAAGTTGAAGAAAGACAAGTTGATAACAACATCTACTTAACCAACCCATTTTTCACACAAATTATGATCGATGGTTTTTGGTATATATAGATGAGAAATATGGAGGGCAGCAGGCAGAGCATGGTCGAAATGCATGCTTAACTGTATTTCATGGGGCTAAAAGAGACTGATGATAGTCTTCGTCCTCATAAGCTTTTTTTTTTTTTTTTTTAAATTAATTCAACCTACTTTTACTATTCAAATTAAAGTTCTGATTGATTGCATATGCAATAATTACTAAAGAAATTAATGTCTCAATCATCCTCATCTGTAGCATGTAATATCAATATGGTAGTCTCGCACCGTATTCTATACATCTGTCAAATATTCTGAATATTTGAATATCAAGTGACTAATTTATTTGCAAATTAACTCCAGTTTTTTAAAAGGATTTGACAGAATTGTGAGCACCGTATTAATATTAATATATGGACTCAACTCTGAAATGTCCATTTTGTCCATTTTGTTCTCAAATCCATCCTATCCATTGGAATATGTCTCTATCTTTCCGATTATATACATCTTCCATGGTTAACGCCCGATCAATTCCAATACATGTCTCAAATTCATGATTGACCTCCATTTTTTTTTAGAAAAAAAATTCTTAATTTCTGTTGACTGTTAAATTAAAATCTAATCATGGCTAGTAATGTTATAGTAAGACGACCATATGTAATATCCTTCGAAGACGTTTAATTGTGATGTAGGACAATTGGCTTTGGAGTTTGAAGAAGAGATGGACAGAAAATTGGCTAAAAGAGCTGCTCCGAAAAAACGGGCATAACTTTTAGCTTGGTCTTCAGATTTCCTATTATAATATGTTTTCGGAAAAGGTTTTCAGTGCTCCATTCCGTGGCAACCTGAGCTAGCCCGGTTGACGTCTTTTTCATCCTCAAATTCGCTATTTAGTGCAGGCTGTTGGGCAGTTGAAGTTTTTTTTTATTGTTTTTTGGTTTTTTGTTTTTAGTGTCTTTTGTTTAGAGGAAGGCTATTTTGGTCTTTTGCTTCAATTAGGATTTTCAGAGACTATTTAAGGCTCTTTGTTTTCAGTTTCAAGATGATTGAATAATATTATTATTTTGGTTTTCAATTAACTTTCTGGTGGATTCCAGTTTGAGTAACCTTCGGGCTTATGCTGGTAAACCCTATAACTTCCGTTCTGCGTCAAATTGGCACACCACTGAAACCTAATTAAAACTCTGAATGTACTATCTAATTTTTCAATTTTAACTAGTTTCGCTAAAAAAAATAAAAATAAATAAATAAATAAAATTAAAAAAAAAATGATAAAAGGAAAAACTATTGAAAATTAAGCTTCCTCTCTATATAAATAACAAAATTAACAAATTATCATAAGAGGTAATTTTTGTGACGGGTTATAAATGTCATAGTAAGACGAGAATAAAACCACCTTTGGCAATTTTTTTATATATAAATAATGATGCCTAATGATCATTAAGATGTAACTAAAAATTGAATGAATTGCAACTCTACAAGCAGCGATATCAATACCATGTTTTTTGTTTGTTTTGATATATTATATTGCACCCGGAACATTGTCTGAATAAAATAATATAAATTACCATCAAGTCACATTTAACAATGTAACTTACTACTTTGGTTAGAATTTCTTGGTAATTTATGTTTCTATTACAAATTGACATTTTCATCGGGGGGGAATGCTATCTACCTTTACCATTTGCCTTTCTCATTTACCTTTCTCACTCATTGTTAGACACGTATATATTTTTTCATTTAATAAAAAGATCTCACTTTTTGCTGCAAAGGTTGTTTACGTATTTACCCTTGATGGTTACTTCTATCATTTCATTAATAAGGGGTAAAGACATAAACAAGCTATGTAGCAAAAAGTGAGAGCTTTTTATTAAATGAAAAAGTGTATACGTGTCAAGCAATGAGTGGGAAAGACAAATAAGAAAGGTAAATGAGAAAGGTAGATAGCATTCCCCTTTTCACAGTACTATGAAAATGTCAATTTGTAATAGAAACATAAATTATCAAGAAATTTTAACCAAATTAGTAAGTTACATTGTTAAATGTGATTTGATGGTAAATTATTTTATTTTATTCGGACAATGTTCCGGGTGCAATATAATATATCAAAACAAACAAAAAAACATGGTATTGGTATCGCTGAATTTCTTGGTGAGTTGTGAGGAGCTGTAAATCATAACCAAATGATATTTAACAAAGTCAATCAATTGGTCCATCGGTATCTCGCATTCAATTGATGCCGTCAGCATTTTTTCACAAAGATCAAAATTGTAGTTTGCCTTCCAAGTCAATATATTTGGTTTTGATTTTATTTGAATAATGAAGTGGTTTAAATTTTCCATTTTGTACGTAAATTAATCGATCTTGGACGTTTTGTCTGCTTCTTACTTTTTTTTTTTGATGGAAAGAGCACCTGAAAATCTGGAAAACCAGATCCAGGGCAAGGTTACAACCAAACTGCTTCTTACTTGAAGTTTAAGGGTTTTAAATTTTCTACGTAATTAGCGCAAATTTTGTTCCTCCTTTCATCAAATCTTAGCCAATCCAAACTAAAAATCTAACAAAGTCAGTCAAATTCAGAACACATTTTCCATTTGTTTTTCCACAAAAGACCAACTTTATGCCTTGACAATTTGACATACACGGGTCATACTGGCTGGGGCCATCAATTTTTGGGTTAACTTTGGACCACTAATTGCGTTAATTGCTTCATTGCATAGAAGTTGTGGACCGCTACAACGTGGGGGGAGGGGGTGGGGGAACTATGCCATGTAGTGTGATTGTGACAGGACGCATGGTGCACTGAATCACCTCTCTAGTGAGGAAATACATTGATTGGCTGAATCCATGATTAATCATCCAATCCACAATTGAAATAAGAGCAGTGCTATTGGCGTAACTTCTACCGGTCTATTTATGTCTCACTTTTTTTAATTATGTAGTATATATTTTTTCCTTTATCAAAATTACTTAAAAAGACATATAATTTAAGGAAAAAAAATCTTCTACAAAGTAAATCTATTAAAATCCTACATATCTTTTCTAAAATAAAAAATAAAATAAAATAAAATAATATAAAAAAACGTTTTTGAAAAAAAAAATAAAAAAAATCTCAACTCTTAAACCCTAAAATTTACTTCATACACACATATAAAATATTATGGAAGAGTCTGAGAAAGATATCAATCGTATGAAAGAATTGTCTAAGAAAAATATCAAATATCTGAAAGAATTTTCTGAGAATGATATAAAGTATTTGCAAGAATTGTCTGACAACGATATCAGGCATCTGGAAGAATTGTCTAAAAATGATATCAAGCACCTAGAAACAATTCATTCTCTAGAAGTAAGCTTGACGTTTACTTTTTCTTTAGAATAACATTAAGCCGTCATTGTGTTGAAGCAACCCTGTTATTTTTTATTTTTTCTTTTCCACCATGAACTAAAACGAATAAGAAAAACTCAACAACAACAAAAATAAGAAGAAAAAAAATCATTCAAGGGAGGTATGAGAGAGACGTATACAGAGATCAGAGATGGGATTTAATTTTGAAAAATAAGTAAAAATGTTAGTTTTGAAAATAAATCAAAAAGATTAATAAAAACATATAATTTTATTTAATTAAATCAAAAAATTTTAAAGTGACATATAAATAGACCAGTATGGTATGCCAATAGCACCACTCTTAAAAAAGATGGCTCTATTGCTATCCAAAATAGTCCTTGTTACACCCATTTTCTCTTCACACCCACTGCAAAAAATAAAAAAATTAAAAAATTTACTCTTTGCAAGCTTTAAAATGTCAAGATTAACCTTAAATATTAATAACCATATTATAATTAATTTCTTCTATTCAAACCAAAATAAAATCAATTTTGGGTGAAGAACCATAAATCAAACAAACTTTTGACATCTTTTTTTCTCTTTCTGTCACGCAAGATCCAATTTAATCTAGGTGACTATAAATTTTATGGTTTTTCTTGTGCTCTATATCATGCAATTGTATACCAAAAAAAGAAATTTTTGTTTTGTTTTTGAGTGGAATAGTCTTGTGTCTTTTTTTTTTTTGGTGTGCAGTTATATGGGATAATAGGATATCAGTATATCACAGTATATTTAAACCCTTTTTTTTTGTCTTGCGTCTTCTCTTTTGTCCAGACTTTATTCTTTCTTTCTTTTTTTTTTTTTTTTTGAAAACACATACACGAAGACTTTGGTTTCACTGGGTTGTGATAAAATTTATGGTTGGGTTATTTATGGTAGTTGGGATTTTATTAGGTTATTAATGAAATTGAAATTGTTTGGTACCAATTTGTTGGGAGTAAATGGGTGTAGAAAATTACTCCAAAGAGTAATATTTGATAAAAGGGTTAATATTAAAAACCTTCTCTTACCTTTGAACTATTATTAAATGTATAGTTACAAATTCTTTTATGTTAGAAACCTCTCATATGGACTAAGACCGTTAGCATTATATTTATGTTTTGATCGGAATAGTATTGACGTAAGTTATATTAGTGCGCCCTGACCAGAACGGAACTATATATATATATTAACACTTAATGTATTATATCAACTCTAAGCACAGCTAGGTGTGTACCATATTTCCAAAATGATAAAAAAGTGAGTCAATGATATTTCCAAAATGATAAAAAAGTGAGTCAATGCAGGCCCTACGATACAATGGTTGATGGAGCTAAAAGAGACCGATAGTCATGGTTTTCAAAGACTTGTTTATAAATGCGAAATGCAAAGCTTTTAATTAATTAAATGTGTTTCCAATCCATGCATGACAAGGTTTTTGTTTGTCTTACGAGATAAGGTTAGTCCGATAGTAAAATCTCTCACACCTGCACCACGAGGTTGCGGGTTCGAGTCTTCGCTCCTCCCCCAAAAAACTCTGATTTATGTAATAGTATAATATTTAAAAATAAAAAAAAAATTATTGTTGGTCCTAAATCCTAATTCATTAAATCACAATCTACTTTATTATTATTATTATTTTAAAAAAAAAGTTCTGCCGATTGATTCACCTTTTACCTTTATGTGATTTAATTAATGAGTAATGTTAAATATCCTACCTACAATCCCACTATTTTTATCCCAACATATGTGATAGATGTGTCACTTGATGAGTTGATACACATTAATTGTAATTTATCTCACTTACTCACGTATCCACTCAACGATTAATGTATATTCACTCATTAAATGACAACCCAACTGTCATATGTATTGAGATGAAAATGGTGGGATTGTAGGTGGAATGTATAGCATTACTCCTAATTAATTTAAGAATAATGTTAAACATCCCACCTAAAATCTCATTTTTTTTCATCCCAACACGTGGCATGTAGAGATGCACGTTTGGGGAATGGGGATGGATATAGGTCCCCCCATCCCCATCCCCACTACCTAGACCCTTCCCCCATCCCTCCCCATTTCCCCATTTGGGGAAAATAGGGATGGGGAATTTTGGGGGGACCTATATCCATCCCCATCCCCAATTCCCCATTTTCCCCGTTTTTCCCCGTTTCCCCGTTCCCCTGTTTCCCCCGTTCCCCCATTTCCCCATTTGAATAAAAATTAAACTGAAAAATCAAACATTCCATTGCAAATATAAAATAAAATTCATTAGTGCATTACAAATACAAAATAAAGTGTTTTTAAATTCACAAGTTCATTACAATAACAACTAATTGTTGAGAAAATGAAAACAACTTTAAGTTTTAGGTTTTAGGTCTTGAAGTTAAAATGAGTAAAATTGTATATATACTTAGGGTTAGGGAGTTAGGTTTTCAAAGAATAAAAAAAATATAAAATATATATATTATAATTATATTTATATTATTATATATAATTGGGGGAAATGGGGAAATGGGGATGGGGGACCTTCCCCCCATCCCCATCCCCATTTCAACATAATTGTGGGGAAAATGGGGAAATGGGGATGGGGAGGGGTCCCCCCATCCCCATCCCCATCCCCATTTCAATTTGGGGATGATTTTCATCCCCATCCCCCCCCATTTCCCCATTTTCCCCCAAAAAAAAAATCCCCAAATGGGGATGGGGACGGGGAAAATTGGGGCCCCGGGGGGAAATGTGCATCTCTAGTGGCATGTGAGGCGTCAAATTGTGAGTGGATACACATTAATGATACTTTATCTCACCTACCACATATATCCACTAATCATTTGACATTTCAAATGCCACATGTGTTTGGAGGAAAAATATGGGATTTCAGGTGGGGTGTGTAGCATTACTTTTAATTTAACGTGACCAATGAGTAATGACTTCACTGTAGTCAGGGTGGGGATTGAGATATAAATGACTTTGTCTTAAATTCTTCTTTTCTGCAATGACTCACCAAAAGTCTGAAACATCCTTGGCTGTAGCCTCACGTTAAATTAGACCAGGCACAAATACTCATCTCTCCCTTTCTCCCTCTCTCTGATTAACTCACAAAAAAATGGCTGTGAGTCCAACTAGTAATGTTATATATAGTAAGATGACCTTCAAATACTATACCCTTTGGTTAAATAATAACAATCTAATGTCATCATGATGCATGAGATAATATTGAAGATTTTATGGAAGATTTTGAGTTTTAAACATATTTTTGTGATAATATATATTATTATATTTCTATTTATTATATATTTATTTTATTATTTGATTTTATTAAATCAAATCTAATTTCCTTAGATAGGTTTTAATTTCCTGATTTTAATAAATAATTTTTATTTTTAGTTTTGTTTTTGAAAAGTTTAATTTTAGTTTCTTATCAATTAACTATTATATATGTTGGCTTTTTTTTTTTTTTGAAGAATTACAATAACCATTACGATAGGATTGCCGAGACCTGCCGAGATCAAACAATATATGTGTGTCCCAGATATCTACTCTCATAACGGAAGATAACTACTCTCACAACCCGGGAAGAAAACTCCACACACATGCTTGTAAAATGCGTATAGAGAGATTTGAACCCTTCACCACTTACGTAGAAGGAAGGTGCACTACCGGCTCTACTAAAAGATGATGTGCATATTGGCTTTTAATATATATATATATATTTTTCCTTTTCCTTTTAACGAAATAGGGATAAAATCGGTAGATCATTATTTAAAATATAAATTACAACTTTCTGTATTTTTCTATTAACCTATTAGACATGTTTTAATTTTCAGAATACAACTTTCAATAGTATATCGTACCAAACGTGTTTTTGAATTTCAAAACTGAAATTAAAAATATTTATAAAAAAAAACAATAAATGAAAAACGATTATGCGACGTACCTAATCAACTACACTCCTACTAAACCGACGTATTTAATGCATACAACGTGTTTGATTGGGAAAAAAAAGACTGAGATTATATATAGTCTTCGTCTTCGTCTTCAAAAGCGTCTTTTTGGGTGCGAAATCCTTTAAAATGTGTTTCCATTATAAGATTTTTGTCGGTCCTCTTAAATGCTGCCACCTCATCATAAAGTAATTCACTCACAATCTGCTTTACCGTACAACTCTTCTTATTGATTCCTTAAGCAAATAATTACTAAGAAAATGTCCGAAAGATCCTTGTTCTATAGCATTTAATATCAATATGGTCGAGAAAAATATTATCATAAAAAGAAAGCTCCTGCTATAAAATAACCATACCATAAATCTTTGTAGTAGTAGTGTTCATTTAGTTTGATAATGTCACAGGTTTAAATCTCTTCTACATATGTGGTATTTTAAGAAAGAAAAAAATTATTGGGATTGGGTATAATTAATAAATCTCCAAACTATCTTATAATTAAGGCCATCTCCAAAACCTAATTAATAAATTCAACAAAGGCAACCGACAAAATTGTTACCAAAATCAATAATTTTAAGATTTGATGTATTGGACAATGAAAATGGGAGAGGACCACTAAAATTGTTACTAAAGATGGAAAAATATTTCAGCTTTATACATGTAATAAGTCAAGCAAAGTCTTCAAGGCATCCCTGCATTATTCTTCCAAATTCATTAACGTCAAAAATATATATAGGTGTATATTTTTCGCTTTTGTGTTTTAAATAAATATACCTAAGATGTAACGAGGAGTAATATTATTTTTGAATAATTTAAAGTAGTTTCAAGATCGAAATCTATATAACGTCAAAAAAAAAAAAATTGGATGGAGGAGGTCCCACCTTGTGTGGTACTACAATAATTCAACCTCTTGCAGAATTGAGTATCACATACGGTACTGCAATTTGCAATTTCGTTAAAGTTTAAATTTGGTTAATTATTGCTTAATTTAAGCCTAGTAAAGTTAAGTCAACAAAAGATATAAAACTTTTTCAGGAGTCACGACCCTGCCATTAATAAAAGTCACTTTTTTTCTTTTTCTTTTTAATATGATACGTAACGTTACGATCTACCAAAATCAATCATTATATATAAGGTCTGAATACTGTTGCTATAATACATAAAGAAATGTTTTTTTTATTATTATATAGTTGAAAAAACGTTCAAAAATCTCGTGTGAATGAATGTTAGAAAATCCTTCCTCAGTTTCCCCATTTCATGGGTCCATATATATAACTTTGTGTCTCCTTCACAGAAAACAATTGCACTCCTTTTAATTGTAAGAAGTCTCTGGTTTCTTGACTTGAGTCAATCAAAGAAACCAGTTTACACTACACATCAGAATGAATTATTTTATTGAATGAAGCTGTTTGATTTCTAATTTCGTTTTTATTATTTTATGATATTTTAATTGGAATTGTGTAATTTTATTTGGTCTTGAACTAGCGACCATCGAATCAATGAAAAATGGGCCGTTTAAATGCCCAGCCCAGTTAGAATTTGATATACCAACCATTTTAAAAGCTCATACTAGTCAAGGAGAATATGGGCCGTTTAAAAGCCTGGCCCACTTCAATTTGGATCCACTAGCCTTGTAAAGTCTATCTTTGACAGTAGACAAGCAAATATAATTCTTTTTTTTTTTTTCTTTTCTTTTTAAAATAATTTTGAAGCTATATATGTTAATCGATTTAACTCAACTTAGGAAACATACGAGTTAGGTTAATTCGGTTTAAACCGAACCGAACCAAATTTATGACCCATAAAATGTTATAACTTATAAGATCGGTAATTTTTTTTTTTTTTTTTTTAAATATTGTTTATACACCTGGGCACATGGGTGGAGCTCTTCATGGGCTTGGCTGGGCTACAGCTGTAGCCCAGCCAAGCTTTGGGGAAAAAAAAAATTATATATATGTCCAAAATTTTGGAAAAATGAAAATGCATTGATATTGTTTATGATTTTTTTCTGAAAAAATTAAGAATTTAGGCTTAGTTGACACTGTGGTAGCCAAAAATGGCTCATAGGCCCAAAAGTGCTAAGCCCAGGCTAGTCTTGCTATTGGCCCAAGTTTGAAGAGTCCAACGAGCCCAACGAGAACAGTAACAACATGACTTGGTCGTCTGAAAGACCAAGTCAGCCAGGTGTGCTAAATAGCGGGATTCTAGGGAGAAAATCTCTCCAAGAATCTCGCCCACGATCAAGCCCATGATCTTACCTATTTACTTCAAACGGTAGTCTAGAAGTTTGCTATAAATAGCAAAGCATTTCTTCAGAGAAAAGGAGCTCTCAATAAAAAGCTTACAAAAGCGTACTGAAACTCTGCTTCTAAAGATCACGGCCACCGGAATCTAAATTCAAGCCTTCACGATCATCGTTGCTCAGCCCAAGCATAACTAAGGCTAACGATCCAAATCATCTCTTTAATTTATTTCGTTTATTTTTATCTGTTCTTAACTTTTTTGCAGATTAATAGGTCGATCGACCAAGTTCATTTGCAAGGCATTTTAACAGACGACAACAGCATTCACACGATTCGACCCAAGTTGCATTGGGCCCAGCAACATACAACCCGATCCATCTTGATTGTAGGTCGACACCCTACAGACACCATAGATTTGATATAGTAATAAAAGTGAGTAATATTTAGTATTGATGACATATGTATTCAATATATATATTTTAAAATAACTTTTTATTAGAGAAATGAATATTTACAACTGTCCAATGTTCTTAGGTAGTGAAATTCAGCTTGGTAATGTTTCCTAGTTCTTTTTTAATTTTTTTTATATGTTTCTTTTTTTTTATATAAATGATTTAGCTTAAAAAAATTAGATTAAATAGTCCCCAAACTCTAAAAATTTGATTTTTTTTCTAAAATTTTATTTCACTTTTCTGTAATGTTATTCATTAATTAATTTCAATATTTCATGATGGTGTTGGTGGTTTGGACATAAAATGGTTTCATGTGAGAATTTTTCTTTATTTTAATTTTTGTAATGAAATGAATTCTATTTTGTAAATAGAATTTGATTTTATTTTTGAACGCTATAACTATATATATTTTTTCATTTTTCTATGTGCTCGAAAAAATTTCAAATTTTGTTTACTAGAAAATTTTACTGAACTTATCAACCGTAAAAAATTACATCAAAAAATATATATATATACACTTTGAGTCAAGGTATGTAAATCTAATAGTCCTATTTTTCATCATGACATATTTATTGTCAGGACGAACTGATAATAGAAAAAAAAAAATATTTATATATATATAATTATTTAGATAAACTTTTGATCAAATATTAAGAAAAATTAATTAGCCCAGTCTGAGAAAATTCACTGGCTACGCCCCTGCCTGGGCATGAAAATTTAATAGATTCTTCATGACCTTGGCGTGTAAATTTCCATTTTCCAAAGTGGTACCAAAGCAATAAAATGTGAGTCACGTAAACAAGCAGGTCGAGTCCTACAAACGTGACTCATGTAGATTTCCAAAGTAATAAAAAAGTGAGTCATGCATACAGGTAGGTCCTACAATCAACTATAAACCGTGTTTGATGGGGTTCAGGTAAGAAACTGATGAAGTCTTCATCTTCATCTTCAAAGGCTAGCTTCTAGTTTATACAAGCTTTAATATAATTTATAATATTATTGTTAGCTATAATGTTGACAACAGTCAACTGTAGTCAACGAAATCTGCAACTCCTGAAGGTTTCGCTACTATGCTTGCCTTCCCTGTAAAGGCTTATGAAAGACCCTCATAGATCATGATGATCATGTCTAGCTAAGATCATCATGATCATCAGAGATCCTATGGTCTCAGCACCTTCTCATTATTGGCGGGAAAACAAAATCAGCTGTAACTGATTTTGTACAGTTGGCCAATCCTCTGGCTCTCCTTTCTTCAATCCATTGGCCATCCTTATTTCACGGAAAGCTGTTAAAAGTTCTGAGCTATAGTCAGGCTATATATAGACTGACATCTCCCTTCTGTAAAAGCAGTTCAGAAATCATAAATACAATATTAGTTTTCTCTCCAAAGCTTTTAATGGAGTTCTCTCATCATAGCTATATCTTTCCTTTATTTCTATATGTATAGACTTTTTACATGGTATCAGAGCAGTAAAAGGACTAATCGTCCATGACGACAATTGCAATGGCTACCGTTGCAAGTTCCTCTGCAAATCTCGAAGGAGTGAGTCAAGAAACCTCTCGATCTTCTTCAACATCTGGAGATTTCACATCGCTTGCTAAGTCATTGAATGTCAACCTGCAGATCAAGCTTGACAATGACAATTACATATGCTGGAAAGCACAGGTACTTCCTATAATCAAAGCATTTGATTTAGAAGATTTCATCTCTGATTTGAAATCACCTCCACCGAAATATGTCGAAGTACAATCTTCAGATAGCCGTGACAAACAATTAGTATTAAACAAAGAGCACACGTTGTGGAAGAAATCAGATCAGTTACTTCTGAGTTGGTTGTTTTCTTCAATAAGTCCAGGTCTGTTAGGTCAAGTTACAGAATGCAGTAGTTCATCAGAGGTATGGAGTGTTCTAGAGAGGTTGTTCTCACAACAATCTATGGCTAAAGTGCTTCAGTTGAAGTATCAGCTGCAAAATGTCAAAAAAGGTGCTGGATCTATGAATGATTTTGTTTTGAAAATCAAAACTATCAGTGAAAGTTTGAGAGCTGTTGGTCAAGTAGTAAGTGAGTTTGACCAAATTTTGAGCATCCTTCATGGCATTGGAAGAGAGTATGACTCAGTTGCTTCTGTCATAACTTCTCAAAGAAACAATATGACTCTGCAGGAGGCACAATATCTTCTGATGGTTCATGAGCAAAGGATAGCTCAGCTAGATCCTGTTACACAAGTAGATATGTCAAATGCTAGTGCACTGTTTGCTTCTGGTAATCAAAATGATAGAAGGAATCAGAGAGGTGGCTTTAACCACAACAATGGTCGTTTTAATAGCAACAGGAGCAGAGGCAGAGGAAGAGGATCTGGTAGATGGAACAACAACAGGCCAATGTGTCAAGTATGTGGGAAGGTTGGCCACATAGCAATGAATTGCTATCATCGGTTTGACAGAAATTATCAACACAACAATCAAACCAACAACAACTACGGCAACAGCAACAACTATCAAAATTCCTCACCTCAGTTTCAGAATAACTCACCTCAGGGAAACATGCTAGCATTGACAAACAATCCACATCAGGCATATTATCATCAATCAACTACATACACTCCTCAACAACCCAACTATCATCAGTCCACTGCTTACTATGCAACACCAGACACAGTTGGAGATTCAGCCTGGTATGCAGACAGCGGCGCCACAAACCACGTCACATCTGATCTGTCCAATCTTTCCTTACAGTCTGGATATCAAGGTACAGATAAACTAGCTGTTGGAAATGGACAATTGCTGCAAATAACTCATATTGGTAACACTTTCATACCTTCTCTTTGCATGCCATCTAAGCTGCTAGCTCTCAAGCATATATTGTGTGTACCATCCATTGCTAAAAATCTACTGAGCATATCAAAATTTGTTCAAGACAATAATGCCTATGCTGAGTTCTTTTGTGATTATTGTGTTATAAAGGACATGAGCACCAAGGCACCTCTACTCCATGGCAAACTTGAGAATGGCTTATACAAGCTACGATTGAATAAAGCTCTCACTGAATCGGAAGTGTGTGACTTGAAGCATGGCTCTCTCTTTGTTAGTCCACCGTGTACATATACATCAGTGTTTGGAAACACTTGTTTTTCAGAAAATAATGTCGGTGAATCTTGTACATATACATCAGTAACTGATAGCACATGTAACTCACAATTCTTGAATGAAAATGTGTGGCATCGAAAACTTGGCCACCCTGCTCCACTAGTGTTACAAAAAGTTCTAAATAGCTTGCATATGAAGTGTAACAATTCACTTTTGCAATTTTGTGATGCATGTAAAATGGGGAAGTTGCATCAGCTGCCATTTCAGCAGTCCACCTATAAAGCGTCTGGTCCTTTAGACCTTGTCTTCACTGATGTATGGGGACCATCACCATTACCATCCTTAGAAGGACACAGATATTATGTCATTTTTGTTGACTCCTTTTCTAGGTACAGCTGGTTATATCCTTTAAAATTGAAGTCTGAAGTAGCAAATGTCTTCATCAGTTTTCAGAGACACGTTGAGCTTCAATTTGAGAGAAAAATCAAGTGTCTTCAAGCTGATTTGGGTACAGAATACAAGCCTTTGATCCCTCATTTGACCAATATTGGAGTTCACTTCAGAACTTCTTGTGCCTACACACACCAACAAAATGGTGTGCCCGAGAGGAAGCATCGCCACGTTGTGGAAACCGGTCTTACGCTCCTTGCACAAGCCAACATGCCACTGTCACTTTGGGTTGAGGCATTTCAGACGGCAGTTTTGTTAATCAATAACCTTCCCACACCAATTCTCAAACTCAAATCTCCCTATGAGGTCTTGTTTCATAGATCACCAAACTACAATTTCTTTAAAGTTTTTGGCTGTGCTGCATTCCCATACCTTAGGCCCTACTCTCATCACAAGTTCGATTTTCATACCTCCAAATGTGTGTTCATAGGCTATAGCCTTCAGCAAAAAGGGTATAAATGTCTTCATCCCTCTGGAAAGGTGTACATTTCACGCAATGCAGTCTTCAATGAATTTGAGTTTCCCTACCACAGTCTATTTCCACCACAGAAATCTGTCCCAATCCCTGGTCTGTCAGCCCAGCCCCTGCCTACATCTATGCTTCGTCTAGCCACTGATCATAGAGTCACATCCTCTATTTCTTCCTCTTCTAGGCCTTTGGCATCTACGCCTGCTGCTGTCCAATGTGTTGACTCTTCTCAGCCTTCTTGTGTACATCCAAGTCCATCCATTAGTCATACCAACTCAAATGTTCCTCTTTCTGTCTCAGCTGACAATTCTCACCCAATGCAGCAAACACTACCTTCCATTCCAGTTATTAGTAATCACCCCATGGTCACAAGGTCTCGAACAGGTAATCTGAAACCGAAAGTGTTCTCTACTACTTGTCAAACCAATCTGGACCCATCAACCATTGAACCAAAATCTGTTTCGGAGGCTTTGGCTAAACCACAATGGAAACAAGCCATGGCTGATGAGTATGCAGCTCTTCTTCGGAACAACACTTGGAGTCTTGTTCCATCTACTCAAGCAAAGAACCTGGTCGGCTGTAAGTGGGTATATCGAACTAAATTCAAGCCGGATGGTTCCATTCTCAAGCACAAGGCACGGTTGGTTGCCAAAGGATTTCATCAAACACCTGGAATTGATTTTCAGGATACGTTCAGCCCTGTCATCAAGCCATCCACCATTAGAGTGATCTTCACATTGGCAGTCACTTTTGGTTGGGATATCCAACAAGTTGACATAAATAATGCCTTTCTCAATGGGGATCTTCATGAGGAGGTTTACATGGAACAACCCCCTGGTTTCGTTAGCTCTCAATTTCCGCAGCATGTTTGCAAGCTCAACAAGGCTTTGTATGGCCTCAAACAAGCTCCAAGAGCTTGGTTCTTTAAGCTTCGCAATGCACTGGTTGGCTGGGGTTTTACGTCCTCCCAGTCTGATGTCTCTCTGTTTGTCAAGAAGGTGGGATCTGCTGTGCTCTACTTGCTTGTCTATGTTGATGATATTCTCATCACAGGCAGTAATTCTTCTCTTATTCAGCAGACCATTGCTTCTCTCAATGCTGCCTTTGCGTTAAAATCGCTGGGGTCAGTTGGTTACTTCTTGGGATTTGAGGCTTCAAGAGACTCAAATGGATTGCTTTTGACTCAAACAAAGTATGTGTTGGATTTGCTTGCTAAAACCAACATGTCAAATTGCAAATCTTGTCCTACGCCTCTTTCCACTAGTTCCAAACTCACCAAGGTTGGCACCCCTTTCTCTGAACCAACCCTTTATAGAAGTACCATAGGGGCTCTTCAATATCTAACATACACACGGCCTGACATTGCCTTTAGTGTCAATAAGCTAAGCCAATTTATGGCTGCACCTACAGAAGATCACTGGTCTGCTTGCAAAAGATTGCTTCGTTATCTTAAAGGGTCGTCTGAATTGGGTTTATTTTTCACTCCTGCTTCTTCTTTATCGATTGAGGCCTATAGTGATGCTGATTGGGCATCTTGTATTGATGACAGACGATCCACCAGTGGTAGCTGCGTTTATTTGGGTGGTAATCTGGTTGCTTGGGGCTCCCGAAAGCAGAATGTAGTGGCCAAATCCAGCTGTGAAGCTGAATACAGGGCTTTGTCTCAGATTGCTACTGAAGTGATTTGGTTACAATCTCTTTTTGTTGAACTTGGGGTCTCTCTAGTCACCTGTCCAATTCTGTGGTGTGATAATAAGAGTGCTGGTTCTCTTGCTCAGAATCCGGTGTTTCACGCCAGGACGAAGCATATCGAAATTGATATTCACTTCATCAGGGAAAAAATTGCTGCAGGTGTTCTCCAGGTGCAGTATGTTCCTACTGAGCACCAACGAGCTGACATAATGACTAAGGCTCTGTCTTCTTCTCGTTTTCATGTCCTACGCTCCAAGCTGACCTTGTCTTCGTCTCCTTCGCTCAGCTTGCGGGGGAATGTTAGCTATAATGTTGACAACAGTCAACTGCAGTCAACGAAATCTGCAACTCCTGAAGGTTTCGCTACTATGCTTGCCTTCCCTGTAAAGGCTTATGAAAGACCCTCATAGATCATGATGATCATGTCTAGCTAAGATCATCATGATCATCAGAGATCCTATGGTCTCAGCACCTTCTCATTATTGGCGGGAAAACAAAATCAACTGTAACTGATTTTGTACAGTTGGCCAATCCTCTGGCTCTCCTTTCTTCAATCCATTGGCCATCCTTATTTCACGGAAAGCTGTTAAAAGTTCTGAGCTATAGTCAGGCTATATATAGACTGACATCTCCCTTCTGTAAAAGCAGTTCAGAAATCATAAATACAATATTAGTTTTCTCTCCAAAGCTTTTAATGGAGTTCTCTCATCATAGCTATATCTTTCCTTTATTTCTATATGTATAGACTTTTTACAATTATATATACAGTATTTCTATTGTCAGTTTGTTCTGACAATAAATATATGAGGACGAAGAATACGGAACATAGATTATGGAGAAGTTTTGATAAGTGCATACACTTTGAGTCAAAATATGTAAATCTAGTGGTCCATATTATTCGTCATGATATATTTATTGTGAGGACGAAATGATAATAGAAAATCTGTATATATATATGATTTATGACCCATAAAATGTTACAGATGATTGGATCTCCACCATCCATTTATGGAATCTATGGAAATGGAGGGTGAATATCTACCACTTTTTTTAGCTTATTTTATTTTATTTTTTCTTTTTAGCTTTGTAAAATATCTTTTAATCTCCACCACACATCTCAAAGATTGATGGTGGAGATCTATTTAAAAAGATATTTTATTTATTTTCAAATCCATTTATTCACAATCCTTAAGGGAAAAAAAATATCTTTTAACATGAAAATTAACTTCTTTTTTTTTTTGTTTTTTTTTTTGTTTTTTTTGGAAAATCTAAAGGAAAGGAGGAAAATTTATTCAAATATATAGTTTTTCTTTATCTTCATCTTCATCTTTATCTTTGCAAAAACGGTTAAGATACCCCTGTCCAATGTGAGATTAACAATGTGTCTCGTAATTTTAAAACAAAGCGTACAGGTGTTTTAAAATGCTGGGACACGTTGCGAAAAGCTTTGCATTGAAAGAACAACCTTCCTTGGTTGGAAGGTCATTCCAAATGCAAATCAAGAAGAGGAAGAGGGATCAGAAGCAGAAGGGACCGATGAGAAAGAGAAAGGTTGCGAGTAAAACATGAATGCAAAACGTGAGACCATCGATGAAAAAAATTTCTGTCCAGCTGAGGGAAATATGCTGAAGTATGGGAACCAGATCACCATCTTATCAGAGAGAGAGAGAGAGAGAGAGAGGCTGTTGAGTCAGAGTTTTGACTGTAGATGATAATTTACTTCCAGAGCTTGTATTGTAGTAACAACATATATAGTCACTCAAAAAGTTTTGACAAGAACATAATTTATAAATGATAGTTCATTTCAAAGTATATATTTGTTTGAGGTCCATCCTCTGCAACAATGCTGATATGCATTTGAAGCCATACATTTTCCGGCAACTTTCGTAATTGACACACTCACATTTCACTCCACCACCACCACCACTAACCTTGATCAATTCCAAGATCAGAGACCTTGTTAAACAAAAGCAATACTTGGAAGCCCTGAAATTGTACTCTAAAAATCCAAACTTTCCAATCAGTACCACCAAGTTCACCTTCCCTTCTCTTCTCAAAGCCTGTGCTTCAATTTCGAATCTTTACAATGGAAAAACACTTCACGCCACAATCACTTACATGGGTTTGCAGTCTGATGACCCCTATATCACCGCTTCACTTATAGACATGTATGTCAAATGCGGGTCACTGGAAAATGCAGTCAAAGTGTTCTATGAATTGTCTGAGAGGGAAGTTTGTATTCGAGATGTAACAGTTTGGAACTCTATGATTGATGGGTATTTTAAATTTGGTTGTATTTTGGAGGGTATAGGTCAGTTTTGTCGAATGCAACGGTTGGATGTGAAATCTGATGCATACTCATTGAGTATTCTACTTGGTGTTTGTGATAATGGGATTTTAGGGTGTAAAGAAGGAAAACAGATGCATGGTTATATTTGAAGGAACATGTTCAATGGTGATCCTTTTTTGGATACTGCAATTGTTGATATGTATCTCAGTTGCGGTCAGTTAGTGTATGCTTGGTGTGTGTTCGATAAGTTGGGCGATAAAAGCAGTGTCGAAGTGTGGAATGTGATGATTGGTGGGTTTTGTGAGAAGGGGTTATGGGAATGTAGTTTGGAATTGTATTCACTAGCAAAGAATGAGAGTGTCAAGTTTCTGTCAACCTCGTTTTCGACTGCTTTGAGCGCTTGTGGGAATAGTGAAGATGTGAGTTTCGGGATGCAGGTTCACTGTGATGTGATCAAAATGGGATTCTCAAGCAATCCTTATGTGTATACTTCTCTGTTGACCATGTATGCTAAGTGCAAATTGATTGAAGATGCAGAAGGGATTTTTTATCAGATACTAGATAAAAAGATTGAAGTATGGAATGCAATGATCTCAGCTTATGTTAACAACGGCCGTGCTAACGATGCTTTGGAAATTTATAATCAGATGAGAGTAAATGCAATCCCATCTGATGCTTTCACTATATTAAACATATTCTCATCAACCAGCATGATTGGGTTACATGATTTTGGTAGGTCGGTTCACGCAGAATTGATCAAAAAACCTATACAAAGTAATATCGTTATACAAAGCACTTTACTGACCATGTATGCAAAGTGTGGGAGTAATGCCGATGCTAAATTGGTTTTCAGTACAATGGAGGAAAGGGATGTGGTTGCCTTTGGCTCTGTGATTTCAGGTTTTTGTCGTAATAGTAAATTCGAGGAGGCTTTGGGATTTTTCAGAGCAATGGAGGCTGATGGGGTGAAACCGGATTCTGATGTTATGGTAAGTGTTATTAGTGCTTGTTCAGGACCGGAGAATGTAGATTTGGGCAGCCAGCTACATGGATTTGTCATTAAAAATGGATTTCAGCTGGATCTTTTTGTAGCTGGTTCCCTGATAGATATGTATTCCAAATGCAGTTTCCTGGATTCGGCTGAAAAGGTATTTTCCGGAATGCCACATAAAAAGCCTTGTCACTTGGAATTCTATGATCTCATGCTATTGTCGCAATGGTCTCCCGGAGCATTCAATTAAGCTTTTTCCTCAGATTCTACAGCATGGCTTCCATCCAGATTCTGTATCCATCACAAGTGTTCTTGGTGCAATTTCATCCGTTGCAGCATTGATTCAAGGAAAGCTTATATCTTCCAAAACATGTTTCCGAAAGACTTGGTGACATGGAATTCGATGATTGTTGGTTACGGATCTCATGGAGAGTGCCTTAAAGTAATGAGGTTATTTGATGAGATGAAGAGTTCTGGAATAAGACCTGATACTGTAACATTCCTTTGCTTGCTTTCATCTTGCAACCATTCGGGTCAGATTGAGGCCGGACAGAATCTGTTCCAATCCATGAAAACAGAGTATGGGATTGAGCCTAAAATGGAGCATTATGTAAACATGGTTGATCTCCTAGGTCGAGCTGGACTCTTGGATGAAGCTTATGAATATGTCCGAAGTATGCCCATTGAACCTGACAGAAGTATTTGGTTGAGTTTGTTGTGTGCCTGTAGAGCTCATCGTAACGTAGAGCTAGGAGCCTAGGAGAACTGGCAGCTCAAAACTTACTGAAGTTGGAACCAAGCACAGGCAGCAATTATGTTCATCTGTTGAATCTGTATGGAGAAGCTGAATTGTGGGACAAGGCAGCCGATTTACGAGCCTCGATGAAAGAGAAGGGGTTGAAGAAGCATCCTGGTTGCAGTTGGATTGAAGTGAAGAACAGAGTTGATGTTTTCTTATCAGGAGATTCATCATCTCCAAAGACAACAGAGGTCTATGAGACATTGAATAGCCTTAGAAGAAACATGAGAAAGAAAGTAGACAATCATGGTAGTGTTGATTGAACCCTTCTGAGACCAAAAATTTGACCAATGTTTTTTTGGTATTCTGATTATTCTTTTTACAATCAAATCTTCAATAGAATGGCATACTTGCTGCTTGTAATTGTGAGAGAGACCGTTATTGCAATGGAGGAGAAAAAGGGGACAATTATTCTCTTTTGCCATCCTCAGGATCTTCTCCGAGCCCAAAAACGTGAGTTTCCACAGCACTTGAAACCCCAGTTGTATATATGAATAAAAAAAAAATTAAATTTTGTTGCAGTGAGTGATAATGGTTGCAGCTTCGTAAGTTTCATTGATGCATAAATGTCGCTGTGATATGGACTTCTAATAGACCTTCTAATCCACCGTCACGCTCCATCAAGCAGATTGTCGATCAGCGCCGGCCATTGGGTCACCAAGTTTTTCCCACAGATAACAGAGTCTCCATTTTTATTTTCTTCACCAACGAAAACGAAAAACTATAAGAGAGTATAAAAAAACCAGAGTCCACGTGTGTTTTTTATTTTCCTTAAAAACACATCAGCGTTAAATATGACTTGTGTGAGCACGTCAGTTAAAGTTGCTGATATGTCATAGCACGTCACCGTAGATTGTTTGGGTGTACAGACATATCAGTAAAACTATTGATATGCTTGACCACATCAGCGAGATTGGATGCATGTCCAGACACCTGTTAATGACGTGGAAAAAACGTTGGTAAAAGTGAGTGACGTGCTCACACACATCAGCGAGGAGTGAAAAAAAAAATCGTTATAAATATTGAAGGGATACGACATCGTTTGTTGAGTAGTGTTTCAGTCGTCATCGTTGTCCGTCGACATCCAAGTTTTCCATGGTCTTTTCGTGATCCAGTTCACGTTCACAGTCTCATTTTCAAACTCCCAAAATTTCCCACAAAGAATCCACCTTTACCTTTCACTCTCAACTCCTCTTCTTCCTCCTCCACCACCACCACCCCTCCTCGCTGTGTTGCAACTCCTTCTCCGCCGCCAAACTCCGACCATGACTCCGACCCGGACGCCATCATTAATGTCGCTCCAGAAAGGACCCGGGACCGCCGCAAAATGTCAGAGTTTCCTGGGCAAAACTTGTCAGGTGGTCTTGCTCTTGGAGGTCCAAGCCCCAAACTGACATAGTAGAACGCACTAAAAAGGTCTCTTTTTTCCTCCTAATTTTATATCTACAATTTAAGCCCGATATGTAGACATTGAACATTTTGCTCAATTGTTATTGTCAAATGAGGGAAATAAATTATGGGTTCGGTGTGTTTGGTGAGATTATGAAGTGGTTGTTACAGTTAGTACTTTGCTAAGAGGGTTGTGTTTAGACGGTAAAGTTTTTATTGCAATTTAAGTGTTTGATAAAATGACTGAGATAAGATTTCAAAGTAATGAATCTACATGCAGGATTCTTATTAATGGCTTTTGTAAGATTCGTGAGATCGATTTTGCTATAGAGTTGCATAGGAGGATGATATGTGAAGCAAATGTGATTATTTATGCTCTCTGCAAAGTTGGGTCTGTTGATGAGGCAATAAAAATGCTCGATTGGAAAGGGAATTTGCCTTGATGTCGTTGTTTATGGTTCATTGATTAATGGGTTGTGCGGTTCGAATAGATTGAAGGAAGCCGTTGATTTTTTTTTCATGAGATGGTCTGTAGAGGAATTTCTGCAGATTTAGTCACTTATAAACTCATTGATTCATGGTTTTTGCCAAATGGGATTGTGGAAGGAAGCCATAGGGATTTTCGATAGAATGTTGGAACAAGGGATTTTGCCTGACCACACAAGGGATTGTGGAAGGAAGCCATCGTCATCTGGTCTCCCTCTCCAATAAGCTATCCAATAACAGCATGACCTCATAGTAATGGGAATTTTCTTAACCTTATTTTATTTTTATTTTTTATTTTATAAAATTATTTACAAATTGAACGGAGTTAAAAATTAGGGTTTGAAAAAAATTAAAATGTGTGATAACATGTCAATGTGATGATGTGGCAGCTGACAAAAAAGTGTCATGTAAGCTGCCACGTCAAGTTGGATACAAACAGTGGCGGACTCAGAAATTTTAATCAAGTAGGGCACTTGAATAAATTAAAATCGCAATTGTATGAAAAATTACTGAAAAATTAAGATCATAGTAAAATAGTTTTTTTTTTTTTTTAATAGATAAAATAAAATAAATAGAATACTTACCCAGATGAATTAAATAATTCTACATTCAAAAGAAAATAAAAACAAGAAAAAATATTAATAAATAAATAATAACAAGAAAAACAACATAAATAATGAAAAAAAATTAAAAGGATAAATTACAATCTAAATTTATAATAAGAAATTTTGTTTTACCTTTATAATGAATTCAATTTCAATCTATACAAAAATTATTTATTAATAACTATTACTAGACATGTTTTTTAATATTTTATTCTTCACATTATTGGTAAATTATTGATTTTTTGATTTTAAATAAATTAAAACTATAAAATAAAGAAAAATATTAAGGATAAAATAAAATGAATCATAGTAATAGATTGACTATTTTAATCCAATAAAGTAAAATCTAAGATTTTAGGGTTTATTAATTGGACATACTAATTATGTCAAATTAAAACTATTGGAAATAATAAAAATCGAAAATAATAATATATAATTTAATATAAAATAAAATTGAATTAAGTAAACACAAAGTAATGGTAGTAAAGAAATTGACAACGACGGAATAGAGAAAATGAATCGGAAAAGATGATGAAATAAATAAGACATAAAAAATTAGAAGATAAAATTGAATTAAAAAAGGCACATAAAAAAAAATTAGAACATAAAATTGAATTAAAGAAGTTCCTAGTTACTTGAGATGGGATTCTAACCAAGCACCCTTAAGTCTAAAACTAAGATCCACTTGCCATACTAACAACAACTCGTTGTTAACAGTTCTTAATAAATATGTATATATACAATATACACAGAATCAAAAAAAATTAAAAAAAATTGAGGTAGGGCACGGGCCCCACCTGATCTCCACGTGGGTCCGCCCTTCATACAAATGATGGATAAAAGTGTTAGATGTCTACCATTGTCCTCAATATATATACTAATACATCAATAGTTAGAAACCTAAAAATACATATATGTATTGGGGATTGTTTACATGCTTGAAATTGGATGCCACGTTCAGACATCTCAAAGAGGGATGAATGAAGAGGAAAAACGTCGGCAAAAGTGACTGACGTGCCCACGCACGTCGTGCGTCAGTGAGGAGTGGAAAAAAAAAATCGTTATAAATAGGGATATAATCATTTTCCCCCTGTAATTTGCAATATTAGACACTTTACCCCCTCTAGTTTCAGTAATGGCCATTTTCACCCCTGATAACTAAAATATTAGACATTTTGCCTCCTCTAGTTTCAATAATGGCCATTACCCCCCTTAAAAACCAAAATATTAGACATTTTACCCCCTGACCGTTAGAAAGTCCGTTAGTCAACATCTTTGACCGTCAAAAAATCAATTAAATGACATTATTACCCTTCAATACATTAGTTATGCCCCAACTAATTGTTTTTAAAGAAAAAAAAAAATTAAACTAATAAAGTATTTTTTAAAAATAATTGAAAATAAAAATTATAAAATTTAACTAAAATTTAATAAAAAAATTATTTAAACAAAAATACATATAAAGAATTAAATGTACAAATAAAAGTTTATTTAAAAAACATTAATATAAAGAATGAAATGTAAAAATAAAAATTTCATTTAAAAAACATTAATATAAAGAATGAAATGTAAAAATAATGAAAATTTTTAATTAATGTAAAAATAATGTAAAAAACATTAATATATATATATATAGAAATATTAAATAATTTATTTAAAAGACATTAATATAAAGAATTAAATGTAAAAAATAATTAAAAAATTTAATTAATGTAAAAATAATGTAAAAAACATTAATATTTTTTTTTTAAATACTTATTTTTTTTATTAAGTTTAATTAAATTTATAATTTTTTTTATTTTCAATTATGTTTTTTTTTTTAAATATTTTTATTAGTTTAATTTTTTTATTTCTATTTTTTTTCTTTAAAAACAATTAATGGTGTCATTAGAGGTCATAACTAATGTGTTTAAGATAAGGGCATTTAAATGATTTTTTGACGGTCAAAGTTGTTGACTAATGGACTAACAAATGGTTAGAGGGTAAAATGTCTAATATTTTGGTTTTCAGGGGGAAAATAGCCATTACTGAAACTAGAGGGGTAAAATGTCTAATATTTTGGTTTTTAGGGGGGAAACTGACCATTATTAAAACTAGAGGGGGTAAAATATCTAATATGTCAAACTATAGGGGAGAAAATGAGTATTTCCCTTATAAATAACTTGAGTATTCAGTATTGAAGAGATGCGACGTCGTTTATTGAGTTGTGTTTTATTCTTCGTCTACATCCAAGTTTTCCATGGTTGTTGGTGGAATTGCGAACCTCTTTGATCGTCAATCTATCATGGAGATGATGATTGTTGAGAGACCCACTGTATTTGCTCGTGAGTTTCACGCTACTTGGTTCTTCGATCGCTTAATTACTTACAAGTTTTGTGATTTTGATGTTGTGTGAGATTTCTCGTGTTTTGGTTCTTCGTTAGATCTGGAATTGATGAATAACTTTCCAGTAGTCGACTACCTTCTACATTGAAAACTGTAACCTGAAGTGATTAATGTTCTTTAGTAGTAGTAACATTTTAGTTTAGTTGAGTACTACTGATTAGGGCTTTTGCATTTCAATTTGCAGCAATGGTGGTCGGTGACATCAAAAGACAAGAAATTGTTAATTGCTATGCAGCAGCAATTCAAGGTAGAGAGGTTCTTCAATGGAGTTTCACTTTTCGTTTTGTATCTCTCACACTCAGATTTCTTTTACATTCTACGGGTGGTTGTTCGATTTTCCCACTTATCACTTAATGAGACTTAATGCGACTTAATTAGATCTATTAAGGTAGTCATTACTCATTACAGAACAATGTAAATAAGCAATGTTGAGATGTCAGTTTTGACAACAGTTGCTCAAATCATAGACAACGAACTGACCCCGATTATTGATGAGTCTCCCACAGGTCTTTTGAACTCTGTTAAAGCTCTAATTTCTCTGTTGTAGGTGAATTGAATCTACGGGTATCGCCTGGAGTGATAGCATTTGTACAGGTTTCGACAGGGCTATGCAGCGGAGAGAAGTTAAAAACAGGTTTTTATCTTTTAAGACCTCAAAATGATCATTCTTTGTTTTCGGTTAACCTGTATTACAACAAGTACATGCCAATCAATTGATCACTTGTATGCTAATTGTTCTGAGAAGATGAATTAGTATATGATCTGTGAACTGAGTACCTCAAAATTGAGAGCTATGGAGTCATTTTGATAACGGGAATATATATGATCTACACGAGAATTCGCCATTGAAGTTAATGCTACTCCTGAAGGTGATTTGCTCTCTCTTTGCTTTTTCTGCTGTCTATGATCATTGAATGCTGATTTAATTACCATCCAAGGTTTCTAATTTGTAACAAGTAGCATCAGCCTCATTGCCTTTGTAAATTGTAATCCCCACATTGTCCAAATAATTATACCTTTTGGAGTGAGAATGCAACTTCTTTGCTTCTCTTCTTATTGTTGTTATTGAAATTTGAAACGATGAATGATCCCACCATTTTGGTTAGATGCTTCCTTTCGCTTAGTTCACCCAGTTACCCTCCCAATGAGACTTCATAGCTGCTGATATATACAAAGTTGCTTGTACTCCAATGAAATATATTAAAGTTTATTCTGGTAAGCTTCAGATCATATATATATATATATATATAGTCTTGTGAATATTGCTTGTATTATCAAAGAAGTAAAACTGTTTCATGCATCAACAGTTGCAAATTGCAATCTTGTCTTCTGCAATTCTTTTTCATCTAGTTTACATCTTACTATCTCTTATTGTTTGATTGGGAATGTTGTTACTCTTTTTCTAATTGGTTAGATGAATTAATATGCTAAATATATTATATTGATAAAATCTAACTAATAGACACTATTATATAACAATATCGACTATATATAGAGAGCAATTCCCAAACATAATTAAGCAAAAGTGACCATGTTTCAAC
Source organism: Acer campestre (assembly GCA_954870605.1). Classification (NCBI taxonomy): domain Eukaryota; kingdom Viridiplantae; phylum Streptophyta; class Magnoliopsida; order Sapindales; family Sapindaceae; genus Acer; species Acer campestre. Next base: position 2,533,215 of record OX940808.1, on the reverse strand, counting down.
AATCAAGGGATGTGTGTGACAGTGTGTAGTTGTGTTTTGATGATTGTCTTTTAAAACACAATAGTAGAGCTAATGACTAAACGGATTCGCGGAATGACGGGAAGAAAGTAATCGTGTAAATGTGATCATTATAAAACTATATGAATATGAATTGTTTGTCTTTATATCATGTTCAATCTATTTTACAAGAAAGTTTAGAATACATCCGATGGACCGATAGAACACGTCAACTTCTAACGTTACATACATTATATAAAAAAGAGATGAAGATTCAAAACAACAAAACACAATTGTTAAAATATATTACATAGCCCCATTTCTATATATTAAAATCAAGTCTAGGGATGGCAAAAACCCGGGTCCGGGCCAAGTCCAATCGTCATCTTCTCCATCTTTGATTTCTGAAACATCAGTGATATTAGGAGGAAATCTACAGAAAGTGAGTTATTAGCTACCTGTTGAAGCTTTTTCCATCTCCATTTTTTTTCTACTTTCTTTGTAAAAATAAATAAATAAATAAATAAAAATCAGCTATGAAAATTCTGGAGCAAATGCGTGAATATTATCATATGTTTTTGTCTATCTTTTCGTGTGCCAATATCAATGGTATGGCTTCTTCTTCTTGTTGGTTTGATGTTTGGAAACTGAAACTAGAAGTAGTATTCATTTTTTTTTAGTTTGGTTCTTAAAACATTTTAGGCAAAGTGCATTGAAATAGTTTGGTTCTTACTATGTTTGTTTATTGAGGTGTGCTCGAGTCGTCAACATTAACATTCAAGTCATTAACATTCGAATCATCAACAGGTGACTGACTACCTTGTATCATGACAAATCTACATTAAAAACTATAACTTCTTCAAATCATTAATGTTTTTGAGTTTGCAGCAATGGTGGTGGTGGCATCAAAAGACAAGAAATTGGTAAATGCTGTGCAGCATCTACTTGCTTCTTAGTCATTTAAGAGTCAGCACTTCAAGGTAGAGCTTCTTCAATGAAATTTTCACTTTTCCATTTGTAGTTCTTCAATGAGGTTCTTCTCAGACATTCGGGTTGTTTGTTTTTCTCATTTATCACTTGATGGGACTTAATGGGGTCTATCAAGGAAGCAAACAATTACTACCAATCTAACAGTTTGTTACTACCGATCTAACAATTACTACCAAGCTATAAAACGAGATATGTTATGTTGTAATGTTACGTTTCATTTTACTTTGTAAATTAAGGAGTGATATGAAATTGAGAGCTCAGTTAGCAGCCGATCAATATTAAATTCCAATATGGTTAAACTTTATATGTAATAATTATAAATTATGGTTTTATAATTAGATTACTTACGGCGTCTATTATTTTGAAATTAAACTTCTATATAATGAATTAAAATTACTTGTTTATCTCAAGCATATCTTTTTTTTTTTTTAATTTTTTTAACAGCAAATTTATTCATAAGGCAAGGCACGCCAAGCAACAATCAAACAGAGAAGCACTACAGCAAAACGAACAACCCCAGGGCACCAAACCAAAACAGAGCAAACCGACCAAACAACAGTATTGCTTATTAAGACAAACAGACCCATCAAACAACAGAGAACATCCCACAAACAAAGACACAAACCTCGACCTCCAGCCAACCACGGCTACAACAGACCCATGATGCAACACAAGCACGGACATATCAAGACTCCTTTGCTCTGCTGCCTTTCGCTCCATCCAACTCTATTTGTGCCTGCAGAGATGAAGGAGCATGTTATATGTCTAAACCGATCTGACTCCCTATGTAGATTTTACACAGTGCTGCTTTATTCAACTCACTTTGACATATCAAGGGACTTTGTACCCGATATGAATTTTGTATACAATATCTTTGAAAATAATGAGCTGATGAAAATAATGAGCTGAATATAAGTAGCTATCTTATTTTTACGGTAGCAGAATTGTTTTACAATTAAAAGAATGACCTGTACTTACTGATCAATTTCTTCTTCTGCGTCTTCCGGTCAGTCTTCCCACCTTTCTATCAACCATGTTCACAATCCACTCTGGTTTTCCTGTTGATAATACAATATACCCCGTTGATAAGCCAATCACCACTCCACATCCATAACCCATCAAACTCATTTTCCAATCAAACCAGCTTGCAGTATCATGTTCATCATCTGGTTCGGATTCTGGTGTGTCACCATTGCTACATTTTTCTGTCAGCGGAAAGTCGCACAAGCCCAAGTTCCCGATATAGCTATCATTCTGAAACGTACCAAATTGGTTCCCTTGAGGTATATGTCCCACGAGCTGGTTGTACGAGAGGTTTAGATCCGAAAGAGACGTCAAACTTGTCAATTGATTAAGAATCTCTCCCTCAAGCCTGTTTGAAGAAAGGTCTAATGATTCCAATTCTGTCAGATTCTCAAAGGATAACGGAATATGACCTACTAGATCGTTATGAGAAAAGTTGAGGACTTTGAGAAATTTCAATTTTCCAACTACATCTGGAATTTGTCCACGAAACTTGTTGCTTGACAAATCTATAGTTGTGAAAATGGTTAGGATTTTCTCCATATGGATATCAACTCCTTTCATTGTCACCACTATAGAATATTCGTAAGAATAATCAATACCAGCTGCGCCCATGTATTGCAACTTTCCTCCAGCTTCACTAACATTCATCATGGCTTTGAGCTTTCCGAAATACTCCATCGGCAAAGAACCGTTAAAATTGTTTTTTGAGAGATCAAGTATTCTCAACTTAGAGAATGAATTCTTTGCCTTAGAATCTCGAACAAAACCAGAAAATTTATTGGAACGGAGAACAAGAACCTGCAGCTCTGGGAGGATTCCTAACCAATGAGGAAAGGTATCATTTATCTTGTTATTACCAAGATCTAGAACTTGGAGCCATGTACAATTGACGAGGGACCGAGGTACAGGCCCTTCAAGATCATTGCTGTTGAAGTTCAAGTTCTCCAAATAATTGCCCTCTGCAAATGTATCAGGGATGGTGCCAGAAAAACTATTATTCTGCAGATCCAGCACTTGGAGAGAACTGCTAATGTTTCCCATGCATTCTGGAATGGTGCCACTCATGTTGTTATTGGAAAGATCAAGCGCCCCAAGGACACTCATATTGCAGATACAATTAGGTATCTCTCCTGTCAACTGATTTTTTGAGATAAATAATGCTCTTAATCTAAGCGGTAGGACATGAGGAAGTTTTCCTTGAAGCAAGTTGGAACGGAGGTCAAGAGAGGTAAGACTATTCAGAAAGGGAAGTTGCTCGATGCTTCCTGTGAGGAAGTTGTGGGACAGATTAAGAACGTCCATCCCCATATCACACATCCAGTTGGGAATCGTACCATGGATTTTGTTGTTAGAAAGGTCCAGAACATGTAGATTGGGTGGAGCTTCAAAGGAAGATGAGTTGACTAATTTGAATGATGATAAATTATTATGTGAAAGATCGAGAATAACAAGTCTTTTTGGAAACATGTAAGGCTCTAGAATTCCACTTAAATTGTTTGAAGAAAGTGAGATTATTTCCAGATGCTCAAGTTCAAAGATTGAACTTGGGATCGAGCCATGTAACCTGTTATTATCCAAATAGATTTCCAGCAACGAGTTACTCAGATTTTCACCAATGTCTATTGGTATTGCCTCGAGTTGGTTAAAGTTGAGATCAATATATTGCAATAGTGGTAGAGTAAACAAGCTAGACGGTATGGTCCCATTCAGAAAGTTGTTATTTAATATAATATTTGTTAAACTTCGAAGCTCACTTAAAAAAGAAGGAATCGGACCGGAGAGCTGATTTCTTGACAAGTCTAAATATTCAAGTTGCATTAAGTTGACAACAATTTCTGGAATTTCACCAATGAAATTGTTGACCGAAAGATCAAGCAAACTAAGATTATGAAGATTTGAAAGAGATGACGGGATATTACCAGTGAAATTGTTATATGACAGACGCAAATATCTAAGTTGTGTAAGATTGCCGATGGAATCAGGTAATCGTCCTGAGAAGCCGGTGCTAGAGACATCCAAATACGTCAAAGACTTTAGATTGCCGATGGAATCAGGTAATCGTCCTGAGAAGCTGGTGTAAGAGACATCCAAATGCGTCAAAGACTTTAGATTGCCGATGGAATCAGGTAATCGTCCTGAGAAGCTGCTGTAAGAGACATCCAAATGCGTCAAAGACTTTAGATTGCCGATGGAATCAGGTAATCGTCCTGAGAAGCTGCTGTAAGAGACATCCAAATGCGTCAAAGACTTTAGATTGCCGATGGAATCAGGTAATCGTCCTGAGAAGCTGGTGTAAGAGACATCCAAATGCGTCAAAGACTTCAGATTGCCGATGGAATCAGGTAATCGTCCTGAGAAGCTGCTGTAAGAGACATCCAAATGCGTCAAAGACTTCAGATTGCCGATGGAATCAGGTAATCGTCCTGAGAAGCTGGTGTAAGAGACATCCAAATGCGTCAAAGACTTTAGATTGCCGATGGAATCAGGTAATCGTCCTGAGAAGCTAGTTAAAGAGACATCCAAAATCTGCAGGGGATTGCTCCAGTTAGCCTCTGGAAAAGATCCTTTCAAGTTTTGATTGTCGCTTAAGTCGAGGACTTGTAAGTATGGAAGGAGAAAGAGGGTGCTGTTGGAAGGAATGGTACAATTCATCCCGTTGTAACTGAAATGACCCATAAAATTTAGGCCGTTCCCACTGAGATCAAGGCCAGTGACATGACCCTTGCCCATATCATCACAAGTGACTCCATACCATAAGCAGCAATCAGTATCCTCCTCCCACGATATATGATAGCTGGTATAGGTAAAGAGTTGCTTAAATTGGAGTAAAAGAGAAGCTTGGTCATTAGAGCAGAGTTTTGAGTGAGTGAGTGAAGAATGCAAGAGGAAAAGTTGAAGAAACACAAGTTGATAACAACATCTACTTAACCAACCCATTTTTCACACAAATTATGATCGATGGTATTTGGTATATAACTATATATAGATGAGAAATATGAAGGGCAGCAGGCAGAGCATGGTCGAAATGTATGCTTAACCGTATTTCATGGGGCTAAAAGAGACTGATGATAGTCTTCGTCTTCGTCTTCATATGCAATAATTACTAAAGAAATTAATGTCTCAATCTTCCTCGTCTGTAGCATGTACTATCAAATATGAATACTTGAATATTTGAATATTTGAATATTTGAATATATGAAGACGAAGACTATCATCAGTTATGTAATCAATTATGAAGACTATCATCAGTCATGCAATCAATTATGAAGACGAAGACGAAGACGAAGACCAAGACTAGCATCAGTTATGCAATCAATTATGAAGACAAGGACGAAGACTATCATCAGTCTCTTTTAGCACCGTATTCACACTGTATTCATATATTCAAGTATTCAAATATTCAAAATTCTGAATATTTGAATATCAAGTGACTAATTTATTTGCAAATTAACTCCAGTTTTTTAAAAGGATTTGTCAGAGTTGTGAGCACCATATTTTTATATGCATATAAAAATTCTTAATTTTTATGGACTGTTAAATTAAAATCTAATCATGATTCATGACTAGTAATATTATAGTAAGACGACCATATTTAATATCCCTTGAAGACATTTAATTCTCACACCACCGAAACCTAATTAAAACTCTGAATGTACTATCTAATTTTTCAATTTTTACTAGTTTCGCTAAAAATTTATAAATAAAAAAAATGATAACGGAAAAACTATTGAAAAGCTTCCTCTCTATATATGTATTTAATAACAAGAGAAATTAACAAATTATCAAAAGAGGTAATTTTTGTAACTGGTTATAAATATCATAGTAAGACGAGAATAAAACCACCTTTGGCATTTTTTTTATGTATAAATATTAAATAATGATGCCGAAAGATCATTAAGATGTAGCTAAAAATTGAATGAATTGCAACTCTGCAAGCAGTGATACCAATACTCTGCTAGAAAAGTAAAAATTTGCCTAGTTCTTTTTTTATATATAAATAAAATAAAATAATTTTGAAGCTATATATATATATATATTAACCGATTTAATTGAACATTGAAAGTGTGTCTATATGATTACTATTAACCTAGAGAGTGGATTGTTTACCTATATTATTACCGATTTTCAATTAACAACAAAATGCAGAAAATAAAGTACACAAGGATTTTTTTTTTACCGGAAACCACCCAACGGGTTGATTTTTGTTATATATATATATATATATGTCTAATTTCTAATAAGTGGTCAATAAATTGTAATTTATAAACTTTAATGTTGATAAAAATAATACCATTGTAAGCACAGCTAGGTGTGCACCATATTTCCAAAATTATAAAAAAGTGAGTCAATGCAGGTCCTACAATACAGTGGTCTTCAAAGACTTGTTTATAAATGCGAAATGCAAAGCTTTTAATTAATTAAATGTGTTTCCAATCCATGCATGAGAAGGTTCTTGTTTATCTGACGAGATGAGGTTGGTTCGATAGTAAAATCTCTCACACCTGCACCACGAGGTTGCGAGTTCGAGTCTTCGCTCCTCCCCAAAAAAACTCCGATTTATGTAATAGTATGATATTTTTTTTTTAAAAAAAAATCTTGTTGGTCCTAAATCCGAATTCATTAAATCACAATCTACTATATTATTATTATTATTATTATTATTTTATATAAAAAGTTCTTCTGATTGATTCACCTTTTACCCTTATGTGATTTAATTAATGAGTAATGTTAAATATCCTACCTACAATCCCACCATTTTTATCACAACTTATGTGACAGATGCGTCACTTGATGAGTGAATACATATTAATTGTAATTTATCTTACTTACTCATGTATCCACTCTACAATTAATGTATATCCACTCATTAAATGACAACCCAACTACTATATGTATTGGGATGAAAATTGTGGGATTATAGATGGGATGTATAGCATTACTCCTAATTAATTTAAGAGTAATGTTAAACATCCCACCTAAAATCTCACTTTTTTCATCCCAACACGTGGCATGTGAGGTGTCAAATTGTGAGTGGATGCCCATTAATGATACTTTATCTCACCTACCACATGTATGCACTAATCATTTGACATTTCAAGTGCCACATGTGTTAGGAGGAAAAATATGAGATTTTAGGTGAGATGTGTAGCATTTCTGTTAATTTAACGATGACCAATGACTTCACTGTAGTCAGTGTGGGGATTGAGATATAAACTGTCTTAAATTCTTCTTTTCTGCAATGACTCACCAAAAGTCTGAAACATCCTTGGCTGTAGCCTCACGTCATAAATTAGACCGGGCACAAATACTCATCTGTCCCTCTCTGATTAACTCACAAAAAAATGGCTGTGAGTCCAACTAGTAAAGTTATATATATAGTAAGATGACCTTCAAATACTATACCTTTTGGTTAAATAATAACAATCTAATGTCATCATGATGCATGAGATAATATTGAAGATTTTATGGAAGATTTTGAGTTTTAAACATATTTTTGTAATAATATATATTACTATATTTCTATTTATTATATATTAGTTAGGTAGTTAATTATTTTATTATTTGATTTTATTAAATTAAATCTAATTTCCTTATTAGATAGGTTTTAATTTCCTGATTTTCATAAATAATTTTTATTTTTAGTTTTGTTTTTGAAAAGTTTAATTTTAGTTTCTTATCAATTAACTATTATATATGTTGGCTTTTTTTTTTTTTTTTTTTGAAGAATCACAAGAACCGTTACGATAGGACTGTCGGGACCTGCCGAGATCAAATAATATATGTGCGTCCCAGATATTTACTCCCATAACGGAAGATACTACTCCCACAGCCCGAGAAGAAAACTCCATACACATGCTTGTAAAATGCGTATAAAGAGATTTGAACCCCTCACCACTTACGTAGAAGGAAGGTGCACTACCGGCTCTACTAAAAGATGATATGCATATTGGCTTTTAATATTTCTTTTCTTTTTCCTTTTAATGAAACAGGGATAAAATCGCTAGATCATTATTTAAAATATAAATGAGTTAATTTGTTAACCATTTGTTAACAAATGGACATATGTCAACATGTGGGGAGGGGGGTGAACAGAAATGAACTGCTATAAGAAATGAAGGGTAGTAGGGCAGAACATGGTCGAAATGCATATAGTGTATAAGATGCAATGCAGCTCCTACATTAAGGGGCTGTCCGGTAAATGTATTTGGTGGTTTTTTTGTTTTCCTTTTCCAAAAACAATTTCAAAAATGTGTCTATTAGCCATTTTTCATTTTATTCTGTTTTTTATTTTGTTTTCAAAAAATAAAAATAAATGAAAAACATGTTGTTTTTCATTTCGTTGTTTCTCATTTTTTTTAAAAAATTTTTTTTTTAAAAAAAACTGACCTAATTTTTTTCTTCTTCTTCATCCGACAACCTGGTCCAATGGTCAGTTTCCAATTTTCTTCGTTCGTGACTGGTTTGCCTCCATTCTTCTTCATCGTCTTCTTCTTCATTGATAGAAAAATTAGAGCTTGGAGTAGCCGACGCCGGAGGAGTATCTCACCTCCTCCGGCATCGGAGCCGCCAGTAGATCGGCTCCTTTATTATTTTTTAAAAAAAAATGCTTTTTTTTTTCTCATTTGCTTTGGAGGAGAAGATCCATCGATCTGCCCTTTGTATCTTTTTTAATTTTTAAATTTATTTTTCCTTTTATTTGAAAGATTTTATATTTAATAAAAATTTAATATTTATTTAATAAAAATGAATATAATTATAAGTTCAGTTGATAATTACTTGTGATGAATTTACAAATTATGATTGTAATATTACTAATTATTTACCAAATTGTTCTACCATTTTAGGTTTTTTTTTTTTTAATTTTTTTTTTCTTTTTTTTCTTTTTTTTCTTTTGAAAGATTTTAATATATATATATATATATTTTTGTTTAGGAAGTTAATGAGTTATTATGAGTTTTTTTTTTAATATTTTTAAATCATGAGTTATTTGATAATTATTTGTGATGAATTATTGACCCTTTTTTTATTCAAATTAAAAAATTACACTAGAAAAAATTATAGGAAAATTATAACTTTTTGTATTTTTCTGTTAACCTATCAGAATACAACTTTCAGTATTATATGGCATTAGAAATGTTTTTGGATTTCGAAACTGAAATAAAAAATATTAAAAAAAGAAAAAAACAGTAATTGAAAAACGCTTATGGGACGTGCCTAATCAACTACACTCCTACTAAACCGTACGTATTTAATGAATACACCGTGTTTGATTGGGATAAAAAAGACTGAGATTATATATAGTCTTCGTCTTCATTTTCAAAAGCGTCTTTTTGGGTATGAAATCCAAAGCTTTAAAATGTGTTTCCATTATAAGATTTTTGTCGGTCCTCTTAAATGCTGCCACCTCATCATAAGGTAATTCACTCACAATCTGCTTTACTGTACAATTCTTCTTATGGATTTCTTAAACAAATAATTATTAATTACTAAGAAAATGTCCGAAAGATCCTTGTCCTATAGCATTTTATATCTATATGGTCGAACATTAATTAAATTAAATGTTAACTAAGAAAAATATTATCATAAAAAGAAAGCTCCTGCTATAAAATAACCATACCATAAATCTTTGTAGTAGTAGTGTTCATTTAGTTTGATAATGTCACAGGTTTAAGTCTCTTCTACATATGCGGTATTTTAAGAAAAAAAAAAATTATTGGGATTGTATAAAAAAAAAACAGCATTAATTTGTAATGAATTTTAGCTATTTGTATCATTAAAAATTCACTCTTCTCAGATTTTTTCTTGTGTATTAGTTGAAGATCTCAAATTTAAAATAAAATCTAATACACGTTACTCTCTAATAGAAACAATAGAGATATCTAGAAAAATCTTAAATATAATAAAATATATGACTATAAATATTAAATAGTAAAGTCATAAAAAGTAATATGAATGTGAGAAATGGAGGATGAAAATTTGGTGAAATAAAGTGTTGCATTATTTTATGTTTTACTTTGAGACCGAAAAATTGTAGTAAAAGTTTTCTACGAAAGCCAACAACACTATATATATATATATATATATATAAAGTAGTCTTTACAAAATAAAAAATTTCAACTTTTTTATCCTTTAAATATTAAATACTACAATAATTCAACCTTTTGCAGAATCGAGTATCACATACGGTACTGCAATTTGCAATTTCGTTAAAGTTTAAATTTGGTAATTATTGCTTAATTTAAGCCTAGTAAAGTTAAGTCAACAAAAGATATAAAACTTTTTCAGGAGTCACGACCCTGCAATTAATAAAAGCCACTTTTTTTCTTTTTCTTTTTCTTTTTAATATGATACGTAATGTTACGATCTACCAAAATCAATCATTATATATAAGGTTTGAATACTGTTGCTATAATACATGAAGAAACGTTTTTTTTATTATATAGTTGAAAAAACGTTCAAAAATCTCGTGTGAATGAATGTTAGAAAATCCTTTCTCAGTTTTCACATTTCATGGGTCCATATATATAACTTTGTGTCTCCTTCATAGAAAACAATTGCACTCCTTTTAATTGTAAGAAGTCTCTGGTTTCTTGACTTGAGTCAATCAAAGAAACCAATTTACACTACACATCAGAATGAATTATTTTATTGAATGAAGTTGTTTGATTTCTAATTTCGTTTTTATTATTTTATGATATTTTAATTGGAATTGTGTAATTTTATTTGGTCTTGACCCAGCGACCATCGAATCAATGAAAAATGGGCCGTTTAAATGCCCAGCCCAATTAGAATTTGATATACCAACCATTTCAAAAGCTCATACTAGTCAAGGGGAATATGGATTATGGGCCGTTTAAAAGCCCGGCCCACTTCAATTTGGATCCACCAACCTTTTAAAGTCTATCTTTGATAGTAGACAAGCAAATCTAATTCTTTTTTTTTTTCTTTTCTTTTTTAAATAATTTTGAAGTTATATACGTTAATCAATTTAGTCATTTAACTCAACTTAGGAAACATATGAGTTAGGTTAATTCGGTTTAAACCGAACCGAACCGAATTTATGACCCATAAAATGTTATAACTTATAAGATCGGTAATTTTTTTATTTTTTTATTTTTTATTTTTTTTAATTAAATATTGTTTATACACCTGGGCATGAAAATTTAATAGATTCTTCATGACCTGGGCGTGTAAATTTCCATTTTCCAAAGTGGTACCAAAGCAATAAAACGTGAGTCACGTAAACAAGCAGGTCGGGTCCTACAAAGGAACATGTTCAATGGTGATCCTTTTTTGGATACTGCAATTGTTGATATGTATCTCAGTTGCGGTCAGTTAGCGTATGCTTGGTGTGTGTTCGATAAGTTGGGCGATAAAAGCAGTGTCGTAGTATGGAATGTGATGATTGGTGGGTTTTGTGAGAAGGGGTTATGGGATGTAGTTTGGAATTGTATTCACTAACAAAGAATGAGAGTGTCAAGTTTCTGTCAACCTCCTTTTCGACTGCTTTTAGCGCTTGTGGGAGTAGTGTGAAGATGTGAGTTTCGGGATGCAGGTTCACTGTGATGTGATCAAAATGGGATTCCAAAGCAACCCTTATTTGTATACTTCTCTGTTGACCATGTATGCTAAGTGCAAATTGGTTGAAGATGCAGAAGGGATTTTTTATCAGATACTAGATAAAGAGATTGAAGTATGGAATGCAATGATCTCAGCTTATGTTAACAATGGCCGTGCTTACGATGCTTTGGAAATTTATAATCAGATGAGAGTAAATGCAATCCCATATGATGCTTTCACTATATTAAACATATTCTCATCAACCAGTATGATTGGGTTACATGATTTTGGTAGGTCGGTTCACGCAGAATTGATCAAAAAACCTATACAGAGTAATATCGTTATACAAAGCACTTTACTGACCATGTATACAAAGTGTGGGAGTAATGCTGATGCTAACTTGGTTTTCAGTACAATGGAGGAAAGGGATGTGGTTGCCTTTGGCTCTGTGATTTCAGGTTTTTGTCGTAATAGTAAATTCGAGGAGGCTTTGGGATTTTTCAAAGCAATGGAGGCTGATGGGGTGAAACCGGATTCTGATATTATGGTAAGTGTTATTAGTGCTTGTTCAGGACTGGAGAATGTAGATTCAGGCGGCCAGCTACATGGATTCATCATTAAAAAGGGATTTCAGCTGGATCTTTTCGTGGCTAGTTCCCTGATAGATATGTATTCCAAATGCGGTTTCCTAGATTCGGCTGAAAAGGTATTTTCTGGAATGCCACATAAAAGCCTTGTCACTTGGAATTCTATGATCTCATGCTATTGCCGCAATGGTCTCCCGGAGCATTCAATAAAGCTTTTTCCTCAGATTCTACAGCATGGCTTCCATCCAGATTCTGTATCCATCACAAGTGTTCTTGGTGCAATTTCATCCGTTGCAGCATTGATTCAAGGGAAGATTGTACATGGATATCTAACTAGGCTTGAGATTCGATGCGATATTCAAGTGGAGAATGCATTGATTAATATGTATATCAAGTGCGGATTCTTGGAGTATGCACAGTATATCTTCCAAAACATGATTCCGAAAGACTTGGTGACATGGAATTCGATGATTGCTGGTTACGGATCTCACGGAGAGTGCCTTAAAGCAATGAGGTTATTTGATGAGATGAAGAGTTCTGGAATAAGACCTGATGCTGTAACATTCCTTTGCTTGCTTTCATCTTGCAACCATTTGGGTCTGATTGAGGCCGGACAGAATCTGTTCCAATCCATGAAAACGGAGTATGGGATTGAGCCTAAAATGGAGCATTATGTAAACATGGTTGATCTCCTAGGTCGAGCTGGACTCTTGGATGAAGCTTACGAATTTGTCCGAAGCATGCCCGTTGAACCTGACAGAAGTATTTGGTTGAGTTTGTTGTGTGCCTGTAGAGCTCATCGTAACGTAGAGCTAGGAGAACTGGCAGCTCAAAACTTACTGAAGTTGGAACCAAGCACAGGCAGCAATTATGTTCATCTGTTGAATCTGTATGGAGAAGCTGAATTGTGGGACAAGGCAGCCGATTTACGAGCCTCGATGAAAGAGAAGGGGTTGAAGAAGCATCCTGGTTGCAGTTGGATTGAAGTGAAGAACAGAGTTGATGCTTTCTTATCAGGAGATTCATCATCTCCAAGGACAACAGAGATCTATGAGACATTGAATAGTCTTAGAAGAAAAATGAGAAAGAAAATAGACAATCATGTTAGTGTTGATTGAACCCTTTAGAGACCATAAAATTTGACCAATGTTTTTTTGATTTTACAGTCAAACGTATTCTGATTATTCTTTTTACAATAAAATCTTCAATAGAATGGCATACTTGCTGCTTGTAATTGTGAGAGAGACCGTTATTGCAATGGAGGAGAAAAAGGGGACAATTATTCTCTTTTGCCCTCCTCAGGATCTTCTCCGAGCCCAAAAACGTGAGGTTCCACAGCAATTGAAACCTTCCTTTCTTTTCTTTCCACTATGGTTGCTAAATCTCCGGCTACCATGACTTCACTGCTCGTGAGTGAGACACCCTCCTCTTCAAGGTCTTCCCCCGTCTCCTCTGAATATGCATATCTGCACAATCATGAATTGGATTAACATCATGCAGATTGTCGATTAAGCAGATTGTCGATCGTCGATCGGCGCCGGCCGTTGGGTCACCAAGTTTTTCCCACAGATAACAGAGTCTCCATTTTTGTTTTCTTCACGAACGAAAACGAAAAACTAAAAGAGAGTTAAAAAAACCAGAGTCCACGTGTGTTTTTTATTTTCCTCAAAAATACATCAGCGTTAAATATGACGTGTGTGAGCACATCAGTTAAAGTTGCTGATATATCATAGTACGTCACCGTAGATTGTTTGGGTGTACAGACATATCAGTAAAACTGTTGACATGCTTGACCACGTCATGTCCAGACATCTGTTAATGACGTGGAAAAAACGTCGGTAAAAGTGAGTGACGTGCTCACACACATCAGCGAGGAGTGAAAAAAATAATCGTTATAAATATTGAAGGGATATGACGTCGTTTGTTGAGTTGTGTTTCAGTCGTCATCGTCGTCCGTCGACATCCAAGTTTTCCAGGTCTTTTCGTGATCCACTTCACGTTCACAGTCTCATTTTCAAACTCCCAAAATTTCCCACAAAGAATCCACCTTTACTTTTCACTCTCAACTCCTCTTCTTCCTCCTCCTCCACCACCACCCCTCCTCGCTGTGTTGCAACTCCTTCTCCGCCGCCAAACTCCGACCATGACTCCGACCCGGTTGCCATCACTAATATCTCTCCGGAAAGGACCCGGGACCGCCGCAAAATTGCCAGAGTTTCCTGGGCAAAACTTGTCAGGTGGTCTCGCTCTTGGAGGTCCAAGGCCCCAAACTGACATACTCGAACGCACTAAAAAGGTCTCTTTTCTCCTCCTAATTTTAAATCTACAATTTTTTTTCATGGTTGATATGATTTTTAATTTGTTTTTGTAGTTCTAGTATGGTGTTTAGTATGAAAGTATGTTAAAGTTTTGATTTTTATCTGTTCTCTTGATTTTTTATGTACAATTGTTTCATGGTTGATGTGTTCTAATGATGGTGTTTATGGTATCAAAAATGTTAATTTTTTATATAATTTTGTTGGTTTGTTTGTTAGGTGGTGGTGGTGCTTGGTGGAGGGTCATTTGGCACAGCAATGGCAGCTCGTGTTACCAATAAAAAGAATCAATTGGAAGTTTATATGCTTGTTCCTGACCCGCTTGTTTGTCAATCCATCAATGAGACACACTGCAATAGGTGAGTTTTTATGCTGCTAACCAAATCATTCAATAAATTGAATAAATGTACATGATGATAAGGACTTGTGTAATTATACCCTTTTTTTTTTTTTTTTTTTCATGTTGTTTATATTCTATTTCATGATCAGTCGGTACTTCCCGGAACACAAGCTGGCTGATAATGTGATTGCAACAACTGATGCCAAAACTGCCTTGCTTGGTGCTGACTACTGCCCCCACGCTGTACCTGTGCAGGTCTTTCAAGTTCCTATAATGTTTTCATTCTTCCCTTACTTGGAAGTTTTGTGATTTTGAAAGCGTTCTATACAATCTTGTATCGCATTATATAGTATTAATCTTCACTGGCGATGGAAATAATTAAGTTGTTGCGCTATTTTTGTGTATGAAGTGAAGGCGAATGCCTGAATCTCGACTCTTTTAATGCAGTTCAGTTCGTCTTTTCTGGAGGGCATTGCGGATTATGTTGATCCAGGCTTGCCTTTTATATCCCTCAGTAAAGGCTTAGAGTTGAATACACTGAGGATGATGTCTCAGATTATTCCCCGAGCCTTGAAGAACCCTCGTCAACCTTTTATTGCATTATCGGGTCCTTCATTTGCACTGGAATTGATGAATAAATTACCAGCAGGTGACTGTTTGTATGGAAAAAACTACACCAGTATAGACATTAAAAGCTATAAGTTCAAGTGATTGACGATTTTGAGTAGTATCATAGTACTTACACTGCTTTCCGCTTTTGCAGCAATGGTGGTGGCATCAAAAGACAAAAAATTGGCAAAAGCTGTGCAGCAGCTACTAGCTTCTAGTCATTTAAGAATTATCACTTCAAGGTAGAGGATCTTCAATGAATATGAAATGAAAATTTTTACTTTTCTTTTGTAGCTCATACCCTCAATTTCTTAGATATTCTATATTTGCCTTATGTTTCCAATCCGCTTTAGTTTCTCCTATCTCTTATTAAGACCTTGTTTCTAGGTTAGTGTAGTCTAGGTTTTTGTGGTTTATGCTTTGTTAAATTAAGAACGACACGGATAAAGTGAAGTATTGTGTTCAGCTTGTAACCCCTAATGACTCCAGTGATGTTACAGGGGTGGAAATTGCAGGTGCACTAAAGAATGTTCTTGCAATAGCTGCAGGGATTGTGGATGGGATGAATCTTGGCAATAATTCTATGGCAGCCTTGCTCAGAGATACGATGGCTGGCAACAAAGGTACATTGTGGTTTCTATACTTAAGAAATTATTTCCTGCCTAATTTATTTTCAAGTCGTTACACTTTAGTAAATACACATGATACCGTACAAACATCAACATTTGTATAAGCTTCTATTTGATGTTTATACTATATGATGATGCTGTGGAAGCCAACGTGGAAAAGAGTTTTATGTTATTTCGGCGAAACATGCATTTATTTTGACCCTGGTTTGAACTCTCCAAATAAGCAAGAAATTCCTTATAGTACGATGTTGGTACAACTAGTAATGTTTTATAGTAAGATGACCTTCAAATACTACATGTTTTTGTTAAATATTAACAATCTATTGTGATCGGTTATAAAAATCTATTGGGATCAGCTATTTATCAAAATTAGTAATACAAAATCCACCTATAAAACGAGATATGATGTGTTGTATGTTTATTTTGGATAGATAGATATCGATGGCATCAAGTGACATCTCAACTATCACGTGTGTTGGGATGGAAATATTGGGATTGTAGATGGGATGTTTAGCATTATTCATATTATAAATATTATAACAATATCACAATCAAATTCAAAATTAAAACCTATGGGTTTATCTCAAGCGTATCTTTTTTTTTTTTTTTTTTTAACAGCAAATTTATTCATAAGGCGAGGCACGCCAAGCAACAATCAAACAGAGAAACGCTACAGCAAAACGAACAACCCCAGGGCATTGCCACCAAATCAAAATAGAGCAAACTGACCAACAGCAAAAACAAAACAACAAAACAGCATGGAGTGCTACAGACAACAGAGAACATCCCACAAACAAAGACACAAACCTCGACCTCCAGCCAACCACGGCTACAACAGACCCATCATGCATCACAAGCACGGACATATTAAGACTCCTTTGCTCTGCTGCCTTTCGCTCCATCCAACTCTATTTGTGCCTGCAAAGATGAAGGAGCATGTCATATGTCTAAACCGATCTGACTCCCTAAGTAGATTTTACACAGTATTGCTTTATTCAACTCACTTTGACATATCAAGGGACTTTGTACCCGATATGAATTTTGTATACAATATCTTTGAAAATAATGAGCTGAATATAAGTAGCTAGCTTATTTTTACAGTAGCAGAATTGTTTTACAATTAAAAGAATGACTTGTACTTACTGATCAATTTCTTCTTCTGCGTCTTCCGGTCAGTCTTCCCACCTTTCTATCAATCATGTTCACAATCCACTCTGGTTTTCCTGTTGATAATACAATATATCCCGTTGACAAGCCAATCACCACTCCACATCCATAACCCATCAAACTAATTTTCCAATCAAACCAGCTTGTAGTATCATGTTCATCCTCTGGTTCATCCTCTGGTTCATCTTTAGGTGGTGCAATTTCTCTACATTCTTCTGTCAGCGGAAAGCCGCACAAACCCCAGTTCTCGATATAGCTATCATTCTGAAACGTACCAAATTGGTTCCCTTGAGGTATAGGTCCCACGAGCTGGTTGTACGATAGGTTTAGAGCTGAAAGAAATGTCAAACTTATCAATTGATTAGGAATCTCTCCCAGAAGCCTGTTTGAAGAAAGGTCTAATGATTCCAATTCTGTCAAATTCTCAAAGGATAACGGAATATGACCAATTAGATAGTTATGAGAAAAGTTGAGGACTTTGAGAAATTTCAAATTTCCAACTACATCTGGAATTTGTCCACGAAACTTGTTGCTTGACAAATCTATAGTTGTGAAAATGGTTAGGATTTTCTCCATATGGATATCAACTCCTTTCATTGTCACCACTATAGAATATTGGTAAATTGTAATAATAGGTTTAATGCCCATGTATTGCAACTTTCCTCCAGCTTCACTAACATTCATCATGGCTTTGAGCTTTCCGAAATACTCCATCGGCAAAGAACCGTTAAAATTGTTTTTTGAGAGATCAAGTATTCTCAACTTAGAGAATGAATTCTTTGCCTTAGAATCTCGAACAGAACCAGAAAATTTATTGGAACGGAGAACAAGAACCTGCAGCTCTGGGAGGATTCCTAACCAATGCGGAAAGGTATCATTTATCTTGTTATTACCAAGATCTAGAACTTGGAGCGCTGTACAATTGACAAGGGACAGGGGTACAGGCCCTTCAAGATCATTGTTGTTGAAGTTCAAGGTCTCCAAATTATAGCATCGTGCAAATGTATCAGGGATGGTGCCAGAAAAACTATTATTCTGCAGATCCAGCACGTCGAGAGAGCTGCTAAAGTTTCCCATGCATTTTGGAATGGTGCCACTCATGTTGTTATTGGAAAGATCAAGCACCAAAAGGAATCTCATATTGCAGATACAATGAGGTATCTCTCCTGTCAACTGATTGTTTGAGATTGATAATGTAAGTAATCCAAGCGGTAGGACACGAGGAAGTTTTCCTTGAAGCAAGTTGGAACGGAGGTCAAGAGTGACAAGACCAGGGGCGTACCCAGGAAATATTTACCGCCCGGGCTAAATTATATATATAAATTATTTTTTCTCGGTACACACTAATATTATAAAGTCAACTCTTTAACTATTAATAGTTATTTATCTATTTGTATTTAGTCAATATATTATAATACTTAATTAATGACTCACAAACTCTCTCACACTAAATTTATTAAATTCGGTGTGTATTATAGAGAAAACTCTGTGATTTTCTTCCTCAATGCACATGGAATTAATAACGTTAGTGCAAGACATGCAAGTCATTTATTAAGAATAAACAAAAAAATTATAATTCTTAATAAAAGTATTTGTTTATTTTTTTAATAATAAGATGATACCAATTCAATAATGGACTACTCAATAATATGAAATACATTATAAAATTTATGCATAAACAATTATTTAAACTTATAGGTTAAAAAATATATATTTAAACTTGTAAACAGCTTAATTCTATAATGTTAGAAGCCATAATATTATGTGTATTTTTACAATGAACAATAAAATATTTACATTTCACTAAATTTAGATAAAATATTATAGTTTTATAATATTATTAAACCTTAGGGATGTTTATGTAATTATACCTTTATATATTGAATTTTTTTTTTTCTTAGAGGGCTGCCCGGGCTACAGCCCGGGCAAGCCCTCTCCTATGTCCGCCCCTGGACAAGACTATTCTGAATGGGAAGTTGCTCGATGCTTCCTGTGAGGAAGTTGTGGGACAGATTAAGATAGTTCAAAGTGTCCTTCCCCATATCACACATCCAGTTGGGAATCGTACCATGGATTTTGTTGTCAGAAAGGTCCAGCAACCCTAGATTGGGAGCTTCAAAGGATGATGAGTTGACTAATTTGAACGATGATAAATTATTATGGGAAAGATCGAGAATAACAAGTCTTTTTGGAAACATGTAAGGCTCTAGAATTCCACTTAAATTGTTTGAAGAAAGATGCATTGTTGTCAGATTCTCAAGTTCAAAGATTGAACTTGGGATCGAGCCATGTAACCTGTTATTATTCAAATAGATGTGCTGCAACGAGTTACTCAGATTTTCACCAATGTCTATTGGTATTGCCTCGAGTTGGTTAAAGCTAAGAGACATGTCGCTTAATAATGGTAGAGTAAACAAGCTAGACAGTATGGTCCCATTCAGAAAGTTGTTATTTAATACAATTTTTGTTAAACTTCGAAGCTCACTTATAAAAGAAGGAATTGGACCGGAGAGCTGATTTCTTGACAAATCTAAATATTCAAGTTGCGTTAAGTTGACAAAAATTTCTGGAATTCCACCAATGAAATTGTTGACCGAAAGATCAAGCAAACTAAGATTACGAAGATTTGAAAAAGATGACGGGATATTACCAGTGAAATTGTTGACTGAAAGATCAAGCTCAAAAAGGTGATGAAGATTTGAAAGAGATGACAGGATATTACCAGTGAAATTGTTATGAAACATATGCAAATATCTAAGTTGTGTAAGGTTACCTATAGATGCAGGAACTGACCCAATGAATTTGGAGTAATACAGTTCCAAATGCGTCAAAGACTTTAGATTGCCGATGGAATCAGGTAATTGTCCCGAGAAGCTGGTGTGAGAGACATTCAAATGTGTCAAAGACTTTAGATTGCTGATGGAATCAGGTAATCGTCCTGAGAAGCTGGTGTGAGAGACATCCAAATGTGTCAAAGACTTTAAATTGCCGATGGAATCAGGTAATCGCCCTGAGAAGCTGGTGTAATAGACATTCAAATGTGTCAAAGACTTTAGATTACCGATGGAATCAGGTAATCGTCCTAAGAAGCTGGTGTGAGAGACATCCAAATGTGTCAAAGACTTTAGATTGCCGATGGAATCAGGTAATCGTCCTGAGAAGCTGGTGTTAGAGACATCCAAAATTTGGAGGGGATTGCTCCAATTAGCCTTTGGAAAAGATCCTTCCAAGTAGTGATTGCTGCTTAAGTTGAGGACTTGTAGGTATGGAAGGAAAAAGAGGGTGGAGTTGGAAGGGATGATACCGTTTAGGTCGTTCCCACTGAGATCAAGGCCAGTAACGTGACCCTTGCCCATATCATCACAAGTGACTCCATTCCATGAGCAGCAATCAGTATCCTCCTCCCATTGATTCATAACAGAATAATAGTCATCGGTAAGGTGTTGCTTAAATTGGAGTAAAAGAGAAGCTTGGTCATTAGAGCAGAGTTTTGAGTGAGTGAGTGAAAAATGCAAGAGGAAAAGTTGAAGAAAGACAAGTTGATAACAACATCTACTTAACCAACCCATTTTTCACACAAATTATGATCGATGGTATTTGGTATATATAGATGAGAAATATGGAGGGCAGCAGGCAACCGTATTTCATGGGTCTAAAAGAGACTGATGATAGTCTTCGTCTTCATAAGCTTTTTTTTTTTTTTTTAATTAATTCAACCTACTTTTACTATTCAAATTAAAGTTCTGATTGATTGCATATGCAATAATTACTAAAGAAATTAATGTCTCAATCATCCTCATCCTCGTCTGTAACATGTAATATCAATATGGTAGTCTCGCACTGTATTCTATACATCTGTCAAATATTCTGAATATTTGAATATCAAGTGACTAATTTATTTGCAAATTAACTCCAGTTTTTTAAAAGGATTTGACAGAGTTGTGAGCACCGTATTAATATTAATATATGCACTCAACTCTGAAATGTCCATTTTCTCCATTTTGTTCTCAAATCCATCCTATCCATTGGAATATGTCTCCATCTTTCCGATTATATACATCTTCCATGGTTAACACCCGATCAATTCCAATACATGTCTCAAATTCATGATTGACCTCCATTTTTTTTTAGAAAAAAAATTCTTAATTTCTGTGGACTGTTAAATTAAAATCTAATCATGGCTAGTAATGTTATAGTAAGACGACCATATGTAATATCCTTCGAAGACGTTTAATTGTGATGTAGGACAATTGGCTTTGGAGTTTGAAGAAGAGATGGACAGAAAATTGGCTAAAAGAGCTGCTCCGAAGAAACGGGCATAACTTTTAGCTCGGTCGTCAAATTTCCTATTATAATATGTTTTCGGAAAGGGTTTTCAGTGCTCCATACCGTGGAAACCTGGGCTAGCCCGGTTGACGTCGTTTTCATCCTCAAATTTGCTATTTAGTGCAGGCTGTTGGGCAGTTGAAGTTTTTTTTATTGTTTTTTGGTTTTTTGTTTTTAGTGTCTTTTGTTTAGAGGAAGGCTATTTTGGTCTTTTGCTTCAATTAGGATTTTCAGAGACTATTTAAGGCTCTTTGTTTTCAGTTTCAAGATGATTGAATAATATTATTATTTTGGTTTTCAATTAACTTTCTGGTGGATTCCAGTTTGAGTAACCTTAGGGCTTATGCTGGTAAACCCTAGAACTTCAGTTCTGCGTTAAATTGGCACACCACTGAAACCTAATTAAAACTCTGAATGTACTGTCTAATTTTTCAATTTTAACTAGTTTCACTAAAAAAAAAAAAAAAAAAAAAATTTTTTTTTTAAAAATGATAAAAGGAAAAAGTATTGAAAATTAAGCTTCCTCTCTATATATGTATGTAATAACAAAATTAACAAATTATCATAAGAGGTAATTTTTGTAACGGGTTATAAATGTCATAGTAAGACGAGAATAAAACCACCTTTGGCAATTTTTTTATATATAAATAATGATGCCTAATGATCATTAAGATGTAACTAAAAATTGAATGAATTGCAACTCTACAAGCAGCGATATCAATACCATGTTTTTTGTTTGTTTTGATATATTATATTGCACCCGGAACATTGTCTGAATAAAATAATATAATTTACCATCAAGTCACATTTAACAATGTAACTTACTACTTTGGTTAGAATTTCTTGGTAATTTATGTTTCTATTACAAATTGACATTTTCATAGTACTATGAAAAGGGGAATGCTATATATCTTTCCAATTTACCTTTCTTTTTTGTCTTGGTGAGTTATGAGGAGCTGTAAATCATAACCAAATGATATTTAACAAAGTCAGTCAATTGGTCCATCGGTATCTCGCATTCAATTGACGCCCTCAGCTTTTTTTCACAAAGATCAAAATTGTAGTTTGCCTTCCAAGTCAATATATTTGGTTTTGATTTTATTTGAATAATGAAGTGGTTTAAATTTTCCATTGTGTACGTAAATTAATCGATCTTGGACGTTTTGTCTGCTTCTTACTTGAAGTTTAAGGGTTTTAAATTTTCTGCGTAATTAGCGCAAATTTTGTTTCTATTGCATTTATTTAAAGATGCACGCTGTATTTATAAAGAATTGCTTTCAATAATTTCTTAAAATCTATAGTTTTAAGGGCTTTGGAGGTATCTCCAAACTTGGTAAGTCACCTTCCAGCATTTGCGGTGCAATTGTCAATTTGTCATGGAAGTCCTATCTGTTAGATACATCGCTGTTCCACAACTGCCAGCTTCCAGCTCATTGTACAATATAGCAAGCGCACTAGCGCAGTTCCTCCTTTGAGCATATCTTAGCCAGCCCAAACTAAAAATCTAACAAAGTCAGTCAATTTCAGGACACATTTTCCATTTGTTTTTCCACAGAAGACCAACTCTATACCATGACATACACGGGTCATACTGGCCCTTTGGACCACTAATTGCATTAATTGCTTCATTGCATAGAGGTTGTGGACCGCTACAACGTGGGGGGAGGGGGTGGGGGAACTATGCCATGTGGTGTGATTGTGGCTGGACGCATGGTGCACCGAATCATCTCCCTAGTGAGGAAATACATTGATCGGCCGAATCCATGATTAATCGTCCAATCCACAGTTGAAATAAGAGCAGTGCTATTGGTACAACTTCTACCGGTCTATTTATGTCTCATTTTTTTTTAATTATGTAGTATATATTTTTTTCCTTTATCAAAATTACTTAAAAAGACATACAATTTAAGGAAAAAAAAATCTTCTACAAAGTAAATTTATTAAAACCCCACATTCCTTTTCTAAAAAAAAAAAAAAAACCACATTCTTATAATCCGGTTTTTGAAAAAAAAAAATCTTAACTCTTAAACCCTAAAATTTGCTTCTTACACACATACAAAATATTATGGAAGAGCCTGAGAAAGATATCAATCATATGGAAGAATTGTCTAAGAAAAATATCAAACATCTGGAAATTTTTTATGAGAATGATATAAAGCATCTGCAAGAACTGTCTACAACGATATCAAACATCTATAAGAATCATCTAAAAATGATATCAAACACCTGGAAACAATTCCTTCTCTAGAAGTTTAATGTTTACTTTTTCTTTAGAATAACATCAAACCGTCATTGTGTTGAAGCAACCTTGTTATTTTTTTCTTTTTTCTTTTCCACCATGAACTAAAACGAATAAAAAAAAAAACTCCACAAAAAAAAATTAAGAACAAAAAAAATTGTTCAATGGAGGTGTGAGAGAGACGTATACAGAGATCACAGATGGGGTTTAATTTTGAAAAATAAGTAAAAATGGTAGTTTTGAAAATAAATCAAAAAGATTAATAAAAACATTTAATTTTATTTAATTAAATCAATTTTTTTTAAAGTGACATATAAATAGACCAGTATGGGTATGCCAATAACACTACTCTTAAAAAAAAGTGGCTCTATTGCTATCCAAAATAGTCCTTGTCACACCCATTTTCTCTTCACACCCACTGTAAAAATAAATAAATAAATAAATTGAAATTAAAAAATTTACTATTTGCAAGCTTTAAAATGTCAAGATTAACCTTAAATATTAATAACCATATTATAATTAATTTCTTCTATTCAAACCAAAATAAAATCAATTTTGGGTGAAGAACCATAAATCAAATAAACTTTTGACATCTTTTTTTCTCTTTCTGTCACGCAAGATCCAATTTAATCTAGGTGACTATAAATTTTACGGTTTTTCTTGTGCTCTATAACATGCAATTGTATACCAAAAAAAAAAAAAAAAAAAATTTGTTTTGTTTTTGAGTGGAATAGTCTTTTTTTTGGTGTGCAGCTATATGGGATATAATAGGATATCAGTATATAACAGTATATTTAAACCTTTTTTTTTTTTTTTTTGTCTTGGGTCTTCTCTTTTGTCCAGACTTTATTCTTTTCTTTTTTTTTGAAAACACATACACGAAGACTTTGGTTCCACTGGGTTGTGATAAAATTTATCGTTGGGTTATTTATGGTAGTTGGGATTTTATTTGGTTATTAATGAAATTGAAATTGAAATTGAAATTGTTTATATTCAAAAAAAAAAAAAAAAAAAAAAAAAAAATTGAAATTGTTTGGTGCCAATTTGTTGGGAGTAAATGGGTGTAGAAAATTACTCCAAAGAGTAATATTTGATAAAAGGGTTAATATTAAAAACCTTCTCTCACCTTTGAAATATTATTAAATGTATAGTTACAAATTCTTTTATGTTAGAAACCTCCCATACGGACTAAGACCGTTAGCATTCTGTTTATGTTGACTAAGTTTTACCATTAAAAAGTCTAAAATATCTCTATTTAAGTTTCAATTGTATAAATTGACTATTATACCTGCATACGTTTACTAAATAAAAATTAATAAAATGATACAAAATGAGGGAATGTTAACAATAAGAAATTACAAATGAACTAAAAGCATTGAAAGTAAAACAGAATATGCATTTATTTATGTATTAATGTTATAGTAAGACAACCATATGTAATATCCCTTGAAGACATTTAATTGTCACACCACCGAAACCTAATTAAAACTCTATGTACTATCTAATTTTTCAATTTTTACTAGTTTCGCTAAAAAAATTTTTTAAAAAAAATGATAAAAGGAAAAACTATTGAAAAGCTTCCTCTCTATATTTGTATTTAATAACAAGAGAAATTAACAAATTATCAAAAGAGGTAATTTTTGTAACTGGTTATAAATATCATAGTAATACGAGAATAAAACCACCTTTGGTAATTTTTTTTATGTATAAATAATGATACCGAAAGATCATTAAGATGTAATTAAAAATTGAATGAATTGCAACTCTGCAAGCAGTGATACCAATACCATATTAGACAAGTAAAAATTTGCCTAGTTCTTTTTTATATATATATATATATAAATAAAATAAAATAATTTTGAAGCTATATATATATATATTAACCGATTTAATTGAACATTGAAAGTGTGTCTATATGATTACTATTAACCTAGAGGAGTGACTGATTGTTTACCTATATTATTACCGATTTTCAATTAACAACAGTTTTGCTAACATACAACACAACCAAGTGTACACAAAATGCGGAAAATAAAGCACACTAGGATTTTTTTCGTGGAAACCACCCAAAGGGTAAAACCATAACCACGGGACTAACCGACCAATTAATTACAAAATTCATTGTATAATCGACTAATTACTCAAGTTGCGTCATCTAATCTAACTACTCTTTCACTCAGGGGTGGACCCATCTTAAGACTCCACCTCAAATTTTCAAAATACAAAATTGATTTTTGTTTATATACATATAAATAAATAAATAAATATATTTATATATATATAGATTTTCTATTATCAGTTCGTCCTGACAATAAATATATCATGACGAAGAATGTAAACCACTAGATTTACATACTTTGACTTAAAGTGCATGTACTTGTCAAAACTTTTCCATAATTTGTGATTCACATTCTTCATCCTGATATATTTATTATCAGGATGAAATGATAATAGAAAGACTATGTGTATATATATAGTAACACTTAATGTGTTATATCAACTCTAAGCACAGCTACTTGTGTACCATATTTCCAAAATGATAAAAAAGTGAGTCAATGCTTGTCCTACAAAACAATGGACTACAAACTAAACCAGAGGCGGAACCCCATGGGCCCCCGCCCATAGAAAAGAAAAAGAAAATTATAGTTAAAAATTATAATTTTTTTTAATAAAAAAGAATATGAATTTTACATTTTAGCACCATGATGTTTAAGTTTTTATCATTTGACCCCCCAATTCCATAATTCTAGTTCCACCCTTGAACGAAACCGTGTTTGATGGAGCTAAAAGAGACTGATAGTCATGGTCTTCAAAGAATTGTTTATAAATGAGAAATGCAAAGCTTTTAATTAATTAAATGTGTTTCCAATCCATGCATGATAAGATTCTTGTTGGTTCCGACGAGATGAGGTTGGTCCGATGGTAAAATCTCTCACACTTGTACCACGAGGTTGTGAGTTCGATTTCTTCTCCCCCCAAAACCCCGATTTATGTAATAGTATAATACTTAAAATTAAAAAAAAAAATCTTGTTGGTTCTAATTCATTAAATCACAATCTACCATATTATTATTACTATTTTAAAAAAAGGTTATGCTGATTGATTCACTTTTTACCTTTTATGTGATTTAATTAACAGTTTGGGAATGCTCCCCAAGCTACTTTTGGGACCAAAAGTGATTCTAAATCAGTGATAGGGTGTTTGGTAAAATTTCTAGGAAGTGCTTTTGGCCACTTTTAGTTTTTCCCAATTGAGTTTTTGAAAAGCTAAAAATTGTAGCTTTTGGAAAACAGCTTCCTGGGGAAGCAGTTATGAAAACACGCATAAGCTGAAACATTAATGAATTTTGACCAAACTTTCTATTTTATCCCTAAAGTTGTTAAATTGGTTTTGACTTTGAGTCGATAAAGCGAAGAACTCCGGCGAGTCGATGACTATTGTATGATTTCTGGTGAGATGTAGTTGGTGAACGATTTGAGTTGGAACAAAGAGGGTTAGCGGGAGAGACGACAACGTCGATCGAGGGAAAGGAGTGAGAAGTTAAGGACATGGACATGGAGAGAGGAAGAACAAAGGAGGAAAGCCAAGTCGACTTTGGAGAGAGAGTAGCGGTTATGGAGGGAGAGAGCGAGGGAGAGGTGTTGACCAGTGATGGCGAGGGAGAGGAGTGTATTTGCAAGGAAACAGATAGACAGACAAACACACACACAGATAAAGAGAGAGGAGAGAGAGAGAGAGAGAGAGAATTGTGGAGCAAAAAAGTTATGAGAGAAAACCAAAAGTAACCATTGGAAACATTAAACTTTCGTTAGTAACCACTTTTGAAACTTTAATTGTTAATAACCATTTAAAAAAAAAAAAAAAAAAATTCAGTGTATGTCCATAAATTACAAGAGTACCCCTGAAATTAGTTTTTTTTTTTTTCAAAAAGAATTTCAAACTTGAAATCATGACTAAAACTTGAATGTTGAAACTTGAAATCATGCTCAATTTCTCTTCTTCCCAAAATTAGGTTTTTTTCTTTTTAAGTTTTTTCTTTGTTTTTTTTTTTCTGTTTTTTTTTTTTTTTTTTTTTTTTTTTTTTTTTTTTTTTTTTTTGTAGATTTGTGCGCCGGCGAAGGGGAAGCTTCGACGGCACGATGCATGACGGCGCTGTCGGCTGGGCGTGAAGGACGGCGTCACTTGGCGGTACGCGAATGACAGCAGCTCTGCCGCGAAGCCCAGAAAGTCACCGGCACTTGACGACCCTCAAAGCACACCGGCAAGAGAGAGATCGAGGAGAGAGAGAACAGAGAAAAGAGAAAGAAAAAAGAGAAAAAGAGAAAAAGAGAGAGAGTTTATTTGGGATGGTTTTTATATAAGGGTTTTCTAGTAATTTCTCAAAAACATGATTATTAACAATTAAAATTTCGTTTGTGGTTAAAAACGAATTTTTCATAATATATGTGGTTATTTTTAACAATTTCCACAAAGTTATTTATTTATGTTCTGTTATCATCTAATACGCTGACATGTTTAGACACATCATCCTTAACTTGTTAATGTGCCAGGTACGTCACACCTAACAACCGACATGTTAAGACATATCATCAGACCGACACACTGTACGATGAGGTGGCCTGATACGTCAGCAGATGTTGATGAGGTGCCTGCACAAGGAGGAAATCCATTGAGAACATTTTTGCTCACCCCCCCTCCAAGGGAGGTAACCATTACCCCCCTCTTGCATGGATGACATGTGTCATAGAGGAGTAAATTTTTAGACAATTTTACCCCTCCATAGACACATGTCATGTGTATGGGAGGGGGGTAATGCTTACCCCCCTTGAAAGGGGGGTGAGCAAAAATGGACTCAAATCCATTTATGCTGACGTGGTCAGCTATTAATTGATGACATGGCGATTAAGCCGTTGGTGGACACGTCTGGATTATCGAGTGGGGTCATCATCACTCAGGTCATAAACCCTAGTAGAGATTGATTTTGCTGTAAACCCTAAAATGGTTAAAATCACAGAGAAGAAGACGACGACGACGAACAAGGAGAAAATGAATAACAAGAAGAAAGAACCCGAAAGCGAAATATTCGCTTCGTGTTCCTTCTCCAGCCTCGGCCTCCACCCCTCTCTATGCGACCAGCTTCGTGGTTCTCTCTCTCTCGCTCTAATTTCTGCAACAAATCGGTGTCGTTTTGTTGTTTTTTTACATTCGTTTGATTTCAATGTCAATTCCACGATAAAAACCTAATTTTCATCCACAGATAGAATGGCCTTCGAAGCTCCGACACATGTACAGGCTCAGGCCATCCCTGTTATTCTCGCCGGCGAACACGTGTAAATCATCCTCTACTTTTTGCTTCTTCTTTTTTTCCATTTAAAATTCCATGTTTTTGTTTTTGATTGTATTTTCATGTGTAAAAATTAAGACTTGTTAATGCGGCTACTGGGACTGGCAAAACCGTGACGTATTTGGCTCCCGTTATACATCACTTGCAGGATTACACTCCACGAATCGACCGCTCTCGAGGAACTTTTGGTAAAGATGGTTTTTTTTTTTTTTTTTTTTCCTTCTTTTAATGGTTTGTTTTGTTTTTGGTTTGCAATCTGATAGTTTAATTTGATAATGTTGGTTGGTTGGTTGGTTGGTTTGTTAGCGTTGGTTCTCGTGCCAACGCGCGAGTTGTGTATGCAGGTTTATGAGATTTTGCAAAAGTTGTTGCACCGCTTTCATTGGATTGTCCCAGGTTATGTAATGGGTGGGGAGAGTCGGTCGAAAGAGAAAGCCAGGTTGCGTAAAGGTCGTTACTTCATAATTGTGTATGCATACTTCTTATTAATGATAACTTGTGTTTGTCTTTGCAATTAACTCGCTAACACCATGCGTAACTGTAAATTTAGTTTGCTAGAAAAATCATTTTACTATTGTTAAATGGAACGATAGCCTCACCATGAAAGTAAATGTTAGACGTTATTCGTTTCAGGAATATCTATTCTTGTTGCAACTCCTGGACGCCTTTTGGATCACTTAAAGAATACGTCTTCATTCATGCATACAAATTTGCGTTGGATAATCTTTGATGAAGCAGATAGGTATGGTTTTAGCATTTTTAGTTCAGATACTTTGCTGTAAATTTTCGATTCTTTTCTTTAAATTTTAACAAATCTTGCATCTACTATATATTTTCGATTCTTTGCTGACTCTGTTACTTTGTGATCTGCATTTTTACAGAATTCTAGAATTAGGATTTGGAAAAGAAATAGAAGAGATACTAGATTTTTTGGGTTCTAGAAAATCTGGGTCCGGCAGCAAGGGCAATGAAGTCCCTGAGTTTAAGAGGCAGAATTTGCTATTGTCGGCTACCTTAAACGAAAAAGTGAATCACCTTGCTAAAATGAGTTTAGAAAATCCAGTTTTGATCGGTATTGATGATAAGAAGGTGCAACCAGATACATTGCTTGAACAGAAGGGATCTGATATGAACAAAGAAGTGGAACAGCCAATAAAAATGACCAACTCTTCATCTGCAGACTACAATCTTCCAGCTCAGTTGGTTCAGAGATATGTGAAAGGTATATCTTGACATAATTTTTTTTCGTAGAGAACCTTGGCATTTGACAGAGTGATATAAAAATTAAAAATCTAGATGAATTTTTCTGCAGTACCATGTGGTGCACGGCTTGTAGTACTTCTTTCAATTCTAAAGCATCTTTTCGAAAGAGAAGCTTCACAAAAGGTAAGCCTATAAATTCTCATGATCTTTCAATGTTTTACGTATTCTACATGGTTTTAGTTCTTAAGATGCCTCATACAGCTTAAAAATGGTGGATATCAAATTTTTAACAACTTTATTAGATTTAAATTTAAATTATTCGCACGTCTTGTTTAAGTTAACTATTTGTTGTCTGATTTTGGAATAACTCATTTTCGTGACTTCTTCAGATTGTGTTGTTCTTCTCAACATGTGATGCAGTGGATTTTCACTATTCTCTGTTGAGTGAATTCCAGTGGTCACCCAATTCACAATCAGATGCAGAACATAAACAGCTATTTTTGAGATGCAAAACTCTTAGGTTACATGGGAATATGAAACAAGAGGATAGAAGAACCACATTTGGGGCCTTTCAGACAGAGAAGGCGGCGCTTCTATTATCCACTGATGTTGCTTCTAGAGGCTTGGATTTTCCAAAAGTTAAATGTATTATACAGTATGATTCTCCAGGGGACGCTACAGAATATGTGCATAGGTATTTACTGTCATCTTCCTGTTGGAATTTTTCATTTTCTATATCGATTGATCCTTTTTTGTAGCATTCAAGTGACATCACTGTTTTCCAATATATTTTTCAAAATCTCTCTAAATTATGTGCAAGTCACTTTGCAAACATTATGAAATTGCATACCCTTGATTGTGCTCGGTTTCATGTCTTTCAAGTTCCAAGCATTTCATAGTGTTGTGAGACAGTAAGTTATGTACTGGATCTTGATGTATGTTAAATCCGTAATGCAGGGTTGGTAGGACTGCTCGGTTGGGTCAAAGAGGAGACTCTCTGTTATTTCTACAGCCAATCGAAGTTGATTATTTACAAGACCTGGAGAAACATGGTGTATCGCTGGCAGAGTATCCTCTCATGAAGGTGTTGGACAGCTTCCCATTACATGGTCAGGTACCCCGTGGGAAGAAGTTTGTTTCCGTAGATTTACATCCTTGGGTCCTGACTCTGCAGAAAGCACTTGAATCGTTCATTCTCGCTGAGGTATGAGTCTGTCAACATCCTAAGAATGATTGTCATAGTTTTGAGTACATATTTTGTGAATATTCATTGACAAATTTTTTTAGTCTCTGTTTGGGTATTTTTATCAGATTTAATTCTACTAACACCATAATGATTCTAAGTTGTTTCTCTATCTGCTAAAAATTAATCTGCTGCCTCTGATGTTTCCCCTCAGCCAAAGATGAAGAACCTGGCCAAAGATGCGTTTTGCTCTTGGGTTCGTGCATACACCACCCATCGTGGTGAGCTGAAAGGGATTTTTATGGTGAAGAAACTTCACTTGGGACACGTTGCGAAAAGCTTTGCATTGAAAGAACAACCTTCCTTGGTTGGGAGGTCATTCCAAATGCAAACCAAGAAGAGGAAGAGGGATCAGAAGCAGAAGCAGAAGGGACCAATGAGAAAGAGAAAGGTTGCGAGTAAAACATGAATGCAAAACGCGACACCATCAATGAAAAAAATTTCCACCCAGCTGAGGGAAATATGCTGAAGTATGGGAACCAGATCACCATCTTATCAGAGAGAGAGGCTGTTGAGTCAGAGTTTTGACTGTAGATGATAATTTACTTCCAGAGCTTGTATTGTAGTATCAACATATATAGTCACACAAAAAGTTTTGACAAGAACATAATTTATAAATGATAGTTCATTTAAAAGTATATATTTGTTTGAGGTCCATCCTCTGCAACAATGCTGATATGCATTTGAAGTCATACATTTTCCGGCAACTTTCGTATTTGACACACTCACATTTCACTCCACCACCACCACTAACCTTGATCAATTACAAGATCAGAGACCTTGTTAAACAAAAGCAATACTTGGAAGCCTTGAAATTGTACTCTAAAAATCCGAACTTTCCAATCAGTACCACCAAGTTCACCTTCCCTTCTCTTCTCAAAGCCTGTGCGTCAATTTCGAATCTTTACAATGGAAAAACACTTCACGCCACAATCACCTACATGGGTTTGCAGTCTGACGACCCCTATATCACCGCTTCACTTATTGACATGTATGTCAAATGCGGGTCACTGGAAAATGCAGTCAAAGTGTTTGATGAATTGTCTGAGAAGGAAGTTTGTACTCGAGATGTAACGGTTTGGAGCTCTATGATTGATGGGTATTTTAGATTTGGTTGCATTTTGGAGGGTATAGGTCAGTTTTGTCGAATGCAACGGTTGGATGTGAAACCTGATGCATACTCATTGAGTATTCTACTTGGTGTTTGTGATAATGGGATTTTAGGGTGTAAAGAAGGAAAACAGATGCATGGTTATATTTTAAGGAACATGTTCAATGGTGATCCTTTTTTGGATACTGCAATTGTTGATATGTATCTCAGTTGCGGTCAGTTAGCGTATGCTTGGTGTGTGTTCGATAAGTTGGGTGATAAGAGCAGTGTCGTAGTGTGGAATGTGATGATTGGTGGGTTTTGTGAGAAGGGGTTATGGGAATGTAGTTTGGAATTGTATTCACTAGCAAAGAATGAGAGTGTCAAGTTTCTGTCAACCTCGTTTTCGACTGCTTTGAGCGCTTGTGGGAGTAGTGAAGATGTGAGTTTCGGGATGCAGGTTCACTGTGATGTGATCAAAATGGGATTCCAAAGCAACCCTTATGTGTATACTTCTCTGTTGACCATGTATGCTAAGTGCAAATTGGTTGAAGATGCAGAAGGGATTTTTTATCAGATACTAGATAAAGAGATTGAAGTATGGAATGCAATGATCTCAGCTTATGTTAACAACGGCCGTGCTTACGATGCTTTGGAAATTTATAATCAGATGAGAGTAAATGCAATCCCATCTGATGCTTTCACTATATTAAACATATTCGCATCAACCAGTATGATTGGGTTACATGATTTTGGTAGGTCGGTTCACGCAGAATTGATCAAAAAACCTATACAGAGTAATATCGTTATACAAAGTGCTTTACTGACCATGTATGCAAAGTGTGGGAGTAATGCTGATGCTAACTTGGTTTTCAATACAATGGAGAAAAGGGATGTGGTTGCCTTTGGCTCTGTGATTTCAGGTTTTTGTCATAATAGTAAATTCGAGGAGGCTTTGGGATTTTTCAGAGCGATGGAGGCTGATGGGGTGAAACCGGATTCTGATGTTATGGTAAGTGTTATTAGTGCTTGTTCAGGACTAGAGAACGTAGATTCAGGCAGTCAAATACATGGATTTGTCATTAAAAATGGATTTCAGCTGGATCTTTTCGTGGCTAGTTCCCTGATAGATATGTATTCCAAATGCGGTTTCCTGAATTCGGCTGAAAAGGTATTTTCCGGAATGCCACATAAAAGTCTTGTCACTTGGAATTCTATGATCTCATGCTATTGTCGCAATGGTCCCCCGGAGCATTCAATAAAGCTTTTTCCTCTGATTCTACAGCATGGCTTCCATCCAGATTCTGTATCCATCACAAGTGTTCTTGGTGCAATTTCATCCGTTGCAGCATTGATTCAAGGAAAGATTGTACATGGATATCTAACTAGGCTTGAGATTCGATGCGATATTCAAGTGGAGAATGCATTGATTGATATGTATATCAAGTGCGGATTCTTGAAGTATGCACGGTACATCTTCCAAAACATGTTTCCGAAAGACTTGGTGACATGGAATTCGATGATTGCTGGTTACGGATCTCATGGAGAGTGCCTTAAAGCAATGAGGTTATTTGACGAGATGAAGAGGTCAGGAATAAGACCTGATGATGTAACATTCCTTTGCTTGCTTTCATCTTGCAACCATTCGGGTCTGATTGAGGCCGGACAGAATCTGTTCCAATCCATGAAAACGGAGTATGGGATTGAGCCTAAAATGGAGCATTATGTAAACATGGTTGATCTCCTAGGTCGAGCTGGACACTTGGATGAAGCTTACGAATTTGTCCGAAGCATGCCAGTTGAACCTGACAGAAGTATTTGGTTGAGTTTGTTGTGTGCCTGTAGAGCTCATCGTAACGTAGAGCTAGGAGAACTGGCAGCTCAAAACTTACTGAAGTTGGAACCAAGCACTGGCAGCAATTATGTTCATCTGTTGAATCTGTATGGAGAAGCTGAATTGTGGGACAAGGCAGCCGATTTACGAGCCTCGATGAAAGAGAAGGGGTTGAAGAAGCATCCTGGTTGCAGTTGGATTGAAGTGAAGAACAGAGTTGATGTTTTCTTATCAGGAGATTCATCATCTGCAAGGACAACAGAGATCTATGAGACATTGAATAGTCTTAGAAGAAACATGAGAAAGAAAGTAGACAATAATGTTAGTGTTGATTGAACCCTTTTGAGACCAAAAAATTTGATCATTGTTTTTTTGATTTTGCAGTCAAATGTATTCTGATTATTCTTTTTACAATCAAATCTTCAATAGAATGACAGCTTCAAACAACTACATCTCCTCTCTGATCCATATATATCGATTCAAGAAGGCCAAACTGAATCCTACTTTTAGAAACCGTGAGGGCAAAGATAACATCCATGGAAACACGAAACGTTAAATAAAGAATATAATAAACCTTGTATATTAAAGAGAAAAACCCTCCCATTTCAATTCAATTCTCGTGGGAGCGGTAATGTCACATACAACGGCTGTAAATCCTATAATTGGCCTGAACTCTACACTATGTTGCATGCAATTCATGCTGTTTTAGGAGAAATAATATTTCCGCGATATAATGACTAACCGTTTGCAAGAGCATTTTTACATCAAAGAGCCTAAATGGTTTGAATTCTAAGTTGTTTTCCCCAAACGGCCTCGAATCCAGCGTGTAATTGTAATGCATTCCCTGCTACTTGCTGCTTGTAATTGTGAGAGGGGACTCCTAGATATATATAATTGTTATTAGAACTCTGACTTTGATTGCGATGGAGGAGGAAAGGGGACCGTTATTCTCTTATGTCTTCCTCAGGATATTCTCCGAGCCCAAAAACGTGAGGTTCCACAGCACTTGAAACCTTCCTTTCCTTTCTTTCCACTATGGTTGCTAAATCTCCGGCCACCATGACTTCACTGCTCGTGAGTGAGACACCCTCCTCTTCAAGGTCTTCCCCTTCACTGCCGCCGGGGAGGAAAAAAGAATTGGAGCGACGAATGAAGCTTTCGTTCGGGTATTCATGGATCGAAGCAACAACTTGTTGGGTCGTCAAAAACAGCTAAAAAAAACATCAAAAATGTAGTACTTGCAATGCAATTCCCATTCGAGAAAAATGGATCGAAAATGCTAAGGCTAAGGCAGCTTCTGCTGCTGCTGCGATCTCTGTAACGCATTTCTCTTCTCTATATATATAGTATGTATTTTTTCATTTTTTGATAGTAAATAGTAATGGACAAATAAAATAATACACGTGGCATTAATATTATACTATTATTACTACCCATAGAGAAGACTTTATTTCATGTCACCAAACTAGTGGGTGTCAACTATGAAATAAGATTTTGTTTGTTTGTTTTTTAATTTCTTAAAACTTTGTCTGAATTTCAATAGCTAAATGTGACTCGGTGATAAATAGATCTCATTCAGATGGATAATGTTTTAATTATAAATATAAAAAAAATACTTTCAAAGTTTTTAAAATTAAAGTAATGCAACCAAACCCACAAAAACTACTGAAATGATTAGTAAATATAATTTCTAGGATGATGTAGAGGTTGATATAGCAATATTTCTTTTTTTAAATTGAAACCAAACAATCACCCTACTATGTTTGTAGGGTTCCTACTTAATCAAAATCCTGATTTTGATTCCTTTAACCGTTTAAGTAATAAAGAAAACACATAAAACAAAAACACACCTTGTAAACCTCTTTATTCTTCTTGCTTGAAAACCGGTTCTTGATTGAAAGTATGGGAGTTCTTATTTTTTTCTCTCACTTGCGGTTCACTAAAAAGTAATTTTAGGGTATTGTATTTTCTTTTGATCATAAAATGAAGAAAACGTAGTCTCCCTCTTTTATAAAAATAGGTACAATATTTTAGGGATAGTAAAAATGTATCAATGGTATGGCTACCTTGTTGGGAGATTAAATCTCAATAACGTTATTGGGATTTTATTACAAGATTCCTCAAATACTTGATTGACATGTGACAGTCAAACACTTTAAAAATGATGAAGTAACCTGTTATAACTAGTTAACCAATTATTTTCAAGTTATTTTATATTACCTTTTTTTTTAATCTATCTTTAAAAAGTAATAAAAATATGTAATTTAATATTAATAATTTGTTTTAAAAAAAATTAAATGATATTAGATATGGATTATACATATCTTTAAAATAATCTTATGTGATTTAAATACATATGTTTTAATTTGTATTTAATTTAGTTAAATATTTATAATATAATAGATTTAAAATAGTTAAAATTAATTTTTTTTATTTTAAATTATTACTATTTTCAGAAAATAAAATTTATATATTTTTCTTTAATTTTTATAATATTTTTGATGTATTTGATTTAATTTTATCA
The DNA here is from genome assembly GCA_954870605.1 of Acer campestre. Taxonomy (NCBI): domain Eukaryota; kingdom Viridiplantae; phylum Streptophyta; class Magnoliopsida; order Sapindales; family Sapindaceae; genus Acer; species Acer campestre. Next base: position 2,496,191 of record OX940808.1, on the reverse strand, counting down.
AATGTTTGAAACATGATAATTTTTGAATTAAAATTTCATTTTAAATATTTATAATTTTTTATTTTTTTATTTTTTATATGATAAACTACATGTAACATAATTTTTGTACAATATAACAAATTTTGGATAAAATTTTTAATTAAGATATGTGTGGTAACAATTTCAACTTTGTAATAAATTTTAAGTGATGTGTAACAATAAAATTGTAGCGCGTAACAACTTTATTGTAGCATGTAACAACCCGATTTATATGGGTAACAAAACATATGTGTTTTGTAACAAGTTTCACGTAAAAAGTTATAAGTAAAACGTTTGTGGTAACAATTTCACGTTAGTGTGATGTGTAACAAAAAAACTGTAAGTTGTAATAACTCATTTTGTATAGGTAACAAAATATATGTACTATGTAACAAGTTTTACATAAAAAAAATTGTAATTAAGATGTATGTAGTAACGATCAACGTTTTAAAATGTGGTATGAGGCGGCCGCCTCGACGGAAAAACGCACTGGTGCGGCCGCACCAGCAGATGAAGACCAATCGCCCGCCTCCACCGAATGAGGCGGCCGAATATGCGCCGAATCGAAATAACTCGGCCACCTCAGTTGTGACTCGATTTAAAAAAAAAAAAAAAAAAAAAAAAAAAAAAAAAAAAAAAAAAAAGGGAGATCCAAAACGCAATCGTTTTGGAGAAAGAAGAAGAAGAAATTTTTTAATGAATCAAAATACCCAAATCGAAGCCCTAACTCCCATATCAACTCTGTTTCTGTTTTTAAACTTCGACGGCTACTTCTCCTTCACGATCGATCGACGATTGCTTCTTCACTACGGTGACATCAACGACTACTTCTCCTCTCCGATGAGTTCTTCTTCTTCTTCTTCTTCTTCTTCTTCTTCTATTGCTTATTCGATCTCCTTCTTCTTTTCTTCTTCTTCTGCTTCTTCTTCTTCTTCCCCTTCTTCTTTTCTTCTTCTTCTTCTTTTCTTCTTCGATCTTCTTCTATAGTTCTTCTTCTTCTTCTTCTTCTTCTTCTTCTTCTTCTTTTCTTCTGTGATCTTCTTCTACAGTTCCGCTTCTTCTTTTTCTTCAATCTGCTATCCACGATCTGCTATTTTTTTTTATTTTGTTTTAGTTATCTATTAACGATTTGCCTCTTTTTTTTGTGTGGTTATATGTTAATACATTTATACTGATAAGTTATCAACCTTTTTATAATTAAATATATATTGTTTTGTGATTTTTTTTATGTTGACAGCATAATGTTGACAGCCTTTTTATATAAAGTTATCAACCTTTTTTTTGTGGCAATTGTTAGTGTTGACACATGACATATAAGTGTTGGTAATTTATATAGTGTTGACATATGACATATAAGTGTTGGTAATTTATATAGTTATCAGTGTTCTTGGTATTTTATTGGTGTTAACATTGTTGGATTATTTTGTTAGTTTTGTTTGCTCTTAGCTTTACTTGATTATTTTATTGTAGAATTTTAGATGTCGAATTGAAAAGATCCGGCTTGGAAGTATGGGGTTGAGGTTGAAACAGATGAACGAAAGGGATATAAGTATATCCAATGCAAATTCTGTGATAAAATATTGAAGGGTGGAGTGTTTCGGATGAAAGAACACCTTGCGGGTGTTTAGGGTAATGTTGCCCCGTGTACAAAGGTCACCCTAGAAGTGAGGGAGGAAATCAAAACCTACATCTTGAAAAATGAGAGTGCGAAAAAGAGGACACAATTAATGTGTGAAGAAAGGATTGACAATTGTGTCACCCTAAACAGTCTATCGACAAAAGGTTCAAGCTCAGGTAGTGTTTCTGAGAGAGGAATTAGAGGACCAATGGATCGATTTGTTGTGAATGTCGAAAATGATATGGTGGAGGATTTGGAGGGAAACAATAGAGGAGGCAAAGGACTTGAGAATGAGGCACGTGAAAAGACATGTTTGGACATAGCCGAATTCTTTTACGAGAATAGACTTGCCTTTAATGTTGCTAGTAGTCCATCATTCGTCAAAATGCTCCGTTCGGCTGAGAGTTACGGGTGTGGTCTAAAACCACCTACAGCACATGAGTTGAGCACATCACTATTGTCGAAGGTAGAAGGCAATACCCAAGCAATTGTAGAAGAAGTAAAGAAAACATGGAGTAAAACAGGGGTGTCTATTATGTTGGATGGGTGGAAGGATATCAAAGGAAGACAATTGATTAACTTCCTTGTAAACAATCCGCATGGGACCGTGTTCTTGAAGTCAATTGATGCTAGTGATGTAATTAAAGATGCTACACTGTTATTTAACTTACTGGATTCGGTGGTTGAAGAAGTTGGAGAAAACTTTGTGGTTCAGGTGGTGACGGATAATGCATCGAACTACAAAAAGGTGGGTGAAATGTTAATGCAGAAGAGGACACGGTTATGGTGGACGCCATGTGCAACTCATTGTATTGATCTAATGCTTGAGAAAATTGGATCTCTACCTCAACACCAAAATGCATTAAGGAAAGCAAAGAAGGTATAAATCATTACATAAATGCTTTATTTTTAGTAATAATCATTTCATATATGATATATGTACTGTTTTTATTCTTGGGCTGTAATAGGTGAGCAACTTCATATACAACCATTGATGGGTGTTGACTTTGATGAGAAAGCACACTAACAAAAAATTGATCCGTCCCGCTCCTACACGATTTGCTACTGCATTCTTGACGTTAGACAGAATGTTATCTCTGAAGCAACCTTTGGAGCATATGTTTACTTCAAAGGAATGGGATGGATGTAGTTGGGCAAAAAAGCCTGAGGGAAGGGAAATCAAGAAGATCATCTTTAACGACGGTTTTTGGGGTAGCATGTGTTATGCATTAAACACAACTAGACCTCTTGTAAGTGTGTTGAGGATGACGGATTCTGAACAACTGCCCCCAATGTGATTCATTTATGGCGCCATGGATAAGGCTAAGGAGGAGATAGCCGTAAATTTGGGAAATGAGGAAGGAGCCTACAAGCAGATATGGAAAATCATTGATGATAAGTGGGAGATGCAATTGCACCGCCATTTGCACGCAGCTGCGTACTATTTGAATCCTCGATTCCAATATTCGGATGGTTTATCCACTCATATAGAGGTAACGAAGGGGTTGATGGTGTGCATGGAAAAACTTATTCCTGATGAGGATGCAAGAGTAAAGGCTAATTTACAAATTAATCTCTTTAAGAATAAAGATGGGTTTTTTGGCTATGAACGTGCAAAAAATCTCATCGGCAATCTTAGCCTTGGTATGTAAAGTTATTGTTTGTATCAATTCCTTTATGAAATTTATAGTATTGTCTCATAAGGAAATGAACAATGTTTATTATTCTTATTGTAGCCGATTGGTGGAGTGCATATGGAGACGAGGCTCTGGAACTTCAAAGTTTTGCTGTGAGGGTTTTAAGTCTCACTTGCTCATCCTCGGCTTGTGAGAGAAATTGGAGTACATTCAACTTGGTATGCAAATACTTAGAATTCTAATTACTAGAGTAAAATAAATTTAGTATTTCCTAATTGACAATTTCCTACTAAATTTTTGTAGGTTCATACAAAAAAGAGGAATCGATTAAGCACAAAGAAAATGAATTCCTTGGTGTACATAATGTACAATAAAAGGTTGCAGTACAAATTCTTGAAGAAGAAGGCACTAAAGGATGATGATGATCCATTGGTTAGTGAAGATGTGCCATCGGATAATGAGTGGATGGTTGATGAAGATGTAGTTGGGGGAACGTCCACAGATGTGGACATGAGTCAACCAAGTGGAAGCCAACAAGTAGGAGGAAAGAGAAAGAGAAATACAAGTAATTCTACAATTAAATTTAACAAGTTTTACTTAGATAGAATGCTATATTTAATTATATATTTATAATATTACTTTACATTTTTTGGTAGACAAAGGAAAGGCTTTACAACGGGTGGATGAAGGAGGGTGGGAGGACATTTCAAACCAATACAACTCTCCGGGAACTTCAGATGATGATGATGAAGGAGATTACCCTTTCGATCCACATTTCAAGCCAATGAACACAAATGGTAGCTTATGGGATGGATTAGATTAGTGGTCATTTATCATTAGGATGACGTTTTTATTTTGTAATGTTTAATTTGTTTGAGATATTATATGTTTGTATTGTTGGATATGACTTATTTCTTGCATTTTATGGAATATTCTCTACTTTACTATTTTTTTATAATTATTATAAAATTTTTAACCATTTTCGCCTGAGGCGCCCGCCTCGATCGCCTTGAGGCACCCGCCTCGCCTCACGGAGGCCTACCCACCTCGCACCGCTTTCCGCTTTTTAAAACTTTGGTAACGATTTAATATTATAACAAATTTTACATGATGTGTTTTGTTACAATAAAGTCGTAGCTCGTAACAATTTTGATGTAGCAAGTAACAACTCGATTTATATAGGTAACAAAATATGTGTTTTGTAATAAGTTTCACGTAGAAATTTGTAATTAAAACGTTTGTGTAACAATTTTACGTTGGCTTGATGTGTAATGATAAAGCTGTAGGTTGTAACAACGTTGTCGTAACATGTAACAACTCATTTTACATATATAGATAACAAAATATTCATACTATATAACAAGTTTTACATAAAAATAAAAAAATAAAAATAAAATATTGTAATTAAGATGTATGTGGTAATGATTTAATGTTGTAACAAATTTTACGTGAAATATAACGATTAAAATATACATTGTAACAACTTTGTGGTGAAATGTAAGTATGTAACAACTCATTTTTTCTTTAAATATATATATATATATATTAATACTATGTAACAAGTTTACATATAAAGCTATAAACATATTATTTATGGCAAAAATTTCACGTTGTATAAAACAATGCTATTATTATTATTTTTTTTAAAGTAAAACAATATTATTTAAGCTTCTAATTAAATTATAAATTTATAATGTAAATTTCTTTGTTTTTATTTAACAATTTTTTTTTTTTTTAGAGTACTAACAAAATCATTTATTTATAAGGTTTCAAGTTTTTACTGTAATAAAAGACATTAATTTCAAAATTTAATAATATCCATTCGATTTACTTTCATCCAATCTAATGGTAGTTATTAAGTTCAATAACGTTATTGTTCTAGTAAGGTATTATATATTAATATATATGATATATCTATGGATGTCAAATACAAACATGGTGTCAAATTAACACCGGCAGCCGAAGCTAAATCCTTATGTCATGAACATACAGTGAATTGTTTATTAGTGTATACTGTATAATAAACGAGTGCTACGCTTTACTACACTTGATATATTATTCATTTATTTGTGCTATTTTCTGTCAAATATATAAGGGTTATTATTAAAAACCTCCCCTCATCTTTGAACTATTATTAAATAAATAGTTACAAATGCTTTTATTTTAGAAACCTCTCCTATGAACTAACACCGATAGCATTCTATTTGTGTTGACTGAGTTTGACTATTAAAAAATCTAAAATAGTAAAATTACAAATGAACCAAAAAAATTAAAAATGAGTATTTGTTTGGATTTATATATATATATATAAAGATAAATAAATACATTTTCTAGTTTATTTTCAATGTTTTTGGTTCAATTGTATTTTTGTTATTTTTAGGGATTTATAATTCAATGGACAGTGGTGGTGTCTACAATTTTGTGTGAGAAAGAGACGGGAAAAGTTGTTAGATTTGGTGGGAAAGGAGGTTATTGGTGGTTGTGACGGCTCTTGTTAAGTTAGTTACTATATATATATATGAGGAAATACTACGGGGTCGTAATTGTAACTTTATCTCATTTTATGTATTTTTAGACTTGTAGATTTATAAATAAATCTAAAATTTCTGAGAGATGCCAACAAGCTTTATGCCACTCAATGATTAATATATATACACACACTCATTAATTAACTTGTGCATTACATATAATTCACCTCCTTATAAATATATGGGTTACTTATTATCATTAGGGGTGTTTTATTATTTTCGGTGAGCGGAGATATTCACAATCATACCCATGAAAACTTGTATGAAGTATTACACTATTATATAAATTGAGGTTTTTTTTTTTTTTTTTTTTAGAGGATGGGGACTCGAACCCATAATCTCGTTGTGTAGGTGTGAGGGGTTTTACCATCAGACTAACCTCATCTCGTCAGATGTGATTTCAGCTTCAGTAAGACTTCGTTTGTTTGACTGTATTGTATTGTATTAAGCAATTAAAATGTATTAAAATAATACAATACAGTGTTTGGTGCAAATACTGTATTGTATTATTTTAGTACATTTTAATTGTTTAATACAACAAACATTGTATTAACTAATACATTATATTTGGTGGTATTAGGTTGTATTGTATTAGAAAAAACAATTTTTTTAAAAAAATGAATATGGAATATCGATAAAATATATGTTATGTTGTTAATATTTTTTTTATAATTTCAAAATACATAGGAAATTTTTATTTAAATTTTTTGTTTCAATTAAAATAAATATTTATTGATTTATTCATGGTAATGATATTTAAAATTAATTATTAACTATTTTTAAAATATATTATATTTTTATAATATAATAAAATATAATAAAGTCATCTATGAATAACATAATACGATATAACACAGTGCATTACCAAACACGGGTTTGTATTAATGATAATACAGTCCAATACAATTCAATACGGTGTGTCAAACGAGCCATAAAGGAATTCAACTGTTTTTGTAACTAAAGAAAAATACCTTTTTTTTTTTTTGTGTGTGTGTGTGTGTGTGTGTTTAATGTTTGTGTATTAATACTTTGCATATTCAACAAGAACACTTTATTTTAGCTAAAGATTAAATAATTAACCATTGATTTAAAAAACAGGTCCACATATGATTTTTTTTTTTTTTTAAAAGGTTACCGCCCATATATGATTTTAATAAAAGGTACACATATGGAAGCACGATTAGCATTGTTACAAAACCTACACTAGATCAACTCGCCGCTTATCAAATATTTTAGGGTTCTTCAAAGAGGCAGGAAAACGAAGAGGTGTGGGTGGTGACGTGCAAGCCAGTATAAAGGTCGTGTCCTATAAATGCCTTCTGGCATACTTACCCACGAAGAGACAAGTGGCAAGATGAGAAGAATTCAAGTCGTCAAAAGTAGTCTTAAAAGTCGCCATCAGGGGATTTCAATCAGAGGACCAATCGAATATACACGGACATCATTAAGACACATCATTAATTGGTTTTGAATTAATAAAGAGCCATAATTACCACATTTATGAGGAAAACGAAAACTCAGGCGGAGCCTTTTACTGAGCATGGGATTGAAACAAATCAGATGATGCATGATCGGGTAAAAATCGAGTAGGTTCTTTAAAAATACCTTTCGCCGAGTAGAAGTAAACCAAGACAGGCAAGCCCATTCAAGATAGAGAAGTTCACTCGGCTTAGATATTTAATGGGGTATTGTTGTACATAATATTTGCCAAGAAGACACGTCACCAGACAACGTAGACCAATCTTGCCATATAGCAAAAAGTCAAGGGATCAGTCAAAGGATGTATCGGCATTCCATGTGGATAGGTTACCTGGCACCAGCACGGCATTAATAAAGAAAAAAAAAAAAAAAAAAAACAAGACTAGCGACGCCGAGTAAAGCCGAGTAGAAGACCGTGTCAGTTCAGCTCTACTCGGCATACACAGGAAATACCCCATATTAGGGTTTCTCCACCGCATACAAGATATACAGCTGTAATAAGCAATCACAAGTCAACTATTATACAACCACTAGGAGTTCAACAAGGAAACAAACAGATCTTCTCTCTGATATATCATAGTCCTAAGCAAATTCGGAATCAATAGCATTAAACACGTGATAACACCAAATAGAAAAAAAAACCCTAAAACCAACTCTATAATCCTCTACTTGTACGCCGCGATTCCAAACCCTAGCATGACCATGTATAAATATACATGCAAAACACATTACAAGAGAGGTGAATATCTTAGCGAGAAAGAGAGATCAGAGTGTGTATTATTTTATAGAATAGTGGATTTGACTTAGTTGCGAAGGCAACAACCCGAGGACGTTTCTCCGATCACCGGAGTTGTATCACGTATATTGTTCTCCTTATTACTCTTGCTTTCATTACACTCATATTTGCAAGTTTCATTAAACTAAATTGTTGATAGGTTGACCATTGAGAAATCACCGTCAACAAGTATCAACCGATATCAGTCACTCGAAGAAGAACGATATCTTTTCGATGCATGGGATCACCTGACTCAGAAATTCTGATGAATGCAAGCCGTGGTAAATGAGAATCTGTGAAGAATTGCAAATAGAATGGCATAAGAGAGATATACTGTCGTAATCAAATTCGGCCACGTACGAAGATGTATCACCCTCGGTAAAACCTATTACCGAGCATCCATTTCTCTGTAAAAAAAAAAAAAAAATAATAATAATAATAAATAAATTGATTTAATATAAATTCACGCTAAAATTGAAACTTTCAATCAAAAACGGAAATGTTAATCAGTTACCCCATCTAAGAGTATTAGTGCACCAAATTCCGAGCTGATCGTCACTTGTCCGTTACTTACAGTAACGATAACTACGAAATGAATGTAATTCAGTAAATTACTCAGAGATGAGAAATATTAGGCACAAATTGCACAAACACCAACAAAGTTAGTCTAAATTACCTATTATTTTTCATTATATATATATTTTTTAAATAAATATTTTCTTTTATTTTGTCATCTCCACGGCTCCACCCAACAAATTCCATCCCCAATATGTAACAAGACAAGTTACAAGTACACAACCAAATTTCATAAGCACGATGCAAACCAATTTTTTGTTTGACAGTAAAATTACAATTATAACCTCTAAAGTTTATATATGTACATATATAGATAAGTATGCTTGGATTATAGCATCCAATTTTTTGTACAACTAACCATGCTTTTCCAATTTCTATACTATATATAAAAGAGTGTAAGTCAGTTGTCTTATAGCATCCCTCTTTTTTCTTTTCTTTTTTGCTTTGAAAGTAAAATTATAGATATAACCTTTAAAATTTATACAATTATTTAATTGACAGATCTTAATAAGATTTCAATTATAGCATCATATTCTCATTTTTGTACTCGTTAATAATGTAAAACTTGATTATACTAACATATTTATATTTTAATTGCTTTTTTTTTTTTTGTAAGGATATATATTTCAACTCAAATAGTGATATCCTCAAAACCTAGTAAAAAATAAAAATAAAATAAAAAAATCGCAGATCTCTCCAAATCCCGTCAACCCGCAAACGACTCAAGGAGAGCCTCGCTTGGCACCGATTTTAGGGAAAAAGGGCCCTGTCTCTCAAGCCATATCTTCTTTCAAGGTTTGTTCTCTCTTTGTATATATATATATATATATATATGAAGTTTTTAGGGATTTTGGTCTCTTATTTGTTTCAAAATAATTTCTTCCAGTGATTTTCAAATCAGTTATTCATGCTATAGAAGAGGCTCTTCTTGTCAGATTTGGGTTTAGGAGGGCATAACAGAGCAGATCAGAGGACTTTGAGTTCTTGAGGAGCAGAAGGCTTGGGCTTGTCTTCAGGTTCTTATTACTTAACCAAATTGATTTTTTATTATTGAATTTATTCTGTGTTTGCATCTTAGTACCTTTGATTTAGTGAAGAGTCTTGTCTGGTGTTGTTGAAAGCTATTGTGAGTTCCAATTGAATATTTATCTGGAGAGTAAATGCGCATTTAACTGGTATTAAGAGAGATTAATCCCTCCAAATGACTCTATTTGCTTGCTAGAACTCGGTATTAGGATACTAGTTTTCTTGAGGGTTTATAGGCTACCTCTTTGGTGGTGGTGGGAACCGAGGGTCGCATCATTGATTCACTCAGTAATCAGCAATGGAACATATGGTTTTGGTATAATCAAAACTATATTGTGTGTATATGTGCAATGTAATGTGTTGGTAATTGTACACTATATGCAAGCAAGTAGTGCATAATGCATTTATTCTTTCTAAGTCTAACCTTTTTTTTTTGTGTGGGTGTGTGCTTTTTTACTATTGGGAAAAGGATGGTCTGTAACCAGATTTTGCCTAATGCTATGGAACAATTTATGGGCTGTGGTTTATGCTATATGATGAAAATCTAATATTTGAAAGATTTGCTCATTTTATGAGTTTCAGGATGGCATTGATTTTTTTAGATTTTATGATTTCTTGTAAAGCTGTCTCTTCTTTTGGAGATTATGATTTAGGCAGAATATGGTATTTCATACTTTGGTTTTGTTTTGCTTGTGGGGAAGGTTGTTAATTGGTCTTTGTCATTTCACTCATTCCTATCTGATTTTTAGGCTGCTGTTGTCGAACAGTCTTCTGGTATTAATAGGCCTGTGGCTGTTTTCAGGTGGTCGAGGCATGAGCCAAGTAAATATAGATGCGGCTATGATTATCGAGATGAACTAAATAGTCAGGGGTTTTTTTAACATGTTTTTTTAATTTCAGAAGTTGTATGTGGGTTTTATGGGTTCAAATGGTATATGATACCTTTTTTTGTCCTCTCTTTATCTAAAATCTAAATGTAGACATTACTAAAGAGTTTCTTCTACAATGTAGCATCCTCAGGGGTTGTGTGTGTGCACTGTGCAGTGAAGTACTAAAGTAAGTAAGTATATATTACCTTTATGGTCCACATCTGATTCGAAGCACACGTGCGCAAAATCTCTGCTTCGCAGGCTAGCCTTAACTTTGTAATTATTTAGGTTGGGTTTGAACTTTGCGTTCAGCAGATTAAAAGTTTCAGATTCAATACGCTTCCATGTATCTTGGCCCTCTGCAACAATATTTAATGATATATAAATAAATCTATAAAATGTAATATTACAGTGAAGGTAAATGAAGTTTGAAGACAAACTAACCCAGATCTCTAATTCGCATAATGAGACACAATTCGTGCGTACTTATATGTACTTCATCACTGTCGCCTCCATGTCCTAGTGCCTCGCAAAGATCATCTCTATTTATATCGAAGAATTCTTCTTGTTTGCATGTGAAGTTGTTACTATTGCTCAACTGTAGCATAGCTGTTAATGATCTATCTTCAGATGATGCAACGATGAAGACCCCGTTTGATTGGAACTTAAAGGTCGCTGTGTTTCCTGGCAGCAAAGATACTGCTGTCCGGAGATGGGCTGCACTGTTGAGAACGACAGCAGACTTTCCTGGCTTAGCGCAGAAGATACGCGGATCAGGCTGATTCAGGGAATATAGCATTGTATCACACACAGCGTCAACTGTGCAGCCCAAGCCTGATGGCAGTTTACCATCAGGTGGATATATCCACACTGATTCAGTACTCTGAATCCAGAAATCCATGTGATTTAGAATTTCTAAACTGAAACAGCCAAAATAATCTATTCCACCGTCCTCCGGTACTACACCATTAAAGTGGTATTGGACATGCTGCACAATTTATATATACAAAACAGATCAGAAATTCAGAATGAACAAAAACAAATAAAAAATTAACACCTTATATAATTAATACAATGATAAATTTAGTATCGTTGGTACCTCTCTTAATAGCACCTTTGGTTCATATTCAGCGCCAACAGTGAAAGTTACTTGACTATCCGTGATTTGAAAGAACACTGGAATTTACATAACAAAGTGTTAGTAATCAGTAATGCCAAGCCCTCTGTAATTAGATTAGAGTTGGCCTTATGTATATGTCATTTCTTTTTAGTATACTCAAGCCATCTCAAACAAATTATAAAGTTATAAATAGACTCTAATTATCAATTAAATCATATATAAAACATTAACAAACCAAAAAGTTTCATTTATACCTTTGTCGATGTCCATGTCTTTGAAGAACTTTACAATACTCGAGAAAACTTTGGTATTGATTCTGAGTTTGAGAGGGTACCGATTACGATTACTCTCAAGATTGACCATTCTAGGATCAGGATCGAACACAGGAATCAGAGCATGGCTCCTAGAACTATCTGTGTACCAACAACTCAATCAAGATTCAACCTAAATGAAGAAAGAAAAACTAAATGGTTAAATGAAGTTACCTGCAGACTCAGTGTTCATTATGCAGCTCCAAGAAAACGAGAAAAAACGAACTTTATCATCGTTAACGATGTCCAGAGCCTGTTGGAGCCGCTTGAGTCTCAAGTTTCGGAACCAAGAATGGTTGTCCATTTGATGTCCATTTCCAAAACTGAGAAGGCCGATGGTTCCGTCGGAGGGTGAAGCGAGGAGGACCATTCCTCCATCTGCATGGAAGCAGATGGTGGCAATGTCAGATGGCGCAGACACCATTTTGAGCCACGATACCGCTTTCTTGAGACTGTCAGCTCCGGACATACTGATATCCGCCATTGTTGAACGCAAACGATCGAGAGAGGGAACGCAAAAAGTAGGGTCCAATATATATAGATACACGAGGGCCACTCAAATGGATATCAGAAATTTCTGATATGAAATTTGCTGTGAAATAAACTGGCTCAGGTGATCTTGAAACAAGTCTAATTAGACTTTTTGAGTCTAATTAAACAATTCTAAAATATATTTAATGAAAATATATTTAATGAAATCTATTTCAAAATAATTTTATATGACTGCACCATCCATTTCATTAAACAATTCTAAAATATATGAAATCTATTTCAAAACAAACTTATTTATATTTCAAAGTTTGTTTTGAAATAGATTTCATATATTTTAGAATTGTTTAATGAAATGGATGGTGCAGTCATATAAAATTATTTTGAAATAGATTTCATTAAATATATTTTAGAATTGTTTAATTAGACTCAAAAAGTCTAATTAGACTTGTTTCAAGATCACCTGAGCCAGTTTATTTCACAGCAAATTTCATATCAGAAATTTCTGATATCCATTTGAGTGGCCCTCGTGTATCTATATATATTGGACCCTACTTTTTGCGTTCCCTCTCTCGATCGTTTGCGTTCAACAATGGCGGATATCAGTATGTCCGGAGCTGACAGTCTCAAGGAAAGCGGTATCGTGGCTCAAAATGGTGTCTGCGCCATCTGACATTGCCACCATCTGCTTCCATGCAGATGGAGGAATGGTCCTCCTCGCTTCACCCTCCGACGGAACCATCGGCCTTCTCAGTTTTGGAAATGGACATCAAATGGACAACCATTCTTGGTTCCGAAACTTGAGACTCAAGCGGCTCCAACAGGCTCTGGACATCGTTAACGATGATAAAGTTCGTTTTTTTCTCGTTTTCTTGGAGCTGCATAATGAACACTGAGTCTGCAGGTAACTTCATTTAACCATTTAGTTTTTCTTTCTTCATTTAGGTTGAATCTTGATTGAGTTGTTGGTACACAGATAGTTCTAGGAGCCATGCTCTGATTCCTGTGTTCGATCCTGATCCTAGAATGGTCAATCTTGAGAGTAATCGTAATCGGTACCCTCTCAAACTCAGAATCAATACCAAAGTTTTCTCGAGTATTGTAAAGTTCTTCAAAGACATGGACATCGACAAAGGTATAAATGAAACTTTTTGGTTTGTTAATGTTTTATATATGATTTAATTGATAATTAGAGTCTATTTATAACTTTATAATTTGTTTGAGATGGCTTGAGTATACTAAAAAGAAATGACATATACATAAGGCCAACTCTAATCTAATTACAGAGGGCTTGGCATTACTGATTACTAACACTTTGTTATGTAAATTCCAGTGTTCTTTCAAATCACGGATAGCCAAGTAACTTTCACTGCTAGCGCTGAATATGAACCAAAGGTGCTATCAAGAGAGGTACCAACAATACTAAATTATCATTGTATTAATTATATAAGGTGTTAATTTTCTATTTGTTTTTGTTCATTCTGAATTTCTGATCTGTTTTGAATATATAAATTGTGCAGCTTCAGCAAATCCAATACCACTTTAATGGTGTAGTACCGGAGGAGGGCGGAATAGATTATTTTGGCTGTTTCAGTTTAGAAATTCTAAATCACATGGATTTCTGGATTCAGAGTACTGAATCAGTGTGGATATATCCACCTGATGGTGAACTGCCGGCAGGCTTGGGCTGCACAGTTGACGCTGTGTGTGATACAATGCTATATTCCCTGAAGCAGCCTGATCCGCGTATCTTCCGTGCTGAGCCAGCAAAGTCTACTGTCGATCTCTACAGAGCAGCCCGTCTCCGGACAGCAGTATCTTTGCTGCCAGGAAACACAGCGACCTTTAACTTCCAAACAAATGGGGTCTTCATCGTTGCATCATCTGAAGATGGATCATTAACAGCTATGCTACAGCTGAGCAATAGTAACAACTTCACATGCAAACGAGAAGAATTCTTCGATATAAATATAGATGATCTTTGCAGGGCACTGGAACATGGAGGCGACAGTGATGAAGTACATATAAGTACGCACAAATCGTGTCTCATTATGCGAATTAGAGATCAGGGTTAGTTTGTCTTCAAACTTCATTTACCTTCACTTTAATACTACGTTTTATAAATTTATTTATACATTATTAAATATTGTTGCAGAGGGCCAAGATACATGGAAGCGTATTGAATCTGAAACTTTTAATCTGCTGAACGCAAAGTTATAACCCAACCTAAATAATTACAAAGTTATGGCTAGCCTGCGAAGCAGAGATTTTGCGCACATATGCTTCGAATCAGATGTGGACAATAAAGGTAATATATACTTACTTCAGTACTTCACTGCACAGTGCACACACACAACCCCTGAGTATGCTACAATGTAGAAGAAACTCTTTAGTAATGTTTACATTTAGATTTTAGATAAAGAGAGGGCAAGAAAGGTATCATATATATCATTTGAACCCATAAAACCCACATAAAAAAAACGCCTGGCTATTTAGTTCATCTCGATAATCACACCTAACCCCGCAATCCCTCTACTAGCATCAATAGCTGCATCTATATTTACTTGGCTCAGGCCTCGACCACCTGAAAACAGCCACAGGCCTATTAATACCAGAAGAATGTTCGACAACAGCAGCCTGAAAATCAGATAGGAATGAGTGAAATGACAAAGACCAATTAACAACCTTCCCCACAAGCAAAACAAAAACAAAGTATGAAATACCCTATTCCACCTAAATCATAATCTCCAAAAGAAGAGACAGCTTTACAAGAAATCATAAAATCTAAAAAAAATCAATGCCATCCTGAAACTCATAAAATGAGCAAATCTTTCAAATATTAGATTTTCATCATATAGCATAAACCACAGCCCATAAATTGTTCCATAGCATTAGGCAAAATCTGGTTACAGACCATCCTTTTCCCAATAGTAAAAAAGCACACACCCACAAAAAAAAAAAAAAAAAGGTTAGACTTAGAAAGAATAAATGCATTATGCACTACTTGCTTGCATATAGTGTACAATGACCAACACATTACATTGCAAATATACACACAATATAGTTTTGATTATACCAAAACCATATGTTCCATTGCTGATTTCTGAGTGAATCAATGATGCGACCCTCGGTTCCCACCACCACCAAAGAGGTAGCCTATAAACCCTCAAGAAAACTAGTATCCTAATAACAAGTTCTAGCAAGCAAATAGAGTCATTTGGAGGGATTAATCTCTCTTAATACCAGTTAAATGCGCATTTACTCTCCAGATAACTATTCAATTGGAACTCACAATAGCTTTCAACAACACCAGACAAGACTCTTCACTAAATCAAAGGTACTAAGATGCAAACACAGAATAAATTCAATAATAAAAAATCAATTTGGTTAAGTAATAAGAACCTGAAGACAAGCCCAAGCCTTCTGCTCCTCAAGAACTCAAAGTCCTCTGATCTGCTCTGTTATGCCCTCCTAAACCCAAATCTGACAAGAAGAGCCTCTTCTATAGCATGAATAACTGATTTGAAAATCAGTGGAAGAAATTATTTTGAAACAAATAAGAGACCAAAATCCCTAAAAACTTCATATATATAAAGAGAGAGAGAACAAACCTTGAGAGAAGATATGGCTTGAGAGACAGGGCCCTTTTTCCCTAAAATCGGTGCCAAGCGAGGCTCTCCTTGAATCGTTTGCGGGTTGCTTGACGGGATTTGGAGGGATCTGCGATTTTTTATTTTTTAGGTTTTGAGGATATCACTATTTGAGTTGCATATTTTGAAATATATATATCCTTACAAAAACAAGAAAGCAATTAAAATATAAATATGTTAATATAATTAAGTTTTACGTTATTAAAGGGTACAAACTCACACTTTTTATATAGTAAGGATTTTTGATGAATTGTTTGATCACTTGATGTTTTGGTATTTTGTTGTCTTATTTTTTTTCAGTGTCTGCATCGTGCTTATGAAATTTGGTTGTGTACTTGTAACTTGTGTTGTTACATATTGGGGATGGAATTTGTTGGGTGGAGTCGTGGAGATGACAAAATAAAAGAAAATATTTATTTTTAAAAAATATATATAAATATATATATAATGAAAAATAATAGGTAATTTAGACTAACTTCGTTGGTGTTTGTGCAATTTGTGCCTAATATTTCTCATTTCTGAGTAATTTACTGAATTACACTCATTTCGTAGTTATTGTTACTGTAAGTAACGGACAAGTGACGATCAGCTCGGAATCTGCTGGACTAATACTCTTAGATGGGGTAACTGATTAACATTTCCGTTTTTGATTGAAAGTTTCAATTTTAGCGTGAATTTATATTAAATCAATTTATTTATTATTATTATTATTATTATTATTATTTTACAGAGAAATGGCTGCTCGATAGCAGGTTTTACCGAGGGTGATACATCTTCGTACGTGGCCGAATTTGATTACGACAGTATATCTCCCTTACGCCATTCTATTCGCAATTCTTCAGAGATTCTCATTTACCCCGGCTTGCATTCACCAGATTTTCTGAGTTGGGTGATCCCATGCATCGGAAGGATATCGTTCTTCTTCGAGTGACCGTATTTATACATGGTAATACTAGGGTTTGGAATCGTGGCGTACAAGTAGAGGATTATAGAGTTGGTTTTAGGATTCTTTTCCTATTTGGTGTTATCATGTGTTTAATGCTATTGATTTCAAATCTGCTTAGGACTATGATATATAGAAGAGAAGATATGTTTGTTTCCTTGTTGAACTCTTGGTGGTTATATAGTAGTTGACTTGTGATTGCTTATTACAGCTGTATATCTTATATGAGGTGGAGAAACCCTGATATGAGGTCTCTCTTGTTTATGCTGAATAGAGCTGAACTGACATGGTCTTCTACTCGGCTTTACTCGGCGTCGCTAGTCTTGTTTTTTTCTTTATTTATGTTTTGCTAGTGCCAGGTAGCCTATCCACGTGGAATGCCGGTATGTCCTTTAACTGATCCCTTGACTTTTTGCTTACGTGGCAAGATTGGTCCACGTTGTCTAGTGACGTGTCTTCTTGGTAAATATTATGTACAACAATACCCCATTAAATTTCTGAGCTGAGTGAACTTCTCTATCTTGAATGGGCTTGCCTGTCTTGGTCTACTTCTACTCGGCGAAAGGTATTTTTAAAGAGCTTACTCGGTTTTTACCCGATCATGCAGCATTTGATTTGTTTCAGTCCCATGCTCAGTAAAAGGCTCTACCTGAGTTTTCGTTTTCCTCATAAATGTGGTAATTATGGCTCCTTATTAATTTGAAACCAATTAATGATGTGTCTTAATGATGTCCGCGTATATTCGATTGGTCCTCTGATCGAAATCCCCTGATGGCGACGTTTTAAGACTTCTCTTGACGACTTGAAGTCTTCTCATCTTGCCACTTGTCTCATCGTGGGTAAGTATGTCAGGATGCATTTATAGGACACGACCTTTATACTGGCTTGCACGTCACCACCCACGCCTCTTCGTTTTCCCACCTCTTTGAAGAACCCTAAAATATTTGATGAGCGGCGAGTTGATCTGGTGTAGGTTTTGTAACAATGTTAATTGCTCTGAGTTTTCATTTTCCTCATAAATGTGGTCATTATGGCTCCTTATTAATTCGAAACCAATTAATGATGTGTCTTAATGATGTCCGCGTATATTAGATTGGTCCTCTGATCGAAATCCCCCGATGGCGACGTTTTAAGACTTCTCTTGACGGCTTGAAGTCTTCTCATCTTGCCACTTGTCTCTTCGTGGGTAAGTATGTCAGGAGGCATTTATAGGACACGACCTTTATACTGGCTTGCACGTCACCACCCCCGCCTCTTCGTTTTCCCTCCTCTTTGAAGAACCCTAAAATATTTGATGAGCGGCGAGTTGATCTGGTGTAGGTTTTGTAACAATGTTAATTGTGCTTCCATATGTGTACCTTTTATTAAAATCATATATGAGCGGTAACCTTTTAAAAAAAAAAAAAAAAAAAAAAAAATCATATGTGAGCCTATTTTTTCAAAAAATCATATGTGGAATTTTTTTTGTTCCAAACAAAATTTTGGGTTTTGGGGACTTAAATGGTTTTCTCATTGAGCTACCCAAGGCCGGCCCTGACTGCATAACAAGTTGGTTAATTATTTAATCTTTATATAAAATAAAGTGTTCTTGTTGAATATGCAAAGTATTAATACACAAACATTAAACACCAAAAAAAAAAAAAAAAGTATTTTTCTTTAGTTACAAAAACAGTTGAATTCTTTTAGAGCTCGTTTGACACATCATATTGAATTGTATTGGACTGTATTAGACTGTATTATCATTAATACAAACCCGTGTTTGGTGATGCACTGTGTTATATCGTATTAGGTTATTCATATATGACTTTATTATATTTTATTATATTATAAAAATATAATATATTTTAAAAAATAGTTAATAATTAATTTTAAATATCCTTACCATAAATAAATCAATAAATATTTATTTTAATTGAAACAAAAAAATTTAAAAAAAATTTCCTACGTATTTTGAAATTATATATAAAAAAAAAAATTATTAACAACATAACACATATTTTATCGATATTCTATATTCATTTTTTTTTAAAAAATGTTTTTTTTCTAATACAATACAACCTAATACCACCAAATATAATGTATTAGTTAATACAGTGTTTGCTGTATTAGACAATTAAAATATACTAAAATAATACAATACATTTTAATTGCTTAATACAATATAATACAGCCAAACAAGCAAGGTCTTACTAAAACTGAAATCACATCTAACAAGATGAGGTTAGTCTGGTGGTAAAACCCCTCACAAGTCACACCTACACAATGAGGTTACGGGTTCGAGTCTCCATCCTCTCCAAAAAAACCCTCAATTTATGTAATAGTGTAATACTTCATACAAGTTTTCATGGGTATGATTGTGAATATCTCCGCTCACCAAAAATAATGAAACACCCCTAATGATAATAAGTAACCCATATATTTTATAAGGAGGTGAATTATATGTAATGCACAAGTTAATTAATGTGTGTGTGTATATATATTAATCATTGAGAGGCATAAAGCTTGTGTTGGCATCTCTCAGAAATTTTAGATTTATTTATAGAGCTACAAGTCTAAAAATACATAAAATGAGATAAAGTTACAATTACAACCCTGTAGTATTTCCTCTCTATATATAGTAACTAACTTAACAAGAGCCGTCACAACCAGCAATAACCTCCTTTCCCACCAAATCTAACAACCTTTCCCGTCTCTTTCTCACAGAAAATTGCAGACACCACCGTCCATTATATTATAAATCCCTAAAAATAACAAAATTACAATTGAACCAAAAACATAGAAAATAAATCATTAAATGTATTTATTTATCTTTTATATATATATAAATCCAAGTAAATACTCATTTTGTATGTTTTTGGTTCATTTGTAATTTTGTTATTTTAGACTTCTTAATAGTCAAACTCAGTCAACACAAATAGAATGTTATCGGTGTTAGTTCATAGGAGAGGTTTATAAAATAAAAACATTTGTAATTATATATCCAATAATAGTTCAAAGATGAGGGGAGGTTTTTAATAATAACCCTTACGTATTTGACAGAAAATAGCACAAGTAATATATCAAGTGTAGTAAAACGTAGCACTCGTTTATTATACAGTATACACTAATAAACAATTCACTGTATGTTCATGACATAAGGATTTAGCTTCGGCTGCCGGTGTAATTTGACACCATCTCTGTATGTGAGATCAAGAGATATATCATATATACTACCTTCCTGGAACAATAACGTTATTAAACTTAATAACTACCATTAGATTGGATGAAAGTAAATCGAATGAATATTATTATATTTTGAAATTAATGTCTTTTATTACAGTAAAAACTTAAAACCTTTTCAATAGGTTTCATTTTATATATATATATATATATATTTATATTGGGTATAATTTGACAACATAAATAAATGATTTTGTTAGTATTCTAAACAAAAATAATTGTTAAATAAAAATAAAGAAATTTACATTAGAAGCTTAAATAATATTGTTTAACTTTTCTTAAAAAAAAAATAGCATTGTTTTATGCAATGTGAAATTATTGCCATAAATAATATATTTACAGCTTTGTATGTAAACTTGTTTCATAATATTATATGGTCAGGTACCCCGTGGGAAGAAGTTTGTTTCCGTAGATTTACATCCTTGGGTCCTGACTCTGCAGAAAGCACTTGAATCGTTCATTCTCGCTGAGGTATGAGTCTGTCAACATCCTAGCTAAGAATGATTGTTATAGTTTAGAGTACATATTTTGTGAATATCCATTGACAAATTTTTTTGTCTCTCTGTTTGGGTATTTTTATCAGATTTAATTCTACTAACACCATAATGATTCTAAGTTGTTTCTCTATCTGCTAAAAATTAAATGTTTCCCCTCAGCCAAAGATGAAGAACCTGGCCAAGGATGCGTTTTGCTCTTGGGTTCGTGCATACACCGCCCATCGTGGTGAGCTGAAAGGGATTTTTATGGTGAAGAAACTTCACTTGGGACACGTTGCGAAAAGCTTTGCATTGAAAGAACAACCTTCCTTGGTTGGGAGGTCATTCCAAATGCAAACCAAGAAGAGGAAGAGGGATCAGAAGCAGCAGCAGAAGGGACCAATGAGAAAGAGAAAGGTTGCGAGTAAAACATGAATGCAAAATGTGAGACCATAGATGAAAAAAATTTCCGCCCAGCTGAGGGAAATATGCTGAAGTATGGGAACCAGATCACCATCTTATCACAGAGAGAGGCTATTGAGTCAGAGTTTTGACTGTAGATGATAATTTACTTCCAGAGCTTGTATTGTAGTATCAACATATATAGTCAATCAAAAAGTTTTGACAAGAACATAATTTATAAATGATAGTTCATTTCAAAGTATATATTTGTTTGAGGTCCGTCCTCTGCAACAATGCTGATATGCATTTGAAGTCATACATTTTACGGCAACTTTCGTATTTGACACACTCACATTTCACTCCACCACCACCACTAACCTTGATCAATTCCAAGATCAGAGACCTTGTTAAACAAAAGCAATACTTGGAAGCCCTGAAATTGTACTCTAAAAATCCAAACTTTCCAATCAGTATCACCAAGTTCACCTTCCCTTCTCTTCTCAAAGCCTGTGCTTCAATTTCGAATCTTTACTATGGAAAAACACTTCACGCCACAATCACTTACATGGGTTTGCAGTCTGACGACCCCTATATCACCGCTTCACTTATTGACATGTATGTCAAATGCGGGTCACTGGAAAATGCAGTCAAAGTGTTTGATGAATTGTCTGAGAGGGAAGTTTGTTCTCGGGATGTAACAGTTTGGAACTCTATGATTGATGGGTATTTTAGATTTGGTTGTATTTTGGATGGTATAGGTCAGTTTTGTCGAATGCAACGGTTGGATGTGAAACCTGATGCATACTCATTGAGTATTCTACTAGGCGTTTGTGATAATGGGATTTTAGGTTGTAAAGAAGGAAAACAGATGCATGGTTATATTTTAAGGAACATGTTCAATGGTGATCCATTTTTGGATACTGCAATTGTTGATATGTATCTCAGTTGCAGTCAGTTAGCGTATGCTTGGTGTGTATTCGATAAGTTGGGTGATAAGAGCAGCGTCGTAGTATGGAATGTGATGATTGGTGGGTTTTGTGAGAAGGGGTTATGGGAATGTAGTTTGGAATTGTATTCACTAGCAAAGAATGAGAGTGTCAAGTTTCTGTCAACCTCGTTTTCGACTGCTCTGAGCGCTTGTGGGAGTAATGAAGATGCGAGTTTCGGGATGCAGGTTCACTGTGATGTGATCAAAATGGGATTCCAAAGCAACCCTTATGTGTATACTTCTCTGTTGACCATGTATGCCAAGTGCAAATTGGTTGGAGATGCAGAAGGGATTTTTTATCAGATACTAGATAAAGAGATTGAAGTATGGAATGCAATGATATCGGCTTATGTTAACAATGGCCGTGCTTCCGATGCTTTGGACATTTATAATCAGATGAGAGTAAATGCAATCCCATCTGATGTTTTCACTATATTAAACATATTCTCATCAACCAGTACGATTGGGTTACATTATTTTGGTAGGTCGGTTCACGCAGAATTGATCAAAAAACCTATACAGAGTAATATCGTTATACAAAGCGCTTTACTGACCATGTATGCAAAGTGTGGGAGTAATGCTGATGCTAACTTGGTTTTCAGTACAATGGAGGAAAGGGATGTGGTTGCCTTTGGCTCTGTGATATCAGGTTTTTGTCGTAATAGTAAATTTGAGGAGGCTTTGGGATTTTTCAGAGCGATGGAGGCTGATGGGGTGAAACCGGATTCTGATGTTATGGTAAGTGTTATTAGTGCTTGTTCAGGACTAGAGAATGTAGATTCAGGCGGTCAGATACATGGATTTGTCGTTAAAAATGGATTTCAGCTGGATCTTTTCGTGGCTAGTTCCCTGATAGATATGTATTCCAAATGCGGTTTCCTGGATTCGGCTGAAAAGGTATTTTCTGGAATGCCACATAAAAGCCTTGTCACTTGGAATTCTATGATCTCATGCTATTGTCGCAATGGTCTCCCGGAGCATTCAATTAAGCTTTTTCCTCAGATTCTACAGCATGGCTTCCATCCAGATTCTGTATCCATCACAAGTGTTCTTGGTGCAATTTCATCCGTTGCAGCACTGATTCAAGGAAAGATTGTACATGGATATCTAACTAGGCTTGAGATTCGATGCGATATTCAAGTGGAGAATGCTTTGATTGATATGTATATCAAGTGCGGATTCTTGAAGTATGCACAGTATATCTTCCAAAACATGTTTCCGAAAGACTTGGTGACATGGAATTCAATGATTGCTGGTTACGGATCTCATGGAGATTGCCTTAAAGCAACGAGGTTATTTGATGAAATGAAGAGGTCAGGAATAAGACCTGATGATGTAACATTCCTTTGCTTGCTGTCATCTTGCAACCATTCGGGTCTGATTGAGGCCGGACAGAATCTCTTCCAATCCATGAAAACGGAGTATGGGATTGAGCCTAAAATGGAGCATTATGTAAACATGGTTGATCTCCTAGGTCGAGCTGGACACTTGGATGAAGCTTACGAATTTGTCCGAAGCATGCCCGTTGAACCTGACAGAAGTATTTGGTTGAGTTTGTTGTGTGCCTGTAGAGCTCATCGTAACGTAGAGCTAGGAGAACTGGCAGCTCAAAACTTACTGAAGTTGGAACCAAGCACAGGCAGCAATTATGTTCATCTGTTGAATCTGTATGAAGAAGCTGAATTGTGGGACAAGGCAGCCGATTTACGAGCCTCGATGAAAGAGAAGGGGTTGAAGAAGCATCCAGGTTGCAGTTGGATTGAAGTGAAGAACAGAGTTGATGTTTTCTTATCAGGAGATTCATCATCTCCAAGGACAACGGAGATCTATGAGACATTGAATAGTCTTAGAAGAAACATGAGAAAGAAAGTAGACAATCATGTTAGTGTTGATTGAACCCTTTTGAGACCAAAAAATTTGATCATTGCTTTTTTGATTTTGCAGTCAAATGTATTCTGATTATTCTTTTTACAATCAAATCTTCAATAGAATGACAGCTTCAATCAACTACATCTCCTCTCTGCTCCATATATATCGATTCAAGAAGGCCAAACCGAATCCTACTTTCAGAAACCTTGAGGGCGAAGATAACATCCATGGAAACACAAAACGTAAAATAAAGAATGCAATAAACCTTGTATATTAAAGAGAAAAACCGTCCCATTTCAATTCAATTCTCGAGGGAGCGGTAATGTCACATACAAAGGCTGTAAATCCTGTAATTGGCCTGAACTCTACACTATGTTGCATCTGTTTTAGGAGGAATAATATTTCTGCGATATAAAGAATAACCGGTTGCAAGAGCGTTTTTACATCAAAGAGCCTAAATGTTTTGAATTCTAAGTTGTTTTCCCCAAACAGCCTCGAATCCAGTGTGTAATTGTAATGCATTCCCAGCTACTTGCTGCTTGTAATTGTGAGAGGGGACTCCTAGATATAATTGTTATTAGAACTTTAACTTTGATTGCGATGGAGGAGGAAAGGGGACCGTTATTCTCTTTTGTTTTCCTCAGGATCTTCTCCGAGCCCAAAAACGTGAGGTTCCACAGCACTTGAAACCTTCCTTTCCTTTCTTTCCACTATGGTTGCTAAATCTCCAGCCACCATGACTTCACTGCTCGTGAGTGAGACACCCTCCTCTTCAAGGTCTTCCCCCGTCTCCTCTGAATATGCATACCTGCACAATCATGAATTGGATTAACAATTATTCAGAAAAGAATGAAAAGAAAAACGACAGTGGAAAACCCTTTATAGTCACTACTTCTGAGTCGTTAAAACATTCATTTGGAAACTGTAAGCATCAACTGAAGGGTGATCAATAATAAGCAAATGTGATTGAGTCTTCATAGATTAAACTGATACAAGGTCGAAAACCTTCAAACTACTTTGTATGAAATCAAAAATTTGGGTGGTGAACTTAATATATCAGATGAAACTTGAGGTTGAAGGATATATTTACGAGTATCTAACAACATATAGTAATAGTCTTTTTTTTTGGTAAAAACAACATATAGTAATAGTCTTTCATTGGAAGTTCAGTCATTTTTGATGTACAATGAATTCTGTAAATCTCTTATTGGTTAAAATAGATGCAAATGTCACCATAAACAGGTCCATCAAAAAGTAATCAAAGAAAAGAGGTAAACAGGTCCCAAAGCGTACCTAGTCGGGTTATGAGATGGGGCCCAGAGAACACATATCACCACCAAGAGTATATAAGCAAGCAAAATCCAGAAAGCTGGAATCAACCAAGCTCTTCGCCATAATTCACTCAATGGATCAGCAGCATTGAAGTATAGCTGAATAAATACCAATCAGACTTGATGAGTATAGAACTGACGTTAACGTTATCTGAGAGGCAAATTTGAATATGATATTAAGACAGAAAAAGGTAAAATCTTATCGGAACACAGAACAAGGGAGTTCATCAAGCTCACGAAAGAGAAGCTATTTTTGGTTTACTGTTATACAATTGATGAACTAGAACCAAAAAGAGTAGAAATAAAGAAAAATGGAAAAGGAAAAAACAAGATAACGAAGAGAAAAGAATTAAATGACCTCATAGCCAATCCAAGCAATCGAAAGCAGCACTGATACTGCGAGCGAGTTGGTAAACTTCCGGTACAATGCAAATTTTGCCATGCTCTTTTTAATCTGTGCACAAGCAGATTAAACAGTGGGATCACTATATAAATCACATCACTATACATATAGGATTAAACAAGCTAATAGATCATTTTGACCATCTGACGGATTCAGGAACCAAAATTTTATAATCTTACAGTGAACAGCTTAGAGTGAATAGCTGTTTCAAACTACTGTAATACCTTCTATCAACTGCTCAACTTATGCATTATTCCAACCTTGACATCTAATTCTATCCCTTAAAAATTGGAAACCAATAGAAACAGAATTCATACAAAGTTGACATTGTTACCTGCAGCTTCTCCAAAGTCTGGGACAAAGAAGAAAAGATCCAAACAATAAAGCATG
Organism: Acer campestre; assembly: GCA_954870605.1. Classification (NCBI taxonomy): domain Eukaryota; kingdom Viridiplantae; phylum Streptophyta; class Magnoliopsida; order Sapindales; family Sapindaceae; genus Acer; species Acer campestre. The sequence continues at coordinate 2,470,074 of OX940808.1, read as the reverse complement.
CATCCAATAGAGAAACGGGTAGCACCAGAAAGAGCCTTGCTTTTCCGGAAAAGTCATTGATATTCCCTAAATGTTCAACAAGCCCAAGTGCTTCTGAAAATACGAAATAAGTAAGACCAAGAAGGACTACTTTAGCTGTTATACCACCAAGAGTTGGTCGCACAACACCATAGCCCATAGAAACCACTAAAAGAAGTAAACGGGAGACAGTCTTCTTAACAGCGGAAAAGGTAACTGCCCAAAGGGTGATTCCGATTGGTCTGCCTCCAGTTGAATTAAAATTTGCATACTCAAAATACCAGAGAGCCATTTCACACATCCCCAAACCAATCACAGCTGTGATGTGATAGTGCAATTGTATTACATCTTTCCAATATCGTACAAACCGGAGAAACCAGAAAAGACCAAGCACAAGGTAAGCGAAAGACATGACTCCAGAGAATGTCATCAGCGGTGCCATCTTTCCAGGAAGATAACCTTCAGGATTCCTCCAAACTGTCCTTCCACTTATTATCAAGCCCTTGAGTTCTGGGTCGCAAAACATAAAATACAGATAGTACATGCCAGTTTTGTTGATCTCAATAACTTCAGTTGGCATCTTAGCCTCTTCACTTTGCCCTTCAAAGAAGGTCTGAATTCGTTTTGGTTCGTTAAGGTTATCTGGGTCGTGGTGGATGATCACCTCTCCAACCTTGCAGGAACCATCCTTCGCAAGTTCCGGAGTGCAGCATATTGCATCAGAATTTAAATAAGACCCCCCGATTTTATCTCTATCTTTGACCTCAACAATTATAGCTTCAACCAATCCAGTTTTTTGTTGCATCTCATTCTTGTTTTGGGCTGACTCTTTCGATCTTTGAAAAGTGACAGACTCAAACCTGAAAATACAGATGGAAACATAGAGATAAATGCTACTACATGTTACAATTATCCTAAAAAATGAAACATCCAATTCCATTTGCAATTTTAAGTACTTATTGACATTAACAAAGAGCCAATAAAAAGTGAGGCACAAACATTAGATTAAATTAAATTGACAGGAGCAAGCAATTTGGTAGGACAAAATAGGTTCAACAATCACAAGGGCTCAAACAAAAACAACAATGTAGGTACGCTAACACGCCAAATGTTCCACTGAAAAACAAACACATTTCTACAGAATAACAAAACAGAAAAGTTGAAATGCAAATGCAAGACAATCTTATGTAATATTGTAATAATACTCTTAAAAGTTCAACAAAAGATCAATAGTTTTTAGTAGCTTGATCTCTGTATTCATGTGCACAAATCCAACAAACTTCACAAATAGAATTCATATGGAAAAAAAAAAAAAAAACCTATCTTTATCACATTTCATTAATTGACTACAAAAACAAACAAGACCCTCCAAATATTTTCCTGGGAAACAAACAAAACAGATCAGACATTGTACACACAACAACAAAAGTAAAAGCTCAATTTTTACCTGATAAAAGACTTTCCATTGAGAGGCCTGTCCTCACCGGCGTCGGTGTCAACGCGAGCCACCTCCGGCTTGGAGGCGTAAAGGCCTTCACTGCCGCCGTGGAGGAAATAAGAATTGGAGCGATGAATGAAGCTTTCGTTCGGGTATTCATGGATCGAAGCAACAACTTGTTGGGTCGTCAAAAAACAGCTCAAAAAAAACATCAAAAGTGTAGTACTTGCAATGCAATACCCATTTGAGAAAAACGGATCGAAAATGCTAAGGCTAAGGCAGCTTCTGCTGCTGCTGCGATCTCTGTAACGCATTTCTCTTCTCTATAACTCTGTTTCTCTCTCAATGAATCCGATGGAAAACGTGTTTTCTGACTTTATGTTATTGTTTTTTTCTTTTAATATATATATGTAGTATATAGGACAAATAAAATAATACACGTGGCATTAGTATTATACCACGTGTTTTATTTCATGTCACCAAACTAGAGGGTTTCAACTATGAACTAAGATTTTGTTTGTTTGTTTAATATCTTAAAACTTTGTCTGAATTTCATGACTTGGTGATAACTAGCTCGCATTCAAAAATTAAGAAAAAAAAAAATAAAAAATACTTTCAAAGTTTTTAAAATTAAGATTTATTTTAAATAGTAATGCAACCAAACCCACAAAAATTACTAAAATGATTAGTAAATATAATTTATAGGATGATGTAGAGGTTGATATAGCAATAACAAATTTATCAAATCAATATTTCTCTTTTAAATTTGACACTGATGGAGTTAGAAGTCTATCAGGACCGTTGAAATCAATCACTATACATGATACGAAAACTCTCACATATTACATATGATAACATGGTTACTATTTTCAAACCATCTTAAAATTTCCCATATTTTATAAGGTGACGTAGTCATACGAGTGACGGTCAAATCATATACCCTCTTCCGATTCCCAAACTTGTAATATTTCAAAAACAAAAATCATAAGTTTGTCACTAATCACAAATGTAAACAAAACTTCCAAGAGAGAAAAAATACTAAGTAAATACAAACTAGTAGACAAAACTTTCATTGCTGTTCTACAAAAAAAAAAATTCCAAATGTGTTTACAAACAAACACACAATCAAGTTGCATCTTCGCCGACATTGTTTTGCTGTTGTTCAAACCACAACAGTATCTTTTTCAAAAAGAACTTGAAAACAGAAGATATTGAATATATAGTAAAAAAGAATGATATTACAAATCGAATGGATGATACTGTTGCCAATACAAACTAAAGGTAATCTGGATTTCATCCTACTTAATTGAGAGATCCAATCACCAGAAAAGAGAGAGAGAGAGACTATAAATGACTAAATGTACAGAAATTCGTCTTCCTCCGTTCCTTTTGTCGTGTTTTTTGTTTTCGTTACGTAAATTTTACATCCCGGAGGATGTTCGGTTTATTCTTTGTGCGCCGAGTTTAGGAGCAACAGGTTTGGCGCCTCTGCCTCTGCCGGCTCCTAAAGGCTTGGCTCTGGTTGTAGGTGCTGGAGCAGCAATGGAAGCCCAGGGATCATCATCGTCAAGTGATCCTCCTGCTGGTTTCACATTCAAGGGTTTTGAAACCGTTCTGGGAGCAGGAGCTGCTATGGAACCCCACAAATCATCGTCTTCGTCTTTCATCACCTTTGCTGTACTTTTTGGTCGTAAACTTGTAGCTGAGGGAAATTGGAAAGAAGAGAATAAAGTTGAATACACAAGCGAAAAAGTTTAGAATTGCACGTAAACTGGGTCAGGAAATACATCAATGTTTTTAAATTTTTTATAGAATAATTGGGCAACATTACCTTGTGGTTTTACAGGCTGTGAGACCGGCCGCTTTTGAGCAGCTTGAATGTTGGCAAGAGCTGCAGGCGGCTTAGGCTCGTCAAGAGGTTGAATATCGTCCCACCCATCTTTGTCGCTGTCATGCTCCTCTTCATGAATTCCATTTTCAATTTCTCCCCAGCCATCTGTTGAAGTGGGGGATGCAGGTACAGGTATATCAGCTATGTCTGTGCTGGAGCTAACATGATGGATTGATGTTGTAATTGGAGTTTCCATTGCTAAAATTGCCACAGAAAATTAACATTAGAGATTTGAACTGAAAAATGAATTCATAAACAGTAAATATTTTCACTGCATTGAATATTCATGAAGAATCAATGCTTAAGCAGTTAACAAACTTGGTGGTTCGGTCATTCTAGGCAAGCAAAGTAGGATGTAAGATATACTTTATACATGTAGAATTACCAATTGTAACCAAGATTCATACCTGAGCTAGCACTGGAAGACGTTGATGCTAGAGGTGCAATGGAATTTGAAGGAGCTAGTGGTGCTTGCTCAGAGGGTTTGCCTTTAAGCGTCAAGGAGCTCATGGCCCATCTGGATGGTAAGTATATCCGTGTCAGAGCAAAATCTAAGGGGAGAATATCATAACAATTTCTGAAGGAAAATCCAATTTCTGATTGACATAATTGACAACATCTAGTGACTAATCCAAGAATCAAGCAATCTAAACGCCACTTCTGAGATTCGAAGATTTTAGATCACTTACCCGAGTAAACCAGAATTTCCTGGCATTGACGAGATTCCTTCATTTGCAGCTCCAGTGGTATCTCCAGTATTTGTCTACAATAAAAACAAACAAAACAATAATCTCTTCCGACTCTCTTGTGAATATTGAGCCACAACAATACACGACGGAGGTCATTAAGTTTGAAACCACTATAGGATGTAACTGTAAGCAACACAATAATAATACACATGTCTCGATGCACTGAGAAGCTTTGGGTTTGTTCACATCCGGAGTTGTTCTTCCAGCAAAGGGGAGCTGGATTCCAACAAAAGATGTGGAGATGGATGTGTGCAACAGGGTATAAATGCGGGGCAGAGAGGGTTGCTACTAAAGACCATATAGAGACTGTATAAAAAATTAATTGACTACTAACCAATTAGTCAACTACGAATGATACCAGAGCAGGAATTACGAGAGAATATTGATCAAAGGATAAGTAGAACTGGGTGAAAACAAGGCATCACCAATGTTCTTCAGTGAATCCGTGCTTGACATTTACCACTATAATGTCTTCCTATGTCTACAAGCACATGCAGTAACTGTAGCATAACAACTGAGGAAAAAAAAGCAAGAATAAATTTAAGACATACCTTATCGTGGTGTTGCTTCACAATTTGCAAAAACTGATCAACTGCTTGAAATGCCTTCGATCTGACATCACTGTTTCAAAGAAAGAGCCATCCTCTTTCATGTGAATTGAGTAAAAACTTATAGAGAAAAGTAAACAAATCATCCAAAAATATATATATAGAACCTGTCAGAATCAATTGTAAGTACAACAATGTTTGGAAGAATCCTAGTTGCGATCTCGTTGACATCATAGTAAGCACTCGTGGCACATAAAGCCATAACTCCTGCCAGAGAACAATTTTATATAGGTCAGAACTTCCAGCTTTGAGTGCTAATTGCAAGACACCTACAAAGTCGATGAATAGTTTGGAAAATGCAAGATAAATTAAATTCAAAACCATGGATTGGGAGATATGATTTGAAGTGAGAAGCAACCAACCAAAACCAATGATTTTGTGCAAACCAGCTAAATAAAAAGAATAAGACAACAATAAATTCAGTTAATACCGGCTCCTCGAGCAGGAGAGAAAGTATCCCGCAATGCACGGACTGTAAAAGCATTGATCAAAACTCTTTTCCTCGTCTGCATTGTACAATAAACACATGAGATGAGACTTTATACAAGAACAACTCTAATTGAGATGGACAGCAAGCACCAAATGAAAAATAAATCATTGATCATTATGAGAGAAAAACAATGCAACTAACCATCCCAACAAGATATCAGGTTAGAGATACCTAACAAAAAGACAAAATAGAGTTAGAGAGAGAAGTAACTGGCTGATACTTACCCCATCATTCAAATAGCTGGCAATATTCCCAAGTAATATGGTAGTATTAGTTCTAATTGCTGGCTCTTCATCAACCTGCATAACTTACAGATATTAAAACCATAAACAACAGGCCATTAAAGAAGTAGAAGTTCATTTTATGAACAAAAAAAAAAGTGTACTGAAGTACATCAAATCAGGATTAAACAACCAATAAAAATAGTATATACCGACTCTTAGTCCCTTACCCATCAAAATAAGTAGTAACTAACTCTTAACACTAAAGAAGAAGCCTTCTTTTGTAATATAGTTATATAGAAAGAAAAAAAATATGAACAGGAATCAGCTCTATCAACAAATAATGAAATACCTGCAGCTTTGAAAGATACTTCAACAGAGACCCAGACATTGTACGTTGAGAAAGCTGCAACGTTAAGTCAAAAGGAAAACAACACTCAGAAAACACAATTAATTATCAGCCATTAAGAAATCAATTTGCCAACCATGAAAATTTAACATAGCTAATATATAATACACTACCTATACATTAAAAGATTCTTATTAGAGTAGGGTATTTAATCTTCAAGTATGTTACAGGATGAACACCATGAAACGAGAATCCTACTTGCCGAAAACTAAGAACATTTTCTGGGCCTCATAAATAAAAAATAAAAAAGTAAAGAAAACTTAGATACACATACCTTAGGAGCAAGAACAAGCATGGATTTAAGAGTCAACTCACGAAGAAAAGCAGACGTGTCAGAAAACCCCGTAGCAATATGAGGGTACACCTAGTCAGAAGCATTCCGAAGAGAGTTAATAGTTTATTACCAAGATTTCCATCCAAACAATAGTACTATCTAAATTTGCAATAATCACAGGACAAATTATCATAACTGCGTACTTGGTCATCAACAATTTGTGAAGATAATGACTCTCCGTATTGATCAATATGTTGCAGGAGACCAACTCGAACTGCACGATCATTAGAGGCGTACAGTTTAACAACGGTTGGCAATACCTGCAAATACATCAATAAATCCACCCTAGTCACACAGAAGTAATAAATCAATTATGAAAATATCCACATTAAAGAGATTGAATGGAAAGTAAACCAAACCAAACATATGAAAACACCATATAAGGACTGAAGAAGTATGACCTTGGCACTAAATTCTTCAGTTGAAAGCCAAGAACCCATTTTCAACAATGCAGTCAATGCAGGGGCAGCAGCTGAACCAAATTCAAGAGCAGAAGCTAATAAAGGAAGCAGCTGTAGAGACCAGAAGATAAAATAATGAATTGGCATCATAAAGAATAAATTACACAATAAGTAGGCATAACTCATTAATATTCTGAAAAGCCACACCTTTTTCAGCACAATTTGGCGAGGAAGCTGCTCTGCTAAATTTGGAAGCTTGCGGAAGAAGGTATCCTTCTCCACACTGTCTTTCAAATTTAGAATTTCCATGAAATGTATTGTGTCCACCAACTTATTTTGAAAATATTCTGTTCATCCAGAGCTTTCCAAATTTAATCAAACATAAGAGGAAAAAAAGGCAAAGAAAAAAAAACGTACAAAATTGGAAAAAAAATTGCAGAGATACAAGAAATGTAAACTATAGTTACATAACAAAAGACAGGTGTCTCAATTTAAGGATCATTTCCACTAGAGAGAAAAGGAAGCGCTAAAAATAGGAGATTGCTACAAAAAGGCATCCTAGGATAGGGGAAAAGAAAGAAAGAAAAAAAAAAAAAAAAAAAGCACTATAGTGTGCATTAAGTTTTCTGTTCCAAATAAAATAACTAGTAGGAAGCTTCAGTCTCAAGAAAGTGACTCACTTCTTTTATTAATATTAACAATGAAAAAGCTATATTTAAGTAATCCTTCGAAAAGGGTTTTCACATTCCTCTCCTACCACCAAGTAGTAGCATGAAATTGCGACCAATGACCAAAGAACACCCCATACGAAGTTACAATACTTAAATGTTGCAATCATCCCCATACTTGACAATCCACATGTTACCTAATCGTGGGTGCCAGTCTACATGAAACTTCGTGGGATAATCTTGCCCAACTTTAGATATCAAGGTATATGGCCACATACTTCAAATATGCATATGGTTACATATTCTAAGCTAAACTCCCATACAAAACATGAACATAAGTTCACAAAAGGGAATCACAACAATATAGAATTCACATAGTGATCGCATTATACAAATGCAAAACAATCCAGATTGATCCGGTCAAAAGAACAAAACCTACTATATTAGACTATCTAATGGAGATAACTACATGTAAACTTCGGAACATAATGTTCTTGACACATTCTTCAAATAAGTAAACAAAAACAAAAAAAAAAAAATCAAAGTTATAAAGGAAACTTACCACTGTTTTCTATAAGTTTTGATGAATTCAACCTGCGAGAAGGCATGGAACTCAAGAGCCGCTGATAATCTGGAAGCAGAGACTGTGAGACAAGAAAATAGGCAGATGCAAATGAAAATGAATTTTCAAAGAGAGAAAAATTTAAATCACCAACAAGAATTTGCACACATGCAAATGCACATGAAGAAACACGAGCAGGCGTGTGTGCACACACGCACACACACACGAAGAACCATCAATCATTTCCAATATAACTTAAAGCAAATTTCTACTTTAGTGGGCCAACAGGGAAAATAGAGATAGAATTCCAAGATCAGCTAATACGTAGTCAAAAACCGTCAACATTACAAAGAATAAAAGGAAAACCTTTGGAATTGAAGCAGTATTACGTAGCTCCTCTGTTTTTCCCAACTTCATACCAGAGAATAGCTCATAGATAAGACAGCCTTCAAACCAAAACAATCAGGTCAGATACATATGAAAAAGAAAGAACGTGTGAAAAAGCAAAAAGAATAACTTAATCAAGCTAAAACATGAACTGCAGTGTACACCCAAAACAAAGCATTATTATATAAGCTCACTCTACAAGTAAAAGAATAAGCAGAGACTCACCCAAGCCCCAAGAGTCAATGCACCATGGGGGAGATTTCCTGATAGCAGCCCAATCAGACTTTGCCAACTCCATAGATTTGTACTGTGTTCCAATAAGCCATGCATATTGCTGAAGGGAATGTGAAATAAGAAATCAAAAGATGTGAGAAACCAGACCTAGCTTTGACAATTTAAAAGATCCTTCTTGACAAAAAATCCTACTGAAATGTTAAAAACAACAAAATTATCACAGCAAAAGTAAGGCCAGATTCCATCTGTCAGTACTCAGTACAATAAAAGACCAGTTATAGTTGATTTATCACCCAAAAAAAAGTAGTTGTTGAAACAAGAAGAATATTCTGATATGATTAATTAAGTGAAACATTTCAACATAAAAATCAAGAACCTACACAGAGCAACAATTCAAAAATGTCTTAAAATTAATCAATACAAAAACTTCCCATGGTCTGATAAATCAACTGGTAGGAAGCAGTTTTCAGTTTGCTATCGCACAAATACAGGTCTCTTAGATATTATTTCTCATTTGCCCACTTATGAGAATAATGTAATTTCAGAAGTTCAAAATTTCTTAAAAAAAAAAAAAAACTTTTAAGTAAAATTGCAAGTAGTTCACGCCAAATGCAAAATTACCAGCATGGGTCCAGTGGCAGCTTCATTATTTCCATCAAACTCAGACAAGACATCAAAAGCATGCAGCTTCCAATCCAAAGTTTGGGTGACGACAACACTGGCCAGGCAAACATTACCATGAACCTGCACTACCCAAGCGGTTGTCAAAAAGTGACGTTGCAGATTATATGGAGAGAGACAGAGACAGAAAGAGAGCATCTATGATTTGCTTACAAGTTTACAATCATTATTCAGAAAGCTCACAGCTTTAGCTATCTGATTCAGCCCCCACGCATAATACTCATCCCTGCCACATATAACAAGTCACCACAAACCAAAAACAGATCATTAACAAATTACAGTTTTTGAAGCCCATCAATATCCAATGTCTCATACGTATTATCACATAGAGAAAACAACCAAAATTTCTGGTCTACTTTTTTAAAAAATATTATTATTTTGTTTATTACATTATAAACCAAACCCCTCACCAGTCACCAACCCGGTGTAGGCAAAACTAGAATTGAATTTACCAACTAAGCTAGCCAGCACCCACACATTGCTTGTCTAACAAAAAAATTCATAACTAAAAAATTGACAATCCACCATTCATAGCAATTAAAACTCAACAGCAAATAAAACAAAATGAATATCCTACGCCTTGTATGTATTACCGCACACAGAAAACAACCAAAATTGTCCGTCTACTTTCTTTTTTCTTTTATTACAACAAGTATAAACCAGACCCCTCTCCAACCTGGTGTGAGCAGAACTTGAATTACCAACTGAACTAGCCAGTACCCACATATTACCAGTATACTAGCCAAAAATCTGAAACAACCTAAATTGACAATCCACCATTTTAAAGCAATCAATACTAAGCAGCAAACTAATCTAAACATAGTTGCAATTCGCATAAGCACCTAAATCATAATACATAGTAAAAAAATGCAGCAGAGTAAGAGATATGGCACCTTTGAGAACCTGATAGACCCAATTCCTTGATCTTTTCAGACAACGGCATGACAGGCTCAGTGACAATGTATATAGTGACCTTCGAAGTGGAACCATCGAAGCTCTCGACCTCAGTGCTGTGAAGAAACGACAAAATATTCGGATGCCGCACCTGAAACAGAGTTTCGATTTCGAAAAAAAACAAACTTATCATATCGATTGCAGACAGAACAATTCGACATCCAAATCGAAAACTTGTAGAGTGAAGAAAAAGTTAACGTCGTACAGTGCGGAGACGTTTGACGCCGTTACGAGCTGCAGCCAAGTGTCCATCTTGAGCATTGGTTCCGGAGATGGAGAAAACGGAGACCGGAGATCCGTCGTCCTGAGGAAACGAAATGAAAGTTACGAAACACAAACGGTTCGATCGATCGATCAAAAATCGAACGATTTCAAAATTTCCGATCAAAAAATCACGATTTCTGAGCTGTTATTGAATACATACCTTTGAAGTTCCATGGAAGTGGGACCAGGAGCCCCAAGTGGACGGGTACGGGTCGCCGATGTTGTACGGTAGATCCTTGACGCCGGTGCCAGATCCGGCGACCACTCCTTTCAAAAATTTTAACATTTTTTTTTTTCGATTCTTCAATTTGATGATCTTAAAGTGGTGTGAGATCTGCTAGGGAGATGAGACTTCAGAGACTGAAAATTGAAATTTGGAAGAATATAAATGGAAATCGGTGGTTTGGATCCAGTGCTTCGCAGACAATTGTTCTTCGAATTTGCGCCGTGCAGATAATTGAAGAAGATGACCGGGTTGTAATTAGGCCCAAGTGAACACCTAATGTGAGCCGGACCTTACGGTAATTGGGCTGGATCGGACCTTGTGGTGGATAGTCCAGCCCAATATCATGTTGGGTGACCCATTAAAAAAGAGGTAGAATACACTTATGTTTACAAAGTCCTTTTTCAAGGAGTCGTCCTCTCTTCTTTTCTTTTTCGATCAACAATGATAAACATTTCAATTAATGATGTGGACATTTTTGTTATATATATAAAGAAAAAAAATTATAATGTTAAACAAACTCGTTAACTATATAATGTTATAGAGTAAAATCTCACATGTAGGGTTGCACATTGGGGAAATGGGGATAGATATAGGTTCCTTCATCCTCATCCTCACTTCCTAGATCCTTCCTCATCCCCCCCTCATTTCCCCATTTGGGGAAAATGGGGATGGAGAATTTTTGGGGGAGGTACCTCCATCCCCAACCCCAGTTCCCCATTTTTCCCCTTTTTCTCTGTTTCCCTGTTTCCCCATTTCCTTATTTCCCAGTTTAACTAAAAATTACAAATAAAAAAAATTAAAAAAAAAATTCATTATAAATACAAAATAAAATGCATTATAAATATAAAAGAAAATCCATTACAAAATAAAGTACTTCAATAATCCATTAGTGTAAATGAGGTTTATATAATTAGGTTTTCAAATATTAAAAAAAGTTAAAAATATATATAATTATATTTATAATATTTTTGGGGAAATTGGGAAATGGGGGTGGGGGGACCTCCCCCTATCCCCATCCCTATTTCAATATATTAGTGGGAAAATGGGAAAATGGGGATGGGGGAGGGTCTCTCCATTCCTATCCCCATTTCAATTTGGGGATGAAAATTATCCCCATCTCCACCTATTTCCCCATTTTCCCCAACAACAAAAAATTCTCAAATGAGGATGGAGACACGGGGAAATGGGGATCCGAGGGAAAATGTACAACCCTACTCACATGAGATCGTGAATCAAATCATACCTTTTATTTATAACAATTAGCAAATGCATGATCCTACACGTTTTTGTCCTGCAAGATCCTAACTTTATAACATTAACAGCAAAATCCTAACTTTATAACATTCCAACTTTGTAACTAACATTACAAAGTGAGTTCCATGATATTATATAGTCGAATCTCAAACGTTTTTTCGTACAGAATCTCAGACCAGATCAAACCTCCTACACATATTACGTACTGATGGGACATTGAGACCCATGGAATGGAATCTTAACTGTTAATTTGGTGGTTCAAAGGTGACGATGTAGAGTATAAAACGGTCATATGACCACCATGATTCGGGCCAAAGAGGTCTCTCAAGTCTCAACCCCAACTCTCAAGTAGTGATAGTATGAACATCAAAGGTTCAAAACCCCACCAAAAAGATACATATATTCTATAAAAGTAGATTCAATGGAAACAAAAAGTAGAATTCTTCTAATTATTATATTGTCAATTTTTCATTCTAGTTCTAATTAATCTCTCTTTTAGAAAGTGTGATAAAGTATATATAAGTTGATAAGAATTTATTTTGACTTGGTCGAATTTTAATTAGGATTTTGACTGATTATTGGAAATTGATCATATTTTCATATATAAAAAGTGCTTAATGGAATTTTCAAAAAAAAAAAAAAGTGCTTAATGGAGACTTGCAAGTCTTTTACATGGTCAGACAAAAGCATGAAAAAAAACGACATTCAACTAGCTAAAAACGACATTCTACTAGCTAAATTAATTTAGTTATGACTTATGTGCTTCTTGAAAATGTTGTATGAAAGTGCTTTTGAGTTTCGACTCCAAAAAGCACTTATCAAGCAGTAGTTATAGAAAAAAGTAAAAGTGTAAAACACATTTCATGTATTTTCTTTACGGTTGTTCATATTAAGAATGCTTCTCACCTAACCTATTTCCAACCAAAATTGCTTTTCTATACAATAAATATAAAATTGCTTTTCTATTTTTCAAAACAATTCATAACACTCCAAGTGCGACTTTCTAAAGCACTTGAACTATTTGCTTCGGAGAAATCTCGGATCAAGGTCTTTGGGATCAAACGAGGTCAAGTACCCTACATATATTGGTTTAGATTTTTACTCCCACACAACACCGGGAAGAAATTGATTGATGGTTTTGTTGATATAAAACACACTTTTTAGATTATGTCATTTCATAAGTAGTTTTCTCTAAAAAGCACTTTTACTAATAGTACTTTACATAAACATTCTCAAATACAAGTGTCGGTATAAAATAATTTCCAGACAATAAATTTATATCTCTACGGACGAGTTCTGTGTTAATAATTTTCTTAAACACTGTTTATCTGTCTATTCTAGAGAATTTTCATTCGAAAACAACCCTATTCGTTTAATTAAATTATAGAAACTAATCAATTAACACTACATTCCCAAGCAAAGAAGCAAGTTCAACTGCTAGATGACGACGTACCACGACGATCACACTTGCCACATGTCATCCCCAACGCCGTCAGCTCCTCCATCAACGGTGGTGATGCTACCACCAGAAGTCACTCATTGATTTCATGGAATGTATTCAAGTATTAGAGAAGTTTTGAAATTAATTAAATTAATTAATGTGAAGACTTTGGTAGCCATATAAACAATTATAAAGTTACTGATATCTGCTAGACAGACTGAAATCTGAAAATTGAAATTTAGAAGAATATAAATGGAAATGGGTGGTTTGGATCCAGTGCTTTGCAGACTACTGTGTTGTTTTTGTTCTTCGAATTTGCGCCGTCTAGATTAGATTGATGAGGAAGATGATCGGGTTGTATTCTAATATCGGGCAAAATCGGGTTGGGTTTTCGGCCCAAGTGAACACCTAATATGGGCCGAGCCTTACTGTAATTGGGCTAGGTCGGACCATGTGTTGGATAATCCAGCCCAATTTGAAACATGGTGGGAAATCCGTTAAAAAAAGGTAGAATACACTTTTTACTTTGACAAAGTCCTTTTTCAGTCTTCTCACGACTCCTTGAAAAAGGACCTTTTTTTTTTTTTTTTTTTTTTTTTTTTTTTTTTTTTTTTTTTCAATTAACAATGATAGACATTTCAATATATGATGTGAAGTTTTTGTTATTATATATATATATATATATAGAGAGAGAGTAATGTTAGACGTCCCAAATATTTTTCTCAAATTCCGTCACAAATGATGTGGCACGTGAGGTGTTAGTATCTTATAAATTATGAGATTATGTGGTAATTAATATGATGTTAACACCTCACATGCCACATCATTTGAGACAGAATTTATGAAAAAAATTTGGGACATCTAGCATTACTCATATATTTATTAGAACACGAAATTTGTGACTTATTGATTAAGTAAAAGAATACCATGATTAAATTGCAGTACGTAGATGAATCTAATGGCTAATAGTTGAGGAATTGACGTAAATAAGGTCAGTTCGTCATGAGGAGAAGACTTTATAATGTTACAGAATGAACTCATTAATTATATGGTGTGATAGAGTCGAATATCACACGAAAAAACATGTGAAATTATGAATCAAATCATACCTAATGTAACTGAATATTCAAATTTATTTAAACAAGAAACTGAAATTAAATTTCTCTTGAATTGAGATACATAATAAATGTCTATTAAATCTAAATGCATACTAGAATTTAAGATAACTCCAATATCTCCCATTGCACTAGTAGACACCAACGCTCCGTTGCCTAAACGCAAGTTGATTTTATTCTTATTTAGCCTTCTCCTTTCTTAAAACCCCCGTAAGGAATAACAAACATGATTAGTGGCAAAAATGGCAATTAAGGGGCCTAAATGATAGAATTTGGCCGAAAAAGGACATGACACACTACCAAAGGCTGTGTTGTAGGGAAAAACGTTTGCACATGGCGGAAGCAAGACTAAAAATAAGTTTAGTATATTTTAAAAAATTTCATATATAACAATTGTTAGGTGCATGATCCTGCACGTTTTTGTTATGCAAGATCCCGACTTTGTAACTAATATTACAAAGTGAGCTCCGTAACATTATATAGTCAAATCCCACACGTTTTTTCGTACATAATATCAGACCAAATCAAACCTCCTGTACATATTACATACGTGGGACCATGGTAATCTTGACCTTTGGTGGTTCAAAGGTGATGATATGGAGTATATCAGACGGTCATATGACCACCATGATATGGGGCAACGAGGTCTCTCAAACCCAACTCTCAAGTAGCGATGAATAGCAAAAGTTCAAGACCCCACCGTAAAAAATATACTGTAAAGTAAATTCAATGGAGACAACCTAAAAGCAGAAAATTAAAATAAGAAATTTTCTTGTCTCAAGAGTCAAGAGTTATGCCTTTCAAACCCTTTGAAAATTCTTCTTCTCCAATCAAAAAGCCACAGTTTGGAGGCCCAAGTCTTCCTCTAGACTCAACAAAATCATATGAGTAGACCATGACTTGGTCGTAATTTAATTTCCTCAGCTCCTTCTCTTGTTCTTGTACCGTGTAAAAGAAACATATACTTTGAATGTATATACGAAACCCCATAGTGTTATGTAACTTCGGTCCTGATTCCTAAACGAACCTGAATAGACCAGAGAAGGGGGCTGTATATATAATATATATAGTTTTGAGCTCCAATAAAAATGGAAGCTTCACACACCAAATCTTTTGAGTCTTCTCTCTAAAACTAGACTCACTAAAACAACAAGACAGAAAAACAGTAGTACAAGAGCTATGGAGGAGATTATGTCTATGGTGGTCCATGGATGCAAGTTAGCAAAGGAACTTGAATCAAACCTAGCAGCAACGATGGCAGCTGGAAGCCAGCAGCCTAGCTTGATGATTTCAAGGTCATGTGATGATATAATAAAGATTTTCTCGATTGTCAAAGAGAGGGTCGACAATAATGGTATGGTGGACTATCAACATCATCAGAATCAGATGGTGTATTCTGAGGCGGCCGTGGCCCCAGGGAATATTGATCCTAGTTTGCAGGAATGGTTGAGGTCTAGTGTGACACAAGCAATGGATCACTTGTTGTTTCATAAGATCCCGACGTTTGAGATGGAAGGTTGTTCAACAACAACAACGCGGTTGAGGGGGGTCACCGGAGGAGGAGAAGGAGGAGATGGGCACATTCCTGGGACATTGATGGAGGTTTCTGCTGAAACTTCTGCTGCGAGAGGTGGTGGTGGTGGTGGTTCTTCTTCACAGAGACATCGGAGAAGGTAACAAACAAACAAACAAACAAACAAAAAAATAATAACTTTTTTCCTATGTGTTTAAATTACTTGGAAATGTCTTGGTAATTTAATCAAAAAAAAAAATACAAATTAATTCACTTGAAATTATAATATTAAATTTACGTGTAACAACGAAAGCATAGAAAAGTACTTACAATTTTCCAAGCTATTTCTTAGAAAAGTCGACCACTAAAATGCAACATTACAACCACTAGAACAATTATCCTGGCACGTTCGACGTGTTTTCATTATAAAAAAAAATAAAAAATAAAAAAAAATTAAAAATTAAAAAGAACAAGTGCTTTTTGAATATAAACATCGTATACACACTTGTAGTTACTTTCAGGTTCAGGATCTCGATTCTACAACGTTACACGTTATAATTTTTGTGTATATATATAATATTGTTTATTTTCAATCAAACACATAACAAAATAAGTATTAAAAACACATACTTTAGATTATTGTTTGATTCTTTCTATGTTTTTGCAGTGAAAGTGCACGAACCCTGAGAGTACCGGCTCCACGGTTCGGAAATACCGAAATTCCACCGGATGATGGCTACACTTGGAGAAAATACGGCCAGAAAGAGATACTAAATTCCAAATTTCCCAGGTAGAATATTTTAATTCAAAGATTGGAACAATGGCACGTAATTTAAAACTTAATTAAATATACGATTCAGGATGATGTGTCACTACCACAACCGTTGGATTAGAATGAATAGATGGTTAGATATAGAAATTCAGATTTGCATCAACAAATTTAAGCGGATAAATTGTTTTTACACATTCAAACAAATTGTCAATTTTTCATTTTAGTTCTAATTAATCTCTCTTTAATTTAGACAGTTTGATAAGATTATATATATGAGTCTTTGACTTGGTCGAATTATTTAGGATTTTGACCTGGTTATTATTAATTGGTAATTGATATTTTTCATATATAAAATTGCTTAATGAAGACTTTCTAGTCTTTTACATGGTCAGGCAAAAGCATGAAGAAAAAAAAAAAACGGCATTCAAGTACTCTAGCTAATTAATTTAGTTATGTGATTGTTGAGTACTAGTATAAAAGTGCTTTTTCAAGTTGACTCCAAGAAGCACTTATCAGGTAGTTATAGAAAAAAAGTAAAATTGCATATATTTTCTATATGGTTGTTAATAGCAAGTGTATTTCTTCACCAATTTCAACCAAAAGTCTAAAAATAAACATTATACAATTAATAAAAAATTGGTTTTTTTATTTATTTTTCTAAACAATTATTAACACACCAAATTAAAACGACTTTCTAAAGCACTTTAACTATTTGCTTCGGACAATTAATTTTGAGTAAAGGGTCTTATCAGGATCAGTCGAGAACAAGTACTACCTACCTACATTAATCTAAAAGAAGATTTGGTTGATATAAAACACACGTTTTTAGATTATATTATTTGATAATTTGTTTTTCTCTAAAAGCACTTTTACTAATAGTAATTTTTATGTAAAAACACACCTTTTTTAGATTATATCGTTTGATAAGTTGTTTTCTCTAAAAGCACTTTTAGTATTAGTAAAAATAAGCAGAAGTACATATGAAAAAATTTCCAAACAATAACTTTATATCTTTATGAATGAATTTATTGTCCTGAAATATTTTCTTATATGTCATCCGTCGAATTTTCGTTCAAATACAACCCGATTAGTTTAATTTAATTTAATTATAGAAATAATTAATTAACATACTATAATATTTTTCAGGAGTTACTATAGGTGTACACATCAGAAAATGTACAATTGCCTAGCAAAGAAGCAAGTTCAACGACTAGATGACGATCCCTACACATTTGAAGTCACATACCATGACGATCACACATGCCATATGTCGTCCACAGCGCCGTCAGCTCATCCATCACAGGCAGTGGCGCTGCCACCAGAAGTCACACATGATCAGATGACACAAACCATCACCATGCAGCAGCCTTCCTCAACTACGACTCTAGGCAGATGGCTCTCCATGGAACTAGGTACAGGAGGAGGTGGTAGCGGCAGCAGTGGCGGTGCAGGACCGTCCTCGTCCTCCGCGGTTCGATACGACAGGGAAGGTGAGCATCCATACCTGAATGTAGCAAATATGGCTGATGCAATGTTTAATTCTGGCAGCAGTAGCAGCAATAGCATAGAATTTTTATTTCCTCCCGTGGAAGATAAATGGCAACATGAAGAGAAGAAAAAATGATTAACTTAATGTGATATATAATTCAGGAGCTTCTCTGATGAGGACGGTCTTCAGGAAAAAATTCCTGGAAAGTTAATCTGTTTAATGATCGTTATAAATTCATTGTCGTGAATTTTTTTTTTCTCCTATATAATTAGTGCTACTTAGAAGAAGAGAAACTTCTCTTCATTAATTAATCTTCAGCTGATTAATATTAATCTGTATACTTACGTAGATTGTTCTTGCCACTTCATGTGGCCTTTTTTGTATGATTCATGATATTGTAACATGAGAGAATTCATAAGCATCGTGATATGATTGATTTGTAGTTTAATATTTAATTATGGTTCTATTTTTTATATTTTATATTTCGTAATCTGATACCGATTGAATTAGTAGTCAATCAAAAGCTAACGAGATCAATCACTATAAACACGATTCAAAATGTTACTCGCACCACGTTGAAAAGAAGTTTCCCTACAGATATATTGCCTATTATACCAAAATTCTAGGGTTGTAGACTTGTAGAATGGGAAGTATCACATTTAAAAATTAAATTTTTTTCTTTTCGAACTATAGAAAATCCAATTGATATTACATATTCAATAACATTATATATTATATAAACAAAATTAGATTTTTATAGAAATATATATGACTAATTGGTTTCAACTGGCAGCCACGTTTCTCTTGGGGCCACTTAAGGTTTACCCGACTGTTAACTTCAGGGCCTTATGAGATTAATCGAGGTGCACGCAAGCTGGTCCGGACACCCACGGATACCAAAAAAAAAAAATTGGTTTCAATGAATATATTCAAGCATTAGAGATATAAAGTTTTGATATTTAATTAAATTAATTAATGTGAAGACTTTGGTAGCCATATAAACAATAATTATATATGGTCGGTTTGAAAGTAATATAATTTTGAAAAAAAAATGTATTTTTAATAAAAAAAAAATGTACCTCTTATAGAAATTAAAAATATTTAAAACGTTCTTCAAAATATCATTGAAAAAGACAAATTTATTTATTTTAACCAAACACTATATGATATTGTGATGGGAAATGTTTCTTATAAAACAAAAAATAAAATTTAAATAGAATCTTATCATTTTCAATGAAATTCCTATTTCAACCAACCTTGTCCAATCTAATAAATCATTCATCATCAAATTAGACATGACATAAATTATTAATTATTGGAATTAAAGATAACCTTGAGTTTGATTCATTAATTTGAATAACAATGATCTTATCAAAGATCGATCTATCAGAAATTCAAAACCTATCTAAATCAAGAATTGTAATAGTATGTTTTCTAATCGAGAAATAAAATGAAAAGGAATTGAGATACAGTTGAAAGATTTGTTTGTGGTGTCTATGTAACTTAGTAAACACTAGAATTCACAACCGATCAAAATACAATTTATTTCCACTTATTAAGATTTTCAATTAGTAAACTAATCGATATTCCTAACGATGAAAAAAATACGTGCACCCCACTCACAAATTCGGAACCTAATTTCCTCTTTCCACCTAAAAAACTAAGTTTTCTTTCGTTATTTCAATTCCAGTAAAACTTTATTCTCTGTCATTTCCATTCTCTATTAATAATCACATATGGGAATCGAATAGCCGCCATCTCCCCCACAACAAAATTCAGGACAAAGATTTCATTTTCCGAGATTTTGTCATGTTTTGTTTTCCAGATTTACCTTTTTAAATACGGTGCTCGCTATATCTCCCTTGGATGGAACTCAGATCAATTTCTACAAATTCCCCTCTCAATACGCTGTAGAACTGTCGTAGACAGTAGGTCAATCTCTTGTCTTCTGTCTTCCTTTGGACAGTGAAAGGTCGATGGATTTTGGCAGCTCTATGGGAGAAAATTACTCATTCTACTACTAGTCTACCACTACTAGTCTTCAATTCTTCATGCTTTGAATATCCGTAGTTTTCGCTGAGCTACACTACGGTCTCGCGAGGAGACCGCTACTCACGACAGATTTTTATAGTTGAACTATAAACTTACGTATATGTTTGATACGTACACATGTAGTTAAAATCAATACTGTTCGGAACTTTGGAATCCGAAGAAGAATATGCGATTTGAATTCATGATTTTATTGATTTGGGTGTGAATAGACTTATAACTGAATCAACCGCGTATCGTAAACTAACAAAGTTAAATACTTAAATGTTGCATTTAATTATTTTTGTATTGATACAAATTAATGTCTATCTTTTACGATATGGAATTGTTATTTCCCAAATCCCAACTATAGATCGAATATATATATATACAATTTTTCCATTTTCAGTTCGTCCAGATAAAAAATATATCATGACGAAAATGTGAACCATTAGATTTACATATTTTGACTCAAAGTGTATGTACTTATCAAAACTTTTCTATAATCTATGTACACATTCTTTATATTGATATATTTTATATCAGGACGAACTGACAACATAAAGACTATATATACATATATATATATATATTATGTTTCTAATTTTATATTTTAACCTTATTTAGCCCCAGAGACGTAGCTCAGCTGATAGATGGACGAACTTGAGACTTGGGTAAATGACTCCCAAGTCAGCCGTTCAAATCCTACCACTGGCAAAAAGATTCAAAAAGATACCCCATCTTGATTTTTTGTATGGATGGTGAAAACATTGAAATACATTTATGGAAAAAAAAAAAAAAAATTCGGGTGCAAGAACTAATTTTTTCCGATTTTTTTTTTTTAAGGTAAAACATTTAAAAATACGGAAATATAAGAAAAAAATAGTTCTAAAATCCCAAAAAAAAAAAAAATCAAAATTTTACCAAATGTGTATTTTAATTTTCTTAGGATATATACAAAAAATCTCATTGAAAAACATTTAATTACATATATGCAATTTCATCAAAGGTGTTTAAAGTGTGCATCGTAAAAGTGGTGTGTATATATATATATATTTATTTATATATAAACCTTATTTTAGCCTCTCTTTTTTTAAGACCATTAACATGCCTTGTCGTTATAGTAGTTTGATTGAGCAAGTAATATAGATTGTGATTGGTGATTTTATTTTTATTTTCTTTTAAAAAGAAAAATATAACAAAGATAATAATAATAGACATATCACAAACTTTTTTAAAGGTAAGTAATTAATTAAAGCTCAAAAATCACGATTGAAAAGTCTTTTTTATAAATGATTCATGTATATCCACAAAATACCACTTTAACATGTCATAACTCATAATCTAATTGAATGACATGCATACATAATTACATATATTATACATTTTTATTCATGTGGATCCTATATGTAATAAAGAAAAAGATACCTTAATTTATAATTTGTGATAGCAATATTTATTAAAAATCAATTATGAATTAAATTAAGTGAAAGCCAAGTCCCCCTCCCACCAAAGAAATTATGTTCTCTTTCCTTATTCCATTTGATTTTTATTTCCGATTAATATTTTCTTCATAAATTATGTACTTTTAAGAACTTTTGAAAAATTTATGGTTTACCGTATCAAAGATCTATCAAGATTTACTAATCAAACACTACTAACACGGTCTAAATAGATATTCACACAATATATGATAAGGCATCTTCGCACTTGCTTATTGTTTCATTTCAAATCACTTTTATTCAAATATATAAAACAAAAAACAAAAACAATGCTACCCCTATTCATGTTCTAGTAATCCAAGTGTGAACTGTGAAGTGTTACAATCAATCAGCGAGAGAATTTGGAATTTCTTGGCTTCAAATTCAAGCCATGCATTGGAAATTCCATCTCTCATGGTTACTAAGTGTTTGGCGGTTTCCAGAAATGGAAATTCCTTGGCTCTTATGCTTGCCGGTTTAGCTTTTTCCTCCGCTAGGGAGTATCTTTGGTTAGACTTTAGTAATGTTTTATGTAATACTGCTATGTAATTCTGCTGTGTAAAGTTTGGTTGTTTATTTTATATAAAAAAAAAAAAAAAAAAAAAAACGAGTAGCAAGTTGCTTTAATGATTAATGCAAGCCACGCTGGTTATATTCAACTTAATTTGTATTTTAGTTTTAATATATTACATTGAAAAATCCACGGTCACTAATGAGTGAGGAGAAAAAAATATATTTTGAGTTCAAGTCTCTGAAAATTTTATAAATATGTGTGAATATTTTTCTCCATAATATAGAAATGTATATCGACCAATTTTATAAGTATATGTAGTGTTTAATCTTCGTAGAACCTAACTTACCCTTTATGTGACAAATTTAAAAAAAAAAAAAAAAAATCCTTGTAAAAAGAATAGGGATGGCAATGGGACAGGTTCGGGGCATGGTAGCCCTTCCCACACCCCGTCCAATTTATTTTTTAAAACCTCATCCCCATATAAAACCCCACAATATATGAAATGGGGTGGGGAGGGGCGGGGTATGCTTTACCCATCCACACCCATTTACCCCATTTGCCTCACTTAACCTTTTATCAAAAAAGAGCTTCTCCTTACAATCCATAAATTATCTATTCACACTTCAGTTTAATTTTTTTTATTAATGACAGTTTTAACCTTACTAAACAAGACAAAAATTTAAAGACACTCCAAACTAATTAAATTATTAAAAGAAAATTATCTTTCCTAAATCATTAGATTAAATATTACGTATTAAACTCTCTCTCATAAATCTGTTATTACCATATTAAACATTCTCTCCTAATTAATAGCTCTCCATTTTTTTTAAAATAAAAAATTTATACTTTTTCAATCAATCTCTGATTAATAGTTTTTTTTTTTTTTAAAAAAAAATTTTGAATATTTGAGTTTTTTACTAAAAGTAATATATATATGCATGGGCGTACCCAAGATTTTTTACTTGGGTGGGCTAAAATAAAACTATATATAGATATATATAATTTCAATAAAATAACATTGTTTTAACTCTATTGAAATGAAGGAGACAAACTTGAACCTCCCGTCCCCGATATTACATGAAGAACTTGATCCACCCCAACCCGATAATTGATTGTTATTTTTTTTCCCAAAGTATGTATGTATGATTGTTTCACATTGTATCATAAATTATCAACAACAAAAAATTGGTTAAAGTTGTACTTTAAAAATTATAATATAACACTATAAATGATAAATTACTATTGGAAAATAAATTCATTAAAAAAAAATAACAAAATACTAACGTGAAATTATGAATAACAAATCCAAAACTCTAACTTGTAAATTCGAAAAAAATAAATTTTAATTAAAAAATAAATGAAATGAAGAATATAATATGATTATTATTTTTTTGGTTAAAAAAGAAAAAGAATATATTTTTATATACGTTGAGATTTGAAAGAGAGAAGGTGTTGGGAACTTGGTACTTGCGACATGAGAGTTACTTTGTGAGAGAGAGGGAGTGAGTTGGTTGGGCATGTGATGTGAGACAGCGAGAGAGATAAATGATGGATTTAGAGATGAGAGGTGAGAAATTTATTTATTTATTTATTTATTTTAACAAAGGGCTGGCCCGGCTATAACCGTCCATTATAGCCCGTCCATATATAAAAGTTTGAATTGTTTCAACTAGATTTGATCAAACTTAGAATTTTTAAGACTAATGGAAGAAATAAAGTTCTCCAGACAGAGTCACATACCTACAAGAATAACAAAAAACATTTTCATATTTTGATTTTTTTTTTTAAATAATAATAAAGTACTTTTTTTTTTTTTAATATATATACATACATATGATTCCTAAAAATCAAACTTATTAGTATTTTTTTTTTCTTAACTATTTGTCTTGCTTGAAAAAAAAAAGAGATAGAAAATTTGAGATATTTAATGGATAGAAAAATTGAGATATTTAAAAGAGGAGAGAGAGTTTAATATGATAATTAAAAATCTAGGAGAGCGTATTTTATATGTAATAATTAATCTAATGATTTAATTTCTTTAATATCTACAAAATACAACATTAATTTGTTTTACATGTCTTAATCTAATTGAATGACATGCATAAATTATACATTTATTCATGTGGACCCTATGTAATAAAGAAAAAGGTACATTGATTTATTTGTGATAGCAATATTTATTAAAAATCTATTATGAATTAAATTAAGTGAACGCCACGTATAAATTAGAAATTGAGTTCCTAATTAAGAAACTTAAGTCTTCCTCCCACTAAAGAAATTATGTTCTCTTTCCTTATTCCATTTGGTTTTTATTTCCGATTAATATTTTCTTCATAAACTATGTAAACTTTTGAAAAAATTATGGCTTACCGTATCAAAGATCTATCAAGATTTACCGATTAAACATTACTAACACGATCTAAATAGATATTCATACAATACATGAGAAGGCATCTTCGCACTTGTTTGTTGTTTCAGCGTAAATTATTTACTGTTCAAACCACTTTTATTCAAATATATAAAACAAAAAACAAAAATAACCCTATTCATGTTCGAGTAATTCAAGTGTGAAGTGTTACAATCAATCAGCGAGAGAATTTGGAATCTCTTGGCTCCAATTTCAAGACATGCATTGGAAATTCCATCTCCCCTGGTTTAATAAAAGTCTAGCGAGTCACAAGTTGTCAAGTTGCATTAACGATTAATGTGGCTTAAAAGCAAGCACACTAGTTATATATTTTTAGTTTTAATATATTACATTGAAAAATCCACGATCACTAATGAGTGAGGAGAAAAAAAAAATTGAGTTCATCATGTCTCTGCAAATTTTATAAACATGTTACATGTGTGAAAAATTTTCTCCATAGTGTAGGAATTGATATCCGTCAATTTTATAAGTATATGTAGTGTTTGATTTTCGTAGATCCTAACTAAGACAGTCTCTAGACATTTTGAGGCCCGAGCGATTTTATGATATTAACAAAAATTGAGGCTCTATATAAAATTATTATCATTAACATAAAAAAATTAAATAAATAATTCTTCATTTACTAAATACAATGTAATCTACATAAATTAAAACAAAAAAGATTTAATCGTATATAAAAACATAAAAACAAAACATTGTTAACATTTATATTTTTTTTGCTTTCTGAAGTGCAAATTTATTAATTATACTATTACTATCAAGATTACTAATTGGACTCTCTTTCAAAAGAAAAAAAAAATTCAATTGGACTCAAACAATTTTGATTCAGATAATGTCAAATTAAATCTGATATGTTATAATTTAATCGGGTTTTGATATTTATTTTTATTAAATTGAACTAGATATAGTAATTGGGCCTTATTAAAAAAAATGTTTGAGATTGGATCATTCTTAAACTTAAATAGATTGGACCTGATCCCCCTAATTTTATAAAGAGTGAAGATATTTGCACCATTGAAAAACTGTATGTCCACCCCAATTTGTATGTGCACCGCTTTGAAAAATTTTAAAAAATAAAATCTTGTAAATACACCCCACACATTACCAAGTATGTCCCTTTTAAATTTTTTAAAAATATTATAAAGGCAACCCCTTTTATTCTTTATTTTACCTAAAACAAACAAACCACAAAAAAAAAAAAAAAAAAAAATGGAAAAATTAATTTCAAAATAACAATAAAATGAAAAATAAAATGAAAAACTCATTAAAAATAAAATAAAAATTACAGACATCTACTTCGTCTTCATCATTCTCCTAAGGAAAGAGAGAATGGTATGTTTTATTTATTTATTTTTTATTTATTTTTTATAATGTAAAATACAAAATTAAAATAGGCCTAATATATATGTGGGAGGAGCCGCAGTACCCCTCCCTAACTTTGGAAGAGGTTGCAATCTAATTTTCTAATATAGGAAGGAACTCCATATTTTCTTAAGAGAATGATATTGAAGTTTTTTGTGTTTTTCTTTTAGGGTAAGTTTGATTTAATTAGTTAAAATTTTGAAAAAGTAAATAATGATAAGAATTTATTATATTTTTGAATTAAAATGTTAATAATTCAATTTAAGGGTAAGGTTGGAATTCTAAAAATATATAAATTTTGGGTGCATAGATGATTTTAAAATGGTACAAATATCGTCGTTCTTTTATAGCAGATGAAGAAGTAGATTAGATTATTTATGACCCTTATTTTATAAAAGAAGAAAAAGTAAATTTGACTTTTTAATGGGCCAAGCAAAATGTTGGGTTTGCTGCCCTCATGAGCCGGCCTTGATCCTAACATACCCTTTATGTGTCAGATTTAAAAAAATAAAAAAAATTCCTGTAAAAAAAAGTCTTGAATGAAACAGTAATTCCACAATGATCACTATTATTTCACACAAAAAGTGAATATACAAGGATAATTGTACATGGAATCTACTTGATTAGTTTAAACTTTACAAAATAAAAATATAAAAACAAAACCCAACTAGCTAGCTTAGCTAGCTAGCAAGAAAGAAATAAATCACTCTCATCAAAACAAAGTTCACTGTCAAGATCAATGTGGAAATTTTCCTGATGACAAGTTGTGGTGGTGATAGAAGTTTGATGATGATGCTGATGATGATAATGATCTAAAGGGTCCAAATCATCCCACATAGAAAAATACTCCATCTGCTGCTCATGATGGTCACCATGATGATGAGATGATGATAGGTTTTCTGATAAATCATCACCACCACCATTACTGATTTCTTCTTTGAGATTGTATTCTTGTTTAACTACTACTACTGCTGTTGATGATGATGGAGAGCTGATCACAGAAGAAGAACTCCTCCAAGGTCCACCATTAATGTCTGTGATGATCATTTGTGGTGCTGTTGATGTGAGTGACATATGGCTCCTACAAGTGTGTTTGCCAATGTATATGGTCTCATACATTAGTGGGTTGTCTTCCATTTTTTGAACTTGTTTTGTAGCTTTGCAACCTTGTTCATACTTGTGTGTGCACCTAAAGTAGCTCCTGATGATCAAATTCCAAAAGGGATCATTAGATATTTAGATTCACAATATTCGATCAAAAACTATCGGGTGCGGATATCATATCCGTATTAAAAATACGTATATAAATTCGTATTGAATATAGAAAAACTACATGTATACATATATATGAATTCAATGTGAAGTTGCTAATGCTATTAATGACACCTGAAAGTTGAAAATGATATAAAGTAACAAATATTATGCTTTTCAATACATGTGGATGTATGTTCATATGCAACTTGTAAGAAATTATATATATATATATATTTTTAATTGATATTTGTTAAAATGTTTTTATACAAAAAAAAAAAAAAAAAAAAAGAAAAAAAAAAGCAATACATTATAGTTCTAGAAAAATCATATAAAACAATTAAAAACACTTTATATGTGTTTTTGGAAAAAAAATTAGACAATAAAATTACATTAAAACCAAAATAAATAAATAAATAAATAAATTATATGAATAAATTAAAATGAATTAAAATATACCTTGGATATTTAGTATTGAGAATGTCTTTTTGTCCATACTTTCTCCATGCATGACCATCTTCAATGGTGGGTGTCATCATCCTCCATGTCTCTGAAGTCTTCCTGTAATCAAAACAATTTTTTTTTACAAACAATAATTAGTTTCATGTAAATTTATATATACAATCAAAAAATAAATAAATTATTTTATAAACAATTAAATAAAAAGCTCAATTGTTGAGATATTATTGTAATTTTTTTTCTCGTTATTAATAGAATTTTATCGAATCATTGGTGCTTTAGTAAATAAAAATTGATTCTTTAATTGAAAAAATAAATAATTAAATATTTTATTTATCTTACTTTCTCTTATAGCAACCTCTCCTCCCCTTGGGACCCATCGACCTCTTCTTACTCTCGCCGGATTCCTCCGATCTCCGGCCACCGGAAACCAGCGAGTCACCTTCCTCCTCCACCACCTCCCCAGCAGACGACGTAGTCTCACCACCACCACCACCCAGCACAGACAGAGTCTCTGTAAAAGACCTCAAGATCTTCCCCGCCAGCTCCTCCGCCGCCGACGATGACGACGACGACCCATCTCCTCCAAAGGGTTTCTGGAGAAGCAGAACCTGAAGCCGACCCGCAAATTCTTTCCCTTGAACGAGCTCTTCGATCGCTTTGTTTTTCCTGTTTACTGCAACCATGTTTTCAGAAAACAGACCACCACCACCACCACCCATGGAAAAATATGATTTTTTTTTTTTTTTTGTTTTAATTTCTTCACTGCGGTTCTCTACTGTCCGGTGACTACACTCTCTCTCTATCTCTATCTCTGAGTTTTGATTTTGAATGATAAGAGAAGAAGATTTGGGTTTGGTTATATATATTATGAGTTATTTATTTATTTATTTATTTTATTATTTTTGGAAGATAATTATTAAGCGAGTGAGGAAGGTGAGAAGAAAATTGAAGGAAGATGATAGGAAAGAGAGGAGAGAAAAAAAAAATATTAGATGGAAAAGTGAAATGTGATCACGTCAGCAAGACGACGTGGGTTTGCTGACATAAACATGACGTTAATATTGCTTTTTTTTATTCTTTTGTCTTTTCTCCGTAGGAAAATTATTTTTGGATTGAAATACATATATATATATATTTATTTATATGAAATTGGTTGTGATAATTGGGTAATAGGGATTTGTCTAGACAAAGCATTATGTGTGTAGTTTTCTAAGTACAGTGGAATAGATATCTCCCATTGTTAAAGTATATATTTTGGTCCGCACAACAGAGAAAGGGTTGCTCATAATATAATCATGAGAGGGCACCATACTAAGGATTTAATAGTCAAGGTGAGACAGATTATATGCATACCAAGGCAAGGCTTGAACCTTGGCAGTGGAGCATCCTTGGAAGACTCCAACCACTAAGGCAAGGGGTCATTGGTATATATTTTGGTTATTGTGGGAGTATAAATCTTTCATATTTTACATATGATTAATGTCTAGGGTTTTAT
The DNA here is from genome assembly GCA_954870605.1 of Acer campestre. NCBI lineage: Eukaryota > Viridiplantae > Streptophyta > Magnoliopsida > Sapindales > Sapindaceae > Acer > Acer campestre. Next base: position 2,440,934 of record OX940808.1, on the reverse strand, counting down.
TTTATTAAAAAAAAAAGAAAAAAAAAGACAACTTGCAAAGTTTTGCCATCTCATCGTTTGTTATCTTCATCAATTAATGTCACCCACCATAGTACCATGTACCAGCCACAATTAAGTCATAAGTATTAACTATTTTTAATGTACCTTTCAAAAAAAAAAAAAAAAAAAAAAAAAAAAACTATTTTTAATGTATATAATTTTTATTTTTATGATTGAGGTACCAAATTTATAATAAACAAAATTCTCATATATAATATTGCCCCAGGGTGTAGCTCAGCTGGTAGATGGACGAACTTGAGGTTTAGTTAGCTAACTCCCAAATCAATGGCCCAAATCCTTTCAAATACCTGGTCCAGATAGATGGATAGATAGATATTACTTATTTAATAATTGGAGTGCTTTTATAATATCAAAAATATTTTAAATATTCTTTTTAGTGTGTTGTATTACAATGTTTGTCTCTTATGGAAAAAAATAAAATTAGACTCTTCAAATATAATGAAATGCAATTAAATGAAAAAAATTTATACAATAAAAGTACATCTTACCCAAAAAAATAAAAAAAATAAAGAACTTTAAATATATTTATAGTATAAACATATGTTCTAGAATGTTTTAATAAAAAAATTGTAGTAAAACATATTTGCATGCACTTTCAATTCAAACCTACTTTTAAAAACTTTTCCACTTAAAAATGATTTTCTTAGAAAATCTTCTTAACAAAATTACTTTTTCTAGATGCAACTTTAATTTCAATCAAGAATAGTTTTATTTCCATTGTAATAAAAATATTCTCTGTCTTATTCTTTTCAATCTCAAATCTCAATATACACATTTTTCAAAATGTGTTTTTTCTATTGAGGAAAAATAAAATAAAAAATAAAAAAATAAAAAACAATCAAAGTCAAAACCAAGGCATGTTTACACAATTAATAATTAAACCAACAAATTTAAAAAAATAAAAAATAAATAAACAAAGATAAGATCAAACTCCAAACAAAACAAGTTGTGTCATGGGCCCATGGCCCATGTGTGACCACATTTTTCTCTCATTTAAGATTATTATACAATGAGTCAATGAGCAAACAGATTCACTGTATCTCAAACTTGAATGCAACCTTTCATGAATATTCAAATGCAACTTTATGATTTGATTTAATATATCAATCATTTAATTTGCTTTTGTTTTTTTATTTGTAATCAAAGGCTGCCTAGTTCTGTGGGTTAAATAGGATTTCTACTCTTATAACAGAGAGAAATCTACTCCCACGACATCGAGAAAAAATTATTCGTATGTACATTTTAAATGAGTATCGTGGAATTCAAACACCTATCATTAATATGGAAAGGGAGGTACACACCGAATCAAGAGTTTTCGAGATCTATCAAGGATAAACTAGATGGGGAGTCCTCTCTTCTATGTAGTAGGAGAAACTATAAGAGTCACACTAATAGTTGACTATTTTGTTAGAATTCGACAAACCTCTCACTCAATTCTGGTGTTGGTTATTTTAGGTTTATATAGAAAAAACCCAATGAAATTATTTAAAACATATTTAATATTATTAAATTTTATAAAATATTTATTTAAATAAAAAAAAATACTTTTGCTCACCCCCTTTAAAGGAGGTAACTATTACCCCCTCCTAAATGGATGACATGTACTCATGGAGGGGATAAATTTATCCAAATACGATTATCTTTTGGATAAATTTACCCTTAACTAATCATCTTTTTGGAAGAGGGGTTGCTTACCCTTTGTATGAGGTGGGCTAAAATGGACTTAAAAAAAAAATTAAATTATATGAGAGAATGTAAGGTTTGTACACCTACACTGCCACTATTCCATTGGAAAAAAAAAACACGTTTTTCTTCTATGATCAGGTGCATGTCACCTCCATCACTCTTACTGAGGATGCTATCATCGTGCACTTCACGCCCAAACCCTAACCCTAGATTGCCTCTCTCCACGAAACCCAACTCACACAATCTCCGATCCTCCCATCTGGTCACAAACCCATGTAAGATGTCCCAAACAATGTCAGTTTCCAGATGCTTCACTGCTTCCACAGACCCGATTTCCATTACGAGTAAACCCGGATTAGAGCCCAAAACGGGTGACCCGGACCCGACGTCCCTCGTGGTCGTCTCGTTCTACAAGTTTGCTGATTTTCCTGACCATGCTGGTTTTCGAAAGCCTTTGAAGAAGCTATGTGAAGAACTGGTACTTAATTTCTTTCTATCATATATATAATTTTTATTAATTTGTTTTCGTTGCAGACTTGCAGATCTATTTTTTTTTTTTTTTTTGGGAATGCAAGACTTGTTTTTTATTTATTAATTTTTTTTTTCAATTGGTCTTTTTAATTGAAAAACAGTGTAAAGGAAGTAACTTGGGGGGTGCTAATGTGCTGTTTGTGTGAGAATTTGAAGTTGTTTTTGGTAATGTGGTATTGCTTTTTGTAATGTTTTTGTTTCTTAGTTTTGGGTTATGAACAATTGTGGAAATGTAGCATACACAAATAAGACGATAACGATTTGAAAGTACTTGTTTTCGTTGAGCACATATTGGATTTCGATTCTGCATTATGTTCATTAACTGAAACCAAATACAATTGTGATTTGTGAACAATTAGATATGTTGTCAACCTCAGTTAGTTTGAATGAGTTCAATTCAGAAAATGTTTGATTCAATTCATTGTCTGGACCGTGTAGCAATAAAGTTTAGTCGGATGTTATGGAACATGCTCGTCTTTTGTATTGTTTCAGTAGCGAGTTACAGAAATTGATGTGCATCAGTGTGGTACATACCTTACCAAGCTGATCCTCTTCAGCGTGTTTCAGGTGGTATCATTCTTGCACAAGAAGGCATCAATGGCAGCATTTGTGGGACTCGAGTAGCAGTTGAAAGCGTTTTAGCTTTCATCCAAAGTGATGATCGTTTGAAGGGGCTGAGGCAAATAGAATCTCCTGTCAGTCCTGAGGAGGAGGCTTTACATCATGGACACACCAGCAGTTCTCCTCTTGCAGCTGGTGAAGACGCTCCATTCCGATGGGATCATGTGAGGGTCAAGTTGAAGAAAGAGGTAGTGCTTGCAGGTTTCTTGTTTGAATTTAAAGCAATTACTTTTGTGATGGAAAGCAGGAAGCTAACATATCAAATTTTTTGTGACGGTAGTCTTATTGTTTTTTGTTTTGTTTTGTTTTGCTTCTGTTTATGCAGATTGTTTCTTTAGGAATGCCGACTGTATCACCTATTGAAAAGGTTGGGAAGTATGTGAAACCCGGGGAATGGAATGCATTGATTAGTGATCCAGATACGGTGAGCGACTGAATTACTCTTGTTGCTTCTCTCTTTGTTGTTATCAGAATTTATATATTTGTTTTTTTGTTTTCCGTGTTTCCATTTGAAAGAATTCAACCTGTATTCTATATACCCGTCATATTTTTAGCTTGTTTCAATTACGGCTTTGAACTAGTCACACTGCATTTCTTCATAAAATGCTTAAAAGAAGATCCCAAATTCACTGTCCAAAGCAGATCCACAATTCTCAAACAATACAGTAAAGCAAGTTGATCAAATTAAAAAAAAACTCTAATTGTACAAATCGTTTACTCCGAAGTGAGTTGTTATGGTGCTTGACCAAATTAATGAATAAAGAAAAGGGGTGTTCCAAGGTGTGCATACATCATAATTTGATCTTCTTGCTAATATTATGTGTATTTAGGTGGTGATCGACGTGCGCAATAACTACGAGACAAGAATTGGGAAGTTCAGAGGAGCAGTTGATCCATTAACCACAGCATTCCGTGAGTTCCCATCTTGGGTAGACGATCAGTTCAAACTTGATGAAACTGATGGCAAGCAGTCGAAGCTGGAGATAAAGGATTCAAACGAAATCACCAATGAAGAAGCGGAAACTTCGAAAGAGAATATGCCAAAGCGGGTTGCAATGTATTGCACTGGAGGAATTCGATGTGAGAAAGCTTCAAGTTTCCTCCTCAGCAAGGGTTTCAAAGAGGTGATTCTCTACGTGGACCCTCATCTATTTCTGATAAAAATAATTTGTGGAACATTAATCGATGTCAGCTGATCTCTTTTGATGGTTCATTTTATCAGGTTTATCATTTGGAAGGTGGGATTCTGAAATACCTTGAGGAAGTTCCAAAGACTGAGAGCCTCTGGGAGGGTGAGTGCTTCGTTTTCGACAAAAGGGTATCCGTGGAGCATGGTTTGGCACAAGGAACATTCAAGCTTTGCTACGGATGCAAGCAGCCTGTGAGTGATGCCGACATGGAAGCCCCAGAATGGGAGTATGGAGTTACTTGTCCACACTGTTACTCATCAAAATCTGTAGAAGAGAAAGAGAGAGCGAGAGCGCGACAAAGGCAATTCGAGACTTGGGGCATCATTGGCGGTCCTGACAAGGGTCGTCGACCAGCATCATCTACTACACCAGATGACAACGAGAAGAGGAACGATACTCAACTTTCGAGATAGGTTTAATTTGTTGAGATAATTATATATCTGAAGGAACTAATTTTGTTAGAACCTCAAATGATTCAAAATTTTTGCTAGAGCTCTCTGTCTGTGTTCTGGCTTTTTATGAATTATTACTGGAGAGAACCTGTGTAGAAAACTGTTATGGTTTGTCAGAGTCGATATCTATGTCGTGCATGAAAAGTTAGATTTTGAAATGTATCGTCCGATTCTTGACCTAGAGAAAATCTTGGGTAGAGCGGTAGGTGCCTACCATGTATCTTTCGTTACAATCTTAGAGGTGGATTCATGTTGCATTGCAATCTCATAGGTAGGATCGTAATGAGAAGTAGCCAAGCGGAAGGATTGCAACGAAAGATGCACGTTGTATCCCGTTACACTAAAGATTTTTCTCAATATGATTGTAATCAGAGATATATTTGCATCCCGTTGCATTCAAGATTTTTTTTGAAAATTACCAAAAATTTTAATAAGGAGTTTTTACAAGGGCTTCAAAAATAACAAAGACACGTGGCAGAATTTAATTGCTGGTTGGAGTAACAAAATGAAAGAAAGAGAGTTTAAAGGTAGCTGATCTTCACCGTTGGCAGAAACAAATCCAACGGTGTAAAACGACTCGAATTTTTAATTTTTATAATATTGACCAAACAAGTAGTGGAAATAACCATGAATTTGACATTAATAAAAACACATTGAAAAAAACAAACAAACAAAGATCTGGTTCATTAAAAGTTGAAGTTTTTATCTATCAAATTTTAGGGTTTCTAATCGGAGAAATCAAATGGCCTCTATGTTCAAGATTCTCAAGCCCGGGCTACGGGTACAGCCCGCCGACATCCAATCCGCTGCCTTGTGGGGTATCGCCGCCGGCACCACCGCTCTTTGGGTCGTCCAAGTAACTTTCTTTTCTTTTTTCTATTCGTTTATTTTCTTCATTGGTGTTGCTATTGGATCCTTTTTCTTTTTTCTTTTTTCTTTTTTTGGTTTTTGAATTATTTGATTGAAGTTTTTGATTAAAAATTTTAACTTTCTGTCTGTGATCTCATTTTCTGCTGTTGTTAGGATTTGGAATTACGTAGATTGTTGCTGTAGATGTTCATGCTGGTCGTATGTGCTTATTAGTTGTATATCTGATTTACTGTTCGAATTTGGGATGGATTTTGAAATGTTGTGAACCCAATTCTGTGATTGGAAATAATTATATGTAAAAAATAAAAAATAAAAAATTCTGGGAGGAAATTGATGGAATGCAAGACTTGTTTTATTAATTTATTGATACTTGTAAATTGACGTTCAGCCTTGATAATGGCGAATGCATACGTTTCTTTTAACGAATTACATTCTAAGTAGGGAACATCGAAACATTGAAATGTGATGGTATTGTATTTGCCGGTCAGCTTATGAGCTTAGTTTATAGGAGGCCAAAACTGAATAAAATTATGAACTATGTGTGGTTATCGTACGAGCAGGTTTCTTAATGGTAGTGACTAATCCTGTGATATCATAACCATGCAGCATAGTGCTCATGCTAAATAGGGTTATGAAATTTGGAATGTTTTAAAATTTAATAGTTTCGTGTACTTGAGTCCTTACAAATTTTTATGCTGCTACAAAGGCGTCTTTGTGCCTTCTCACGTTTTTTAAACCCATGTGGCATTGGTTTTTGTTGGTTATCTATGTTGATCATGTAAGGTTTGTTATTACATTTTGCATGTTGTCCTTGGTTCCAGTCATATGTTGATGTGAAATCGCATATTCGGGATTGGTGTTTATACTCCATGTGCAATTTCGCTTATGTGAACAATAGAATAAGTGATTTAGATCACTTAAAACTCATTTGTCCACACGGCCTCTAGTGTGAGAATTAGGTTTTCTGGGGGTGGTAATATTGAGGTGATTAAAGTGAATAATAATTTGATATTTTTTGGGGGTTCTTTCCTCTTGATCAAGATTATGCAGTTTGTCAAGCAGTTGTGCATGTGCTGATGCTTGATGGGATAAAGCTGTGTTCTATTCTTGAAGTTTTGATGGTTAATTGAATAGATTCTTGGTTTTATGCTCACGTAGCTGTCAAATGTCGTATGTATTTTTATGTTTAAACAATTTTTTCATTTCCATTTGCTTGATTTTCGCTACTCATGTTTCATTGGTGACAATATGTGGCTGCGCTATTCATAGGCACTGTCTTTGCAACAATATATATGAAATTTTTGTGCTTTATTATAGGTTGAGAACTTATTCATTTTCCTGGTGCCGTAGGGGTTTGACTTGGAGGATTTTTATATTAAAAAGCATTGTAACTTCTGCTAACTTTATGTTTTCTCCTCAGCCCTTTGACTGGATAAAGAAGACCTTTTTTGAGAAACCGGAGCCTGAGAAGTAAAATAGGGACTGAAAACCTGCAAAGCTTCAAGTTTTTGTTTATCAGGAGGTTGTGGATGATCAAAACATATCTGGATATGATATGAATAATATTATTTCTACTTCATTGTTATTTTCATGTTGAGGCCGTTTTGGCATTAATTTCTGAGAATCTTTTGATAAACTCAGACCTGACCTCAAGTTTGTGTTAATCTCTCAATTCAACAGCTAAAATTTCTCATAATTCCATTTCACCCTCCCCTGAAAGGGGAAATGTTAATCTTTCCGGTTTCTCTTTCATTTATCTTCTTATCAAATTTACTCATAGCTTGTTCTTTAGCATGGCATCCAAGTTTTGCATGTGAAATCGGAGAAACAATCTTCGTGATACGTCTGCTGTGCAAAACCTCAGGGAAACTGTTTCGTCAACCCGGGATGATTGATTCTCTGTAAATTAGGCTAACAAGCAGTGTCATTTTTATGATCTTGGTTGGTTTGGTTATACTTTATCTAGAGAACAGTGGGGAAGAAAATGTGCTCCCCTCTCCATTTGATGCTTCAAATCTTACAATTTGAACAAAATTTGTTTGAAATTGAACTCTGCCTTCTCTAACTAATAGTCAAAATCTTCAATACACTATATGTAATATAACTAGTCATTGGAATCATACTATACAACATCAATAACCAATCAAATGTCTTTTCTGACGTTTCATGATCTTTGGTGGGAAAGAGTGGATTGCATGGTTTGTTGAAGCCTTTTCTCTAACTATCAAGTACTTGTCTGTCTGTAATGTAATTCTATCTAGGCATGAGTGCATGACTCGGAAAACACCCCTACTACTTGAGCACAATTCGGAAAGCAAACTCCTATTAGTACGTTCCTTACTAATGATGTGAAGGGGAAATGCATAATCACTCACTCTATATGATACCGACGGTGGTGTTTCATGTAAAAAATAATAAATGACATTAATTGGAAAGAATCTTCATGGGTGTTTGAGCCCAGGCCAGAGAAGCCAGTAAAATCGGTCAAATACAAAGGACACGTGCAAAGCACATGACTTGTTCCCTCCAAAAAAAAAGACCTGTTCTCTTCTCTTCTCACAAGTTACAAGTCTAAGTTTTGGTCTCTCAACTCAACACCTGTCTTGTCTCTCTCTCTCTCAACCCAACACGTCGCCTCTCCACATTTTATCTACAACCTTACTCTCTCTCGACAGCAAAAAAGTGTCTTCATTTTTTCTTGAACGTAACATCAATCAGAGGAAGAGGAAGAGGACTCTGTTGTATTGTAATAATATTTATGTTACATGTTTGATATTGCTTTTTATTATTCTTGTTATTGTTATTGTGGTTGTTGTTGTTGGTTTCTGTGCTTCTAGTGTTCGCAGGAGAAAGAAAGAAGAAATGGAGAGGAAGGTCATGGAGTATTGTGAGGCGGCAAAGAGAGCAGCGGAGGCGGCCGAAGAAGAGGTGGAGGAGAGGCGTTGCATTGATGCTTTGAATCATCTCAAGAACATGTCCATCACCTCCCACCTTCTTGTTTCCACTCAGGTATTTTATATATAGAGACAGATTTCATGTGCGGGATCAATTCTGTAATGTCAATTCTGTAACGTCGGTTAATAATTACAGGGTGACATGACAACTTTTGAGAGAGTGTGCAGGTCCCGTATAATTTTGTATAGTTATAGGGGTAGGATTCTGTAAAGTTACAGAGTTTTGAATTTTGTATAGATTGAATGCATTTGATTTAGTTTGATAGTTGCCTGAGTTTTGAATTTTGTTTTAAAAAATTTTGTTGTTGTGTAAAAATTTTCAGGCTGCAAGGCATCTTATGCCTCTAACAAAACATCCTAGGAAGAGAATTAAGGATTTTGCTTCCGATTTGATCGTGTCGTGGAAGAGAATGTTTATTGAGCAAACAAAGAGAGATGAGAGAAATGGAATCTGTAACAATTCTGTTGAAGTTGTCGAGCCTCCGAATAGAGAGACTACTACCAAGATCAAGAAGGTTCAAATGAATTCTTTGGAAATCAAGGTTCGGAAAACTGATCAAATTAGTTCTCCGGGATCTAAAAAGGCAATGAGATTGGAAAATGTTGTGGCGGAGGAGAAAATTAGTTCCGCGGAGAATGTCATTGTCGAAACTACTACTGTCGTTGCTGCTCCCAAGTTGAATTCCATGATTAAATGCAATGATTGGTTGCGAGATGCTATAAGGGAGAAACTCTACGAGGCGTTGTCCAAAGTTGCTAGCGAAGCTGATGATGAAGAAATCCGACATGAAGTAAATGCTATTGATCCTATTCGTGTTGCTGTTTCCGTGGAGTCTGTGATGTTCGAAAATTGGGGAAGTCTAATGGAACTCAGAAGACCAAGTATAGATCGATATTGTTTAACCTTGAGGATCTGAAGAACCCTGATTTCCGGAGAAAAGTTCTTCTTGGGCATGTCACTTGAGAACATGAGCGCGGAAGAGATGGCAAGTGACGATTCTCGACAGACCATAGAGCTCAATGTTGTCCATTTAATAATAATAAAAAGAAAACAATTGTGGTGTAGTAGGTTTATATACAGATAAGGATGGTAAAATTATTCATAGATACGGATATCCGTAAGAATCTGCTCTATTTAAAATGAGAATGGATACTATCATTTTGGGGACGGAGTTGGGATAGATAGCATTATAATATCTCTTTTATTTTCGGGAATGAGGATAGATATCGTCTACGGGTATCCATTCCCATCCGGATCCATTATAGATTTTAATATTTTTTTATTAAGATGTCAGAGAAGAATAAATTGTGAAGTTTTATGTGATTTGATTTTTTTCGTTTGTTGAATTTATGTTATTTGAACTTTATTAGATGTAATTGCTTCTCCTTTTAAATAAGGAAAAAAAAAAATGTAACTTTACATATATTAGTTACATTTTTCTCTTATAAACTATAAAAATTTACATTTTTTCTATCGGATATGGATATAGATTGAGTGAAGATGGATATCTATCTCAATTCGGGGATTATCCGAATCTGTCCTGCTCACTTAGAAATAGAGATGGGTGTGGAGATGAAGATATATATCTCAAATGGATACAGGGATAGATATTGAGGTATCCATCTCCAATCTGATCCATTGTCATCCATATATATAGGGGTGTGTGGCGGATCGTATCTATGTGATTTGACGTGATCCATGATCCGATCTTAGAGAGAAATTCGATTAGATCCGATTTAATTACAAATTTACAATATGATCCAATCCGGTTCCATCAAATTGTAAAATACTTAATATATAATTTGTAAAAAATTTCTATCATTAACAAAATAAGTAATTCATACGTTATTTCAAATAAAATTAACAAACTCCTACAAATTATGAACTTTAAACATAAGTTTTAAAATCTAAGATCCGATTTGATCCAATGAATTTTAGAATTTAAAATCCAATCAAATCCAATGAATTTTAGAATTTAAGATCCAATCCAATTCAATCATGTCCTTAAATCCAATCCAGTCCAAATTAAATCCAATGGATCCGGGTTGGATTGGATTGGATTGAATTAGACCCCTATATACATATCTGTTTATATTTCTATTTCGTGCAGAGATTGAGGGCAGTAAATATCTTACCTGATGCGTCCGAAATCAATTCAGGAAAACAAAACCGGTCTCTCTGTTATATATTAGATTCTTGTGACACAAGTACTCTTTTATTTTTTTCTGCTCATCACATAAAGGTTCAATGGAGAAAGAGGTGTTGGAGTTGTGTGAGGCGGCAAGAACAGCGGCCGATGCAGCAGCCTCCTTGGACGGAGGAGCGGAGGAAATCCGGTGTATTCAAGCTCTAAACCAGCTCAAGGAACTTCCCATCACCCTTCAACTTCTTCTCTCCACTCAGGTACATTACATAATCATTGGTCTTGAAATTTAATTACCTTTATTATATTCCGATTACGTCAACAATAACAACAAAGTCCTCCTTATTAAGTAGACACGTTTTGACTCTGCAGGTTGGGAGGAGGCTTCGGTTTCTGAAAAATCATCCGAGGAACAAAATCCGAGCCTTTGCTTCTGAGTTGCTGGAAAAGTGGAGAAACAGAGTTATCCAAGAAGCTGAAAACCAGGTTGAGAAAAACAAAAGCTTGGAAAGCAAGGAATCTGTTGAAGAGGCAGGAGAGACGGCGATGGCTGACCACAAGAAGGTTCGACGTCGGAAAGTTGAGAATGAGAAGGGTTTTGAATCACCAGCCGCAAAGATTAGAAAAAACTGATCAGATACAAGTATACAAACAGGTTTGACAATATTTTGAAGTCAGCAGCAGTCCATGAATGAATCTACTAATAGTAACTAAAGAACATCCTTGTCAATATAATAATGACCATAGAAGAGCTAGTAAACGGTTAAGGATCATAAGTTTTGTACATAGCAATATGCATATTTATATCCTTTTCTATTCGGATATTAAATCTTAGATGTATCTATTCAGTCGTTAAACATATTCAGATGTTAAATCTCAGTCGTTAAATGTATTTATTCGGTCATCAGATTGTTTTGCATATTTGTATCTTTTTCCATTCAGATTTTAAATCTCAATCGTTAAATGTATCTAGTTAGTGATTAAAATTTGATTGATTTCCGTTAGTACTTCATCGACTATCAATCTCAAACTTAATTGAGATTTCCTTCCAAGAATGCTCTTTTATGTGACATCTACACAAAAACTCTGGTAAAAACAATGAATACCAATGGTGGGTTTTATGTATCACTCAAAACTAGAATCAACTACATCATCATCATCAAAACAAAAGCTTGGAAAGCAAGGAACATGGAGGAAGTTTGAAAATTATAACAAATTTACACAGATGAGACCCCCTTTTGGTACTCTCACATTGTGTCACAAGTAGTTTGCTTGCTTGTGTAGTTATTTGTCATTTATAATTCATTTATATAATGTGGGAACCTTTCTTATTCGTTTCAAATGTTAAATCTGTCTTTTTATCGTTCAGACGTTAAATCACAATCGTTAAATGTATCTGATCGGTGATTAAATATATATCTTTACTTTTCAATTATTACTTTATTGACTGCCAATCATAAGCTTAACTAATTGGTATTTTTCCTTCCACACAAAAACTAAAATCATCAAAATCATTACAAGAATCTGCAATTGATGTACAAATTTTTATTATCAGACTAAAAATAAGAAGCAGCAGAAAATCAAGAGTCATTCACTCATTTGTGTCCTTGAGAGCCTGAAAAACTTTGCTACTCTTGTCAAAGATGAGAGCTCTTCTGTTGTAATCAATTGGCTCTTTTCCATCATCATCCCCCATGATTGCTTCTCTCTCAAGACACTCCAACAGCTCCACCGTTTCTTTTCCCTGATCCTTGCATTTTTCTCTCAAATTTCCAATCTTTATCCACTCCTCCTCCTCTGCTTCTGATTCCATCACTGAAGAAGATGAAGCTGGTGATGATGACCCCAGAGCCACACAACCAATTGCTGCCACTCCTCCATTGCTCCTCTGCTTGAATCTCAAGGTAGAAGGAAGAGGATTTCCCTGCAGATTTTGGATCCTGTTTTGTGAGAAAAATGGAGTAAAGTTTTGAGCTTTTGTGTTGTAAACATAAGTTGCTTCCATTGTTGTTTGTGTTTTTGATTGTCTGTTTGGTTTAGAGGAAATTATATATAGTTTTGGAAGCTGAGAAATGTAAATTTGTAACAACCTCTGTCTCTACACGTGTCAATTGGGAGTCCAAGGTGCACGTGTCAGTGAAGTGATTGGAAACGTGTAAGGAAATGGTGGAAGATTCGAGATAATGTCCGTGGGGTCGATGTTTTTGTGGAAAAGTCACAAGACAACAACACATAGGAGAGTTTTGTTTTCCTTCATTCACTGGATTTGGCCCATTCATGAAGAGGGATGTATTTGTTTTCTCGGACTAAAAATCTTTGTTGAAATATCAACCATACTCGATGATTCATCATCATCTTAACATAAAATCCCATGTGGGGAAATTTGTGCTTGTACATTTGGAAGATAATTATCATGTGGAAGATAATTCCTTACATGATAATGTTTGGATGTTGATCGATCAGAACCCAAAATACTGATCCACCAATTGAAGTGTAGCGTATAGCTTTTTTTCTTACGGAGAAGAGAAAACCAATACATTGGTCGCTTATTATGACGAAGAAAAACTTTATTATCACTGTTGATATATGGCATAGAAAAGTACAACAGAGTAAAATTAGTTCTATATAAAAAAAAAAAATTGAACTGAATTTGTTATGTACATGTAGTTAAATTAGCTCTATTTCATTGCAAAAACAGAAGAAAAAAGAATGCATGTTGAATGTACAATGTGGGTTCCTGAACTATAACTTTTATACACCTCTCAGCTAAGTAAAAGGTCTGCCGGCGAGGCGAGGCGAGTCCTAGATCACATTGCAATTTAGTTAAAACATTCCTCTTACAGACAACATTCGAGTTTCCGTGACTTGCCTTTGGTGCTGCAGCAAACCGGAATTCTGTCCTTGAGAGCCAATTGGTCACTGTGTTGTTGATAAGAATGGTTCAAATGCCTGTGTCACTGTGCTTGTGTTGTTGTATGCTGCTCTGTGATTCTCCTTTCAGCTGCTATAGCAGCCGCCATGGAAGGGGGCAAACGCCTTAGACTATCAGTTTCAGTTGGCTTTTCATCAGTTTCTTCTGGTATTGTTGTTGGGGCCGCTGCAAATAGGGACTCAACGTCATTTAGAGTCAAAAGAGGCTGATCTTGATTTTTTGTGTTCCCGCTAATGAGCGAACTGGTATTCCTGCCTCTATTTAGTTTGTATATACTCTCTTCAACAGTATCTTTAACCTAACATAATATAGCAGAGGAGAGAATGAATGCCATATTGTTGCATGCATAAAAACGGAATTAAAATGGTATGAAAAGAGGCACGTACTATGAAGCGATGAACAAGCGTCCTATGTTCCTGCCCAATTCGGTGTACCCGGCTGATTGCTTGTGCTTCTGCAGCTGGATTGAGCAGTGGCTCTACGAGAATAACATGTTGTGCTTCTAAAAGATTAAGGCCGTTGGCTCCATGTTGGATTAAGAGTAATAGCACTTGAACAAACTTAGGCTCTGGTTGCTCGATATGCATCTTGCGAGTCCCATCTGCAAAGCTTTTCTGTCCTCTAAATGCATTAATGGCAACTTGTGATTTCCTGTACTCGCAAAGCCGTAATCATTAAAATCAACAAGAATATAAGCAACAATGTGTTAATGCTAAGTCATTTTGCCCATTTAAGTCCACAAGATCATAAGAAATGTCGAATCGTAAGATTTTAATTGATCATCTTACCTGCCTCCTTTCATCCGAATACAGGTGATATTGTTAGTGACAAAGGAATGTTCTAATACATCAAGAACATCATTCCAACTTGAGAAAACGAGAACTTTTGCTTTCGGATCCGTAGACTTGATCCACAAAATTCTTCTTGTAACTGCTTCAATCTTCATAATGCCATACAAAAAGTTAGCAAGATTTGTCAACTAACTTGGTGCTGGTGGGAGTTGATTTTGGGCATCCAATTCTTCGAGGCAAATCATTTTTTGTGTAAAAATTTATAGGTCCCAAAAGAAACGAGAATAAATATGTGTCGAAATATGTACATTAACATTAATTCCATGCAAATTATTTTAGTTAGGAAGTATACCTTTGTTCCATATGAACCTTGAACAGTCAAAGATGTGTCACTCTTTTCACAATCTTGAATTTTATTCTGCATATCAGAATCACAAGAATTGTTTTGTCTATCATCAGCATAAGCAATATTTCGAAAATCTGTACGTTGTCGACATGTTGGGCACATTAACCATTCATTTTGAACGTTATTATCACGAAATAGTCTTCGCTCAGTCATTGCAAATAAACCTGCAAGAAATTAAGATGGTGATTTGATGAGGTTCAAAGTACATAAAATCTATCATAAGAGGGACAATATCAGGTAAAAACAACAAAGATGTTCAAAGAGGTGAGCACTTACGAAGATTTAAGGACAAAAAATAAAATATAAAAACGACTTTCAATGTTTGAAGAAATAGGGCCTTCGAAACCAAAAAATAATTCTGGTTTTGGAGAGCTCCTAGCTGACCCACATCAGATCATGTGACAGAAATTTCAATATTTTCATCATGGTAGTCAGAAAGTTATATTGTATCCAAATCTTATGATAAAAAGCTTCAACATACCAAGAGATAATGAATCATGTTTGTGCACATATGAATAACAAAACAACTGTTGTAAAGCACCTATCCTAGAACCAACGGGATTTTACTCTTCCACACACAGTTTTTGGGGGAGATGAAACATGGCATGAAAATAGGTGGCGCTAAACTTACATTTGCAGCAAGTGGCATGGCCGCACTGAAAAACCATTCTTTGATTGCTTAGTTTTTCTTGACATATTGGGCAGGCTTCCTCATTAGATTTGGATTGCGATTCACTTATCTGTTCTGAAGGATTGGACATGGTAACCATCTCTTCAGTCAACAGGGAATTGCTCGAGCTTTCTTCAAATGGTGATTTTTGCTTGGATTTTACTAAACCCTGCATATAGTTTCATACCATTTCTATCATCATAATAACAAAATACAGAAAGCTATCATAAGATTATCTAAAATGAGGGGACACACACATGCGTGAATCCCGTTCTAACAAGACAAGTAATTTTACTTGATGATGTGTGTGAGAATTTCTGGGCTATGTTTGATTATTGCAGCAATCCCACTTCTAGCATATATGAGGAAACATAATCTAGGTATGGAGAATTGCTGAAAGACTTTAAGCCTTTACCTTCAAATAACGAAGCTTCCCTTTAACACGTGATAACAAAGCCATAGATATGAACTTATCAGCAGAGTTGGTCACACTAGCCGATGCTAGCTCATCCGGACTTAAAGCATCGATAGAATTATCATTCTCATCTTCTTGTAGATGCAATCGTGTGGTTGCCATCTTAATTTCATCATGAGCACGGATAACTTGGGCTTGAGCAATAGCCAAGGACCTTGCATGGGCATATTCCTTTCGCATGCACTTTTTAAGAGAAAATCGAAGGGAAAAATGATCAGAACTCTAAGAAATCAAGAATGTTAGTGTGCAATCATAACAACTTAAAGCTTCTAACAACATGAGCGTAACACAAGCATATGCAGTAGGAGATAATAAGAGCATGACTAGAACCTAAGTTAATAAACCGATAATAGCAGAATGCTCAGTGTCTACAGAGCAAAAAGAATTGATCAGACCTCCAGAATGTGTAGCTGCTTGTTGGCCGTTGAGATAGCCTCCCTCCCCAATTGATTCTTGCAGTAACTCTTTATAACTCCAAGAACAACCTCCAATTCTGAGGGAGATTTTGAAACCTATCAACTCAATATTGTAAGTAGAAGAACATGTAAAGTAAATACAATGCATTATTTGAGCATTTTATTGATTTGACTATAACGAGATTGAGTAATTACACCGTAGCAAACCAAGATTCCATAAAGAGTGTAACACCTTAGAAGCATAATCAAACAACAGTAAAACCCACCACAGCTGGTGAATGCTTATGGATTCTGATTTCACATATTTTATTGCATCATACTAGGAGGATTTTATTTAGTAGCGAATTGCTGAGTACGAACATGACACATCCTAAATTTCATATTAGTAATAAATGTGCATTCATAAAGACAAGAAAAAATAGGAAACGTAAAATAAACAATGCATCGGTGATGTTGGAAGTGGATAGAAGAGATGGGAATAGAGTTGGAAAAGATAATAGAATTTAGAGAGAGATCGAGAGACTCTTATCAGATAAGAAATATTAAATCTAATCTCAAAGAAGAAAATAAAAAGCCTAACAAAACAAGTATGGCAAAAATAAAAACCTAAAGTTCCTAATAAGAACAAATATATATAATATTTTCTAATTGTTCTCCATTAATAGTTAACTAATGAAAATTGAAAGAGTGCACAGACAGGACAGATTAACTGACCACTACTTTTTCTCTGACATCTCTCTTTCGTATTTCTTCATTATCAACACTAGATGAAGTTGAATTTTTGTTGGGTTGTGATAAATACCAATAGAATTGGTTGAGTGAAGAATTTTTCTTCTGCAAATCTACTGCCTCTTCAGCAGATGTAATAAAGTCTCCATGTGATTTCTGGAGACGAAACAGCCTTGCCTCGTATTTCTGGGGAAGGAAGTATAATATTACTTTAAGTTGTATATACCAACATAGAAATTAACAGACAAGTTTCCAAAGCAAACCTGAAATAATTCGTCCAGTTCACAATGAACACAGGTTGGACCATCATCAATACCATAGCAAATACGGCAATTTCTCACACGTTCCATATCCTCTTCTTTTGGTTTCTCCATTGTCTGGTCAATTTCTTGAAGTTGATCAAGTAAAGTTTTCCTAGAGGCTTCCAGTTGATCCAAGCCAGTCTGGATATGATACTTTAGACCATTTATACTTCGGAAACTGGATTGAAAGCAATATATGTTATGTACTGTCCATCAAAAATTATATAGAGATAACATATGTCCACTAGTTATCGAACAACAGAAATTCTAGGTCGGCAAGAGGATTTCACCTTTGCTACCCAAAGCAATTTGGCATATTTACCATGCACAAAATATATAGTTTCCAGATACAAACTGGTTGTACATATGAAGCACACAAGAGATGTGATGTAAAATCTAAAATTTTCACTTACCGGGATGCAATTCTCGATGACCTTGAATTGTTTCGAGTTCCCACAATAGCTTCTTCAATCTTTCTGATTAACTCTCTTGATGAGTCTTTGTTCCCCTCAGCATGATGAAGGGCTTCCAACCACCAACCAATATTTTGCTTTGCTATATCGTTTGATGCATTGCAAACCTACAAAATAATAAATTAATACTAAACTATAAGAAAAGTAATACAATAATAATAATAATAAAAATTTTAAAAAAAAAACATATATCCTTGAAGCCATCTAGCTAGTTTGTCAGTAAATCAAAATATCATAAGATATGGAAGATAAATAAAGAAAAATCAAAATGTTGTAATACACGAAACACTATCACATAGTATTGATTAGTGAATAATAGCAGAATCCTGCTTCACTAAGCCAACAATAGAAGAACAACATTAGCTGTCAACTGTATGCAACCAAGTGCTGGAAGTAAAGGTGACAATGTTATCATTCCCATTGACATACTAATGGAAGAGAGATTCATGAGATCCCAATGCCCCTCAACTGGTGAAAGTAGTGGTAGGGATAATATTTTAATTTTAGGAATGTTTAATTCTTGAATGCATATACATATACAAGCAATATATGCAATTTCAGACTTCAATGGCTAGCTTATGCACAGTCAAGACTATCAGAGATGTACTTGAGTGGGGTCCCTTACAGAGCATGGGTATTGCATGAGAACACTGCAGAGGGGTCAGAATATTTAGAGATTCTTAAAAAAAAAAATTATTTATTTTTTGACTAATTAACAATTAAAAAAAAATTCATGAACTGGCAGAATACAGTGCATATATAATGCATAGCAAGCATCGATCATTCATTGGCAATCGATGTGTTTACCAATGTCAACAGTTGTGCATGTGATACAACAGACAGTCCTGATCCTAAGCATCAAATACATAAAAGAAAGAAATGAGGTGATGAAAATATACCTGCGTGTACAACTTTCTAAACTCTTGTTGAGCAACTGACAGTTTTGAACTAAACACGGATAAATACTTCTGCTTGAAGTTCTCGCATGCTGTTCTCAAAGATGCACTGTTGAAGGATGGGGATGACACATGGAACTCGTTATCGGATACTTTTTCACCATGGAAGCCATTTTCCAATATGCAAGTGTGATCTGGCTCGTTCCCAGAAACAATGAAATCTGAATTGTCTTGCTCGCTCAATTTTTGCCTCTTCGCAGCATTTTGATCACATTTTTCGATATTGTGCACCTTGGAGGCCTTTTCAGAGCTTAAAGAGTACTGTTGCCCCTTCAAGGGGTGTTGTTCTGAGCAGTTTGTAACCATTGGAAGAATCTCAGCAAGATTGTGATGAAGGTGAATATTCAATAAAGGATCCAGGCGGAAATCTTCAGAATGCTCTTCAACTAAAGCCATCGCTTCCTTGTACAAAGATACTGCTTCAGAAAGATTTTTCTCAATCATAGCTATCCCTGCAAGCCCATTTAAAGCCATAACCACCTTTCTTAAAGCTTCCTCCCCTTCAATCTTGGTCTTACCAATAAGAACCTACAAAACAATATTCCGTCGTAGATTGATAATCAAAGGCTAAAATTTTAGAGAAACCATGATCATACGTTTTTATCATGTTACACACCATTAGTATTTCATCCATGGTCAAAGGAGATTGTTGCAAAGAACGCAACCCAGAGCTTCCTACTTGAGGGTGACAGCAGGCCTGGCGAAGCTTCAAGAGAGAGTTCAGCAGCTTTGCAGCCTCAGCATGGGTGATAATAGGATTATATGGAGCATCAGAAGATGAAGACCCTGACAAAAAGACCATTAAGTTATTGTAAGACTTCGAAGTCACTCTCCTCGATCATAAAGTGGTACATTGATTTAAAATTAATCCAATGGAGTTTCAGGAAAGCCATTTAACAACCTGGGACATTTCTTTTGAGCATATCATCTTTCAAACTTTTAGTAACTTCACGGGCATAACCCACACAAGTCTCATGTTGACTCTGATAAAAGTGCTCTTCAATTGGTGAAAAAGCAAGCCAAGAAATGCACTCCTCCTGAGGAGGAAGCTGCAGCTCATCTGCGACATGAATTTTTGAAGAGCGCCACATGATTTCTTTAAAAAATTTATGCGTAAATTCCATAGCTCCAGCATCTCGCCTCTGAAAAGCAAGGAGAACAATTAAGAACTAGCACATTATACTTATAGTTAATAGTGACTGCCATTGAGTGAAATTTTGAGTTGGATGTTGGTCAATGCAAGAAAAGGAAAATTGGAAATAAGGCATTTGCAAGTTTTAAAAGTTTAGCATTGACAGATAAACTCCTGACTGCTCAATGTGTCGACTGATGTACCTCAAGTGCATCAGACTACCATTCAGTAGCTGAAAGGATTAAAAAGGAGGGCTCAGAAAAGTGCTTAGATCACTTCGAATAGAAATTGATGATGCAAAAGAAACTAATGAATTCAAGGTTATACAGAAGGCAGGTCCTTTTAACCGTACAATTCAAATCCCATATTACCTTGAAATACCTGATCAATGGAAACATAATTAATATACAGAACTTATACCTCATACGGATCTCGTATAACTTCAATCCACCATCTAGAAACATTGAAAGGACTTGATTTAAGAAATCGTATAAGTCCATATAAGTCTTCAAGTTTGCGCTGTATAGGAGTCCCTGTGATACACCATCGATGCTTAGCGTATAACCGTAGAGCCATTTCTGTAGCAGCAGCTGCGTTACTCTCCACCATTTGAGCCTCATCCAAACAAATCCTCCACCAAAATATTCTGGTGAGAAGAGTTGGAATAACAGGGTACCTACAAAAAGATGTCCAGTCATAATTTTGATATAATGAGTTGCTCACGTATCAAACCATCCCAACAACATATTTAAGATAAAACATTTTTTGACAATTTTATCACAGATTTCATTAGTAACACATAAATAAGCACCAAGAGTGATTGACAGTTACAGCTAACCATTTGGGATTTTTGCCACCCAATGAACTTTACCCGACCAAAAGTACAAGTCATATAAGGACCATTATTTTGTCCTAGTGTTATCCAGCAGAACAAAAAAAGGGGAAGAGAGACTTAGAGAGAGTGTGAATTTTAGAACACATTCAGATTTGAATAAGAGTTTTGTGAATCTACTGTTCATACTTCATAGTGAATTCTTCTTGCTATCTCACCTATGGATATAGACTCAAAGCTGAATTACATTTAATATCCATGTTACTATTGTTGTAGTGGTTTCTTTTTTTGCTTCGCTAATCAACCTAGATATAGAGTGCAATTGCAACAAAAATCCTTAGAATAAAGCTCGTGGAAGCTACCAATTCATGCTTTGAAAAAATTCTACAAACTTGAGTACCACTTCCAAAGCTAGACATCAAGCCAGTTTTGAACACAGGTAGTAGTTAGATATAACAACAATTATAAATCACGAGTTATGAAGGAACCTCTTCTGAAATCTCATGAAGCGCCGATCACCTTCATGTCTATCAGAGTCATGCGATAGATCCTCTTTAAGCACATCATATGTAGTCAATACAATGTCAGCACAGACGAGTTCACTAATGTCCGTTACTGATGTATCTGAAAGAGAAGAATTTCTTACGCCTTCATAGACACAAGTTTTCAAGGAACCTGGACGAGTATGACTAACATAATAAATATCAATTAACAAGTCAGTTAGTACCACAAGTGATGCATCAGAAGATAAACTATGGAGCAATAAAGTTTAACAAACTATAACATGAACATGAATATATTTTTAAAGGCAATCAGTTTGAACAGAAGAATAATCTAAAAAACTATGTATCTTCGGAGGAAGTAAGAGCTGTCAAAATAATTACGCAATCTGGTGCAAATTATCTTTTCTCCTTCTTTATTTGACAAAAAAAAAAAAAAAGATTTTTTTCACTGGGAGTCAGTGCATATGACTTGAAAAACAATAATGAAGTTACTGAGACAAATAGAGTTGTGTGCGGTCTATTTCTCATGATATATCTTTTAAAGCATTTTGTTCCATATTCATTAACTTATTGCTGAAGGTTTTCTTTCTTCTTCTATTTTTTTTGGGATGCCATCGATGTTAGCGCTTCCGCTTTCTTGATAACCATTATGCAGGCTTCCTCTTTCACAACCAAGTCAGTTTGAATGATTTAGGTCTCATAAATTGCTTAGGCCCAGATAAACTGGGTCTAGGCAGCTTTTTGTCATATGCTCCACCCGGACCAGTAAAGGAGTCACTGAAGGTTAATACTTTCAGATGATACCAGTCTCAGACTTGAGATATATTGTAAAATTTTAAAAAGCTATGCATGATCTTTTCCAGCGTAATACTTTCTCTGTTCCGTTTCTCTTGGGACACCGACCATAAATGAGGTTGGAGAATTCATACGAGAAGATTAGGAGTGCTGACACCCCTACTACTTGTTCTCATATAGAAATATGTTTGTTTCCTTGCATCTAATGGTGTACTCTATTGTACTATTATGGATGCTAAAATTTGAAATGTACTCAAAGATAATTAAAATTGGAGTTATACCGTATTATTTCAGCATGCCATTGAGGCAATATAGGAGCTGGACAGACTATCAAGGTGGCACCTGTAGCAACTGGAGAATCAGTAGCTAGCATCAGTTCTGAGCACAACTGGCAAATATGTTCTCCATCTCTTTCAACTATGTTGGGCATATTTTTTTTTCTTGAGTGCTTTTGTGACTCAACTAATGACCTCTTCTTTTTCCCCCCAGGTGAATAACCAACACAATCTGCATGTTGCCAAGCATCACAGAAGTCACACTGTACCCATAATCCCTTGTATTTGCGACTTTCACTCACAGCCCCACATATGCACTCAACACGCTCCCTTTTGACTCTCTTTAGAATAACTTTCTGGTCCTCAGTAACTTGCAATGAAGTATCAGTAAATATTCCATCATCAGATGCTGGCTTCGGATGAGCAAAGATGCAAGCAAGCAGTTCCACAGTTTTTCCCAAACCCATCTCATCTGAGGCAGCATAAGAGTCCACAGGCAAAGCAAGTAGAGCCACATCAGATATGCACACAAAATCTGATTACTATAGATTAAACTATAAAAAGTTAAAAGAAATCTGAAGTTAATATATTAAGTGAAAAGTTTTTCATATATGTAGCTTCATCAATTATACTACTATTGCACATTCCTTCACTATACTCCTCTCCAAAAAACCAAAGAGAGCTTTAATATATCTGAACATGCACAACCAGAAGAGTAAGGATCTTGCATACAAAGAAGTCACTCAAATCTGCAGTGTCAATATGACGCCTAGATCCCATACAGGCATGCATATATGTTAAGGCCATTTTTTGAAGGCATGTGTTTTTGCAATTCAAGGCACTCAAATGAAAATGCTCCCTAGATGCTTGCGCATGCAATCAACCCACTCAAATAGCAAACTGGTTAAAGCCATATATAGGTAGCCTCAGATTTGGAAGTTGCTTAATATGACACACAAAAGAACAACTATTTAGGCAATGAGAGCACTCATCAACTAGACTCACCTGACATTTTGCCACTGGGTTTAAAATCTTTCAGTATATAAAAAACATCAAACTTGAAGTTGAAAAAAAAAAAAAAAAAAAGAATTTTTGACAAGTTAATGAACCAATCTATTGAAAATATTTAATTTCTGACCAGATATTGGACTTCAATAGTTTGTTAATAAAATTTGTGACAAAACAAATTGCTATGTCATTTTCAAAAAGCCGACTTACATAGATATAGTTTAGAAAAGGAATAACCTTACCAGCAAGAATACCACCAGAGACATATGATGAAAAATACTCCAGGTGCGATGAAACACTTCCACTGAAGACAATAGGCAATAAAAGTAAGTGTGTGCAGAGAGTGAGAAAGAGAGAGAAAGATAACTACTACTCACATTCAAGTAAGTAAAAACAACATGAAAAATGCAACAGAATTCCTTATTTGCCCCAATACATGCCAAATAAATGGAAAAAAAGGGGATACCTGAATGGATTATAGAACATCTTTGCACAAGTATCGAGAAGATCCAAAGGCATACATAGAGGAGAAAAAGATCGACTTATTTCCATTTCACCCAAACTTGCTGAATTTCCTTTCTCTCTTTGTACCATCCAGTAAGCTGCACGGCGCTGATATGGTCTTAGCACAGGGAGCAAGTCAGGTATATCATTTTCAAGCATCGGTTCAGCCCTGTACAGAAGATGAACAGTGATATAATTGAAACACAAATTTTCGGAGTTGACAATATAACACAGCTTTTATTATATATAACAGAAGGCAATAAACAAATTTCAATTTATAAGATGTCAAGACTCACTTTGATGGCTTAATAGCTTCATAAAATGCTGCAACATCAAACCTTGTTCTTTTCTTGGATTGAGAAGTATCTTCAACATCCGTCATTGAATTGACATCCAATTCTGTTGATATTTGAACTCCATACCGAGCTTCAGAGGTCATAACTTCAGGACGGAGCCAAGCCATGACATTCATCATACTCTTTTTCCATAATTTCCTGCTATTCTCCAGAAGTGATTCACAAGCATCAAAAGCACTTTTGAGTATCTCCACTCTCACCTTGAGTGATGACATGTCCTCTGATAGCGTAACCCCAAGCACTGGCCTCAATGTCAAAAACTCCATACTTGCTAGGTGAACAAGACCAGTGATACCCTCGTCTGGTCCATCAAAACTCCCGGAGAGAATCATTGTCAGCTTTTCAGTACCCTCTTCCATCATACATTTTTCAATAAATTCCAAAGTTATATCTCTAGAGGACAACAAAGGCCAATGACCTAATCTAATACGAGCAATAGAATCATTTACATTGCACACTCGTAACCTCAAGGTATATTTCGATCCGTGATAAAAATCTTCACTAATTTCAAAACCAGTAAACCCTTCTCTAAAATTCAAATCTGTTAAAACAACTTCAGATATATCAAGGTGCTCATCTGACACCCAACAAGTCCTATCAACTTCTACAAAATACGGTTGATCAATATCAACAAATCCTTTTTCCGATTTCTCAGTTTCCTGTCCTGTTTGCTTATTCAATTCTGATTCAGCAGTACCATTGTTTTCTACAATTATGCCACCTGAGCGATGTGGACGGGATTGCTTCCTTCTGCCCATCACTACAAACAAAAATCGCACCCAAATAAATACTAAATATAAGAATGCAAAATCACTTGAAGATGTATATCACAATAATACAAAGATAAAACCTCAATTCAATCGTGCATCAACACAAAAGTTAAAAAACAACTTCAGCTCTTAGATGGTACAGACACAGACCCAGATAAGAACTTCCATCATTAACACAACATGGAAAATGAAAAACAGGAACGAGCATTAATCAAGCTAAAGCAGACACTAAACAATGAACTTCACTTGAAGATATATACCACAATGATCCAAAGATACAAGCTCAATTGTTCATCAACACAGAAGTTAACAACCAAATTCAGCTCTCAGATGGTAAAGACACAAACCCAGTTAAGAACTTCATTATTACGATACCGAAAAAGAAAAACAAGAACATGCATTAATCAAGCTAAAGCATATGCAAAACTGCACCAGAAACTAAACAATGAATATAAGCTATATGGGTGAAAAAAAAGAAGAAGCCTTTACTGCAATTGTTGAGTCAATGTTATTGTAACTTATAAAGAACTTCAAACCCAGAAAGATTGAAACTTTACTGGACAAAAACTAGTATTCAGTAACCATGTGTGTAGCAAAATTTGATTGCTTTTAGAATTTTATATCTAAAACGCAAATTGAAACCAGAAAAGAAAAAGAAAAAAGAAAACTTTATTCAAACCTGTGAATTATGAGAAGTTCATGCTGTGTGAATGTGACTCCTGAGACAGCGAGTGAGAAATTTGCTGGTCGGAGAATGAAACGCACGCGCGGCTGGTGTGAGTTCCAAAAAAGTTAAACAGATTATGTAAACTGAGAGAGAGATTGATTTTTTTCTTCTTCGTGGAGATTATTTTTGTTACGTGCGTGGCTAAACTGTCAACGAAGGCCTCTGTTTTCCAACTACCACGTGGAAGGTAGTCTTCTCATTGGTCTGTGATTTATAAACTAGTGACAGTCTCACTCGCGGGGAATCTAGTTATTTTCCAGGGAAATTACGTAATTGCCCCAATATGAATTACAATAGTTAATAGTGCACTGATACAAACCCCAATTTATAATTTAGTTTTACAAATTAGGGTTTCTGGTGGGTATACTGATTGTAATCGAGACTTTAAAATTGGGATTGTAATTGAAAGAAAGATCATGAAAGGAGGAAGGAAGAATCTGAAGAGAGCAGCAGAGGAGCAAAGTTTGACGGTTCAAGATGGTCAAAGTGTTATGCAAGTTGTGTCTCCTAGAGGTTCTAATCTAATCGAGGTACCTATCAAGTTGTGAGATTTAGATTCTACTAGTATAGTCCGGAACACTACTCCCACTAATCGGGAAAGGACACCTACACTTGAGATTAATAGCCAAGGTGGGACAATGAATATATATATACATGCATGTCTTGAGTGTTGAACCATGGTGGTGGATAGCTCACTTGGAGGTTCCAACCACATTGTCAAAAGACCATTGCCTATGTGGGGTTGTCGATATTCAATGATTTTTAGCTTTTGGTGTACGATTTTTTATTTGCCATAAATGTTGCTTGTTTGGTTTGATTGAAACTGGATGCAAAATTTGAGACAACCCAAGCGTATTACATAATAATCATGTGATGAAGAATAGAAGGAAAATTATGTACCTGATATTAGTAGCTACTAGGGATGGGCAAAAATACATCGAACCGAATTGTCCAACCGGTTTTTTTTTTTCGGTTTTTCTTTGTGTATCAGTTCCATTCGGTTTAAATTTCTAAAAACCGGATTTACCGGTTCAGTTCGGTTCGGTTTATAAAAAAAATCCCCAATTTTTTTCGGAGTAATTGCATAAACCTCTCCTGAGCTTAAGCCTAATTGTAGTTAAATGAACTTCTTACTCGAAAATTACATACACCTCTTTTAGTATTAGTTGACTTCCGTTAAAATTAATTTTGACCAAACTTTTAGAATAAAATGATTTTAATGCCCTTATTTGTATTATTTTATAACCTAAAATAAATAATTAAATAAATATTATATAATAAAAATTTAAAATTTTACTAAAAATAATGAGGAAACTATTGATATTTTTTTTAGATATTCATCACCATTTTTATTATATATTATATAATATATCTCTAAAAATGAGTGATGAATATCTTAAAAAAATTAATGACATTATCCTCATTATTTTTATTAAAATTGATTTTATTTTATAATATTTATTTGATTATTTATTTTAGGTTTTAAAATAATATAAATAGGGGCATTAAAGTCATTTTACTCTAAAAGTTTGGTCAAACGTTAAGTTTAATGGAAGTCAACCAATACTATAGTAGGTTTGTATAATTTTGAGCAAAAGGTCCATTTAGCTACAATTAGGGTTAAAATTAAGGGAGGTTTGTGCAATTACTCCTTTTTTTTCAGATCGCAGCACCTCTCTCGTCTAATCCCTCAATGACAAACCCTAAATCTCTCAACTCAGTAACTCACCGTCTGTCCGTCTCTCTCTCGTCCGACGTCCTGGTGCGCCAGCGCCAGCGCCAGCGCTTCTCTGCATCATCGTTTTTGCTCAGGTCTATTGTCAATAGTACACTGATACAAACCCTAGTTTTACAAATTAGGGTTTTTGGTGGGTATACTGATTGTAATTGAGATTGTAAAATTGGGATTGTAATTGAAAGAAAGATCATGAAAGGAGGAAGGAAGAATCTGAAGAGAGCAGCAGAGGAGCAAAGCTTGACAGTTCAAGATGGTCAAAGTGTTATGCAGGTTGTGTCTCTTAGAGGTTCTAATCTAATCGAGGTACCCATTAACTTCAAGTTCAAAAATTTCAGATTTTTCTTGAAAATTTAGGCTATACTGCTTGTGGGGTTGTTGATATTCAGTGATTTTTAGCTTCTTGGTATGATTTTTTTATTTGCACGTAAATGTTGCTTGTTTGGTTGGATTGAAACTTAGTGTTGAAATAAAAATAAAAATTAAAATTAAAAATAAAATAAATTAAAAAAATTAAAAAAAAAAAAAGAGCTTTTAGTTGGTGTCTGCTCATCATAACCAAATGCTTAAGGATTAACATTTTGCTTGATCACTACTCACCCATATATATATAGAGATTATATTATATATAAATGAAAATATATATACTCTGATCTCTCTATGTGTGGTCCATATGAATATATGATATGCCCCTTCAGCTTGAATCAAGTTTATCCTAAGACCGTCATGAGATTTATCATTGTTTTCCATGTGTTTTAACATTTTCAATCATGTCACAGCCTTTCTTGTATTTTCTCAAATTTGATTTGATTAAAATAGGTAAACTGTTTTAATCTTTCATAAGCATTTGAGTGTCTATCTAGTTTTCTTTAGGATATTCTGCTTGCTGCATAATGCATTTGTCATCCCAAAGCATGGGACTTGCTTTCAGTAATCCACTTAATGAAAGTGCAGAATGCAATTCTTAAACATGTGGTCGCATTCCTTTTTTACATTACATATCAGTTTGCTTTGTATTTGGTGCGGATTTATAACATGGATTGCTTTCAGTAATCCACTAAATGAAAGCAGCATAAATGTTGCTTGTTTAGTTTGATTGCCATAAATGTGATGTGTAAAACTTAGTGTTGAATGTGAATCTAGAAATGTTTGTAGCTGCTATGAGCTTTTATGCTGATGATTATATGCAAAAGGTTTGTTCATTCTGTGAATTTCGCAGGTGGTGGGGAGGGGGATGATTTAGGCAGTTATAGAATGTCTTTTCCTTTTATTATGGTGTGTTATTGGTTAATTGGATATGCTTGATATTGAATTAGTTCATCGAAGTTTGACTTCCCGAACTCTCTCTTCAATAGGGAAATGCTTTTTCGATTGTGGAACTTGGATAGAGTAGTTATTGCTGTAACTCTGTAAGGTGTGGTTTTAACTTTGGACACCTTTGTTTTTTTTTTTTTTTTTTTCTTGTTTATTTGCTTCTAGTGGTGTGCCGTTTCCCCTTTGATCATGAGATTGCTTTTATGTTTACGTAATTATATGTTTTGAACATTTCATTGTGTTTCTCACATGTTTGCCTATTTTTCAAGGTAATGGATGCTCAAGGTGAGAAATCACTAGCTCTGTTTCCTGCCAAGTTTCAGAAGAGCATGTGGATAAAACGAGGTTTGTTTCAATACTACTCAAGTAATGAGATTTATTATTATTATTATTATTTTCATGTGTACGTTGTGTGAGTGGTAAAGAGAGCGATGCTTTCATTGATATAATGTGTTATTTGCTTCCCTGAACTGCTTTAATAAGTCATTCTACTGTTGGCTTACTCAGCAATGAATAATGAATTCCTACTCGAGTTCTATTTTTCTCATTTCATATACTTGCAATTTATATTGCTGTCTTTGGGAAAACCAGAAATTTCGTGCTCTTGAAAGTAGTGGAAGCAAGGAAGCATCACCTTTTTGAATGTTGTAGTATTCTTTATCCAATTGCTGTTATACATTCTCTGATGAACTGAAAACAGTATTAAGTTTCTTTTCCACTGTGTAGGGAGTTTTGTAGTGGTTGACGAAAGTGGAAAGGAAAAAGCTCTCAAGGATGGTAGCAAAGTGGCATGTATTGTCACTAAAGTACTCTTTTATGAACAAGTTCGCTCACTTCAAAAGTCTTCGGAATGGTATGTTTTCTTCATAACTTAGGAAGTAACGAATGATCAGTAATACGTCATATGCTTATGCATCCTTGCTATTTCTAAAGCAAATACCAAACGGAACTAGTATTAAGAAGTCGAAACTTAGTTCAACAATGTTACTAAAAAAAAAAAGTGAACTCAAAACAGACCTCCTAATATAACCAATGAGATTGCAATACTCAATTTAGACATCATTACAGACATGCAGGTTCGAAGTGTTAACATTAATGTTTCCATCATCGTATTCTTATTTAAAGCAATTATTAGTAGTGCCCTTCTCGACTACTTAGCGCAATTCTCATCTCAATTCATTTATTGTTGATTAAGCTTGTTTCTTCTACTAAATGCAGGCCAGAAATTTTCAAATCGACGAATGCAAATGACTCTAATGAAACTTTGGATTCACAAACCTCCCAACCTGAAGAGAATAATGAGTCAGACTTGGCTGATGATGATGATGATGAAGAAGACGAAGATGATGATGGACTCCCTCCATTAGAAGCCAATACAAACAGAATCAATCCATTTGAGTGGCACTCAGAACCGGATTCAGGTTCCGATACAGATACAGATTCTTGTACCAAAGAACATGAGCTATGAGAAATGAAATGTCTTACTTAACATATCAAATTTTGTTTTTTTTGCTTTTCAGAAATGTAATTTTTGTACTTCAATTATTTTCAATTATTTGGAAATGAAACACATCAAACCCTAAAGGGTTCATGTTCATTCATGAAAGAAGGAGATAGTTGTTTGAAACATGAATTTTATTATTCCAATTCCAATGTGTGTGTAATTTTTTGTATTACAAATTTGGGAGCAACGGAAACATCATTCGACCTGTAATTTCACTATTCTGAATCATATTTCATTAATCACTATTTCGAGTCATGATTGTCTTAAATTTTTAGACATTAGTTCGTATTACAAGAGAAAAGAGAGCGGTTCACGACAAATTTTTAAATTTTAATCTTAATTTTCTATTAAAAAAATTAATAAAAAATGAAGGAGAAATCAATGTAATATAATGATCTTATAAGATGTTAACATTTTGGCGGGAAGTGAGGGAACTAAATTGTCTAACTGCCGTACCACGTGGCGTCATCTCTTTCACGTTTTTCAGTTCCTGATTCTCCGGATCTCCCTACAAAACGACGTCGTTTCGCACAATATATAAGCTCTGGCTCTGTTAATGGTCACTTCATTTATCGTCTGTTACAGAGAACTCAAAAAACCAACAAAAAAAATGGCGATTTCAGTGATCAGAATGCCGTTGTTTTACCATCCTCAGGTTTTTAATTTCTTTCACTTGAATCTAACGTATTTTTTTCCATTTTTTGTACAAAAGGTTTAATAAAATTTGGATCTTTATGTACGGTCACAGCTACCAGTAGCTAGAAACGTATCAGGTGGATTGAGGAAGGTCAACTATCGGTCAAAGAGGTTCACTTTACTTGCCCAGTACTCGCAGACACAGGATCGCTTCTCTTCTCGACTTCAAAGTACAATTACAGTCTTCTTTTTCACTAATTTTGAGATAAATTTTGAAACTTTTTTTGCTTTTTTAATGTTTTGGGTGTGGGTTTTGTTTGATTTCCAGATAGTATTGAGAATTTGCCCAAATTGGTGGAGGATATTGTCCAGACATCGATAAACACGGGCCCACGCGGAGCTCTCAGGCTCGCTCAGGGCATACAAGCGTTTGTTGGAGTTGGTGGTGAGTGGCTGGCTGATGTTTCCAAGGTTAGCAATGCAAAATGATGTCTTTTTGATTTGGGTTCATGTTTAGAAAGTGTTTCATTTTGATTGTTCCCATTGTTTTACGATGATATTATGTTGCCCATAATGTTTTTTCTTTCGAAAAAACCGTTCTTTTGACATAATGTTACACACCCTCTTCGAAATTGCAGTCGACAAGTTCTTCTTCGACTGGATTGCCAACTCAGTCGCAGCTCGGATTACTTTCTCCTCTATATTTGAGGAGATTGTTTGAGCGTATGGGAGCAACGTATATTAAATTAGGCCAGGTAAGAATATCTTTGTTGCTTCTCTGAGTTAGTTTGTAATTGTAAACTGTTGTAAGATTGGAATCATGTTTTTGGATTTTTTTCAATTCATAACGATAGTTTTTCGCTTGCATTTGGCTAGTTTATAGCTTCTGCGCCCACCTTGTTCCCTCAAGAATATGTATCAGAATTTCAGAACTGTTTTGACAGAGCTCCTGCGGTTCCTTTTGAAGAGATAAAGACAATATTGCGTGAGGATTTAGGGAAACCAATAGAAAGTGTTTATGAATATGTTGACCCGACACCACTTGCCTCTGCCTCTATAGCGCAGGTTTAATATCTGTACCTTTTCCCCACTTGCATATTTATTATCAATATTTTGATGGCTACTGATTAGAAATGTGTGATATTCTGCTTAGGTTCATGGTGCTAGGCTTCGAGGTTCCCAAGAGGATGTAGTTATAAAGGTCTTGAAACCTGGAATAGAGGATGTTTTAGTGGCGGATCTGAACTTCGTTTATGTTGTTGCTCGCATATTTGAGTTCCTTAATCCTGAACTCAGCCGTACATCATTGGTAAGTTGTGGACCGCAATCCTTCTGTTGAAATTTGAAATTATAGTTAAAGGCCTCCATGGTTTTAACATCGTAGGAGCTCTAGGATTTATTTCCCTTTAATTATCTGTATGTATCTTCATTTTCTTCTCATTTTTCTTAGTCAATATTTAGGGGTTTTCACTTTATCTATATACCTCCTTTTATTAATCATCATTTGTCTTGTAGAAACGATAATATCTTGTAGTTGCTAACATTTATCCTTTCGAAAGGTTGGTATTGTCAAAGACATACGGGAGTCAATGCTTGAAGAAGTTGACTTTAAAAAGGAGGCAGCAAACATCGAGAACTTTAGGCGATATCTAGAAATCATGGGACTTGAAAGGCAAGCTACAGCTCCAAAAGTATACCACCACTGCAGCACACAGCGTGTTTTGACAATGGAGAGGCTGTATGGGGTCCCCCTTACTGACCTTGACTCTATAAGCTCTTTTGTTTCTAATCCAGAGACCAGCCTTATAACTGCCCTAAATGTGTGGTAGGATATTTCTAATTCATTTGCTTGCAAAATTTCATGTTTATCGGTATATATGGGTCGAAGTTAAAAATACTTAAATATGTGAATATGAAACTTGTCTGCAGGTTTGGTAGTCTGCTCGGTTGTGAGACCTTCCATGCAGATGTCCATGCAGGAAATCTGTGGGTGTTACGTGATGGACGTATTGGTTTTCTTGATTTTGGTACGTTTTTATATTTTTCTTCTTACTCCATTCACAGTTGGTTTCTTTTAAGATACTGTAATTTCAAGCTCTTAACGAATCCTCGGTATGGTTTTTACAATCTATAATCTATATTAAGCTTTGATTTGTCAAGAGTATCAATTGTATTTTATAGATTAATTTATTACTTGATAGTCTATTCAATCATCCTCAACGTTCTTTTACACCCATCAAAAATGTTTGAAGACATTTATATAAATTGTGACATGTGTGGAATTTATGTGTATCATCTAAAATATAAGTAATACTGATGGTTGTGCAAGGCAATGATTCATATGAAGATAATTGTCATTTAGTATACATGAATTTAAGCAACCTCAACATTTAGGAATTGTTGGACGCATATCCCCAAAGACATGGGCTGCTATGGATGTGTTTTTGGCATCAATTGCAACTGAAGAATACGAGCCAATGGCATCATCCTTGATTGCGATGGGTGCTACGGACAAGGATGTTGATGTTAAGGCCTTTGCAAGAGACTTGGAAAAGATATTTTCATCTATTCAGGCGAGCACTTTAACTTTACAATACTTTTCCTTTTATGTCTTCTAAAGTTTTGGTTGTGAATTGTGATGTCTTGATTACTTCTACATTCTATTGAGATAATTTTGACTAGCTGTAACTTTATCGACCAAATAAGCAATGAACATACTGAAATCACACACGATTCTTATAACCTAAATCAGCCCTTGTTTTGAATGAGTGCAGGAGCTGGATACAGAAATAGTTGTTGCAACAGCCAGGGGGACAGACACAAATGCAACAGCGGTCTCAGCGAACGTTATCGTTGATGAGAGACAGATGAATGCACTCTTTCTTGATGTGGTAAGCCAATCTGTTTGAAATCTGCTATAGAAAGTCCAGTATTTTAGGCTTGCAGGACGGTTAACACTGGCTTTCTAGTAATCCAGTCCCAACAATTTATCAATAAATGTAAAAACTTCACATAAGATGAGAGAGATGTTTTAAGTCCTTTTCTTTGCATCACAGATTCGGGTTAGTGAATCATATGGACTGAGGTTTCCTAGGGAGTTTGCACTTCTCATGAAGCAGCTTCTGTATTTCGATCGGTATACCCGGTTGTTGGCCCCCGAGATGAACATGCTTCAGGACCAGAGGATTTCCATCGTCTCAAATCGAAGAAGCAACTATAGGGACAGTTTCAGATGAACATCATCCCGAGTATAGATGTAATGCTATATAGGTACAGTTTCTAATATATGTAAATGAGCTTATACATATTGAAAAGTAGGATGGAGAATGGAACTTATCAGGTCGTCTTAGATTCAAGTGTCCCAACGTGAATGTATTTACGTCAATACCAACTCGCTTAGTTGTATTAAGGAGAAAAAATAAATTATAAAGATAACATCTTCCTGCAGCAATGTCTCAAAATGTCGTCTTTGTGAACATTTGATTGATGTCTCAATATATATCGATAAATTCGAGTGATGTTGAAACTCGTTTGCAGTTTGTTGAATGTTTATACAATACACATGTTTGGTAGACACTAAATACACTTAAATTTGAATATTTATTATACAGAGACAAAGTGATCAACTGTACTGTACACAAATGAAGAAGGGATCTTCTTCTCTATTAAATTTCTCTACCATACAAAATTCAATAAACTTGATTTGTAATTCTAATATGTATACTTCCAGAACAATATGAGATATAAAGATTCTATGCAACCTCTACGAAAAAATGACGAAAAAATAGGAAGAAACTATCTAGATTGTGAAAAACCTTCAAACACATCAAGTGAGAAGCACATTGCAACTTTCATGAGGTCTTGTTTACTTCATGTGTGGAGTGAGCTTGTCCTGGAGCTAGACGGATCATCAGACCCTCTAATCACTTGGCTCGGTGAATTGTACCCCATGAGCCAATGGAGGGGTGAAGCCGTTTTTCCTGTAAGCTCCTTGATTTCAGAGGATACTTTCCCTGATCTGGACTTACTGGAGGAAGTTCCAGCTGATTCGTAAGTTTGCAGAGGACTCTTGTTCTTGTTTTGAGACTGTTTTGGAACAAACTGGTTTCCCTCTTTCGTTGACTCCAGAGAATCATAGGACATGTTTCGGGCATTTGCATTCCCCTGGATGTTGTTAAATGATGCGAGGAAAACGGGATCTCCATCAGTTGAGTAACTTTTACAGTATGATAGTCCGTAATCTTCTGAACATGATACAGGATCAGCTTGTGGATAATCATTGCCATAAGAACTCGAATTTCTTCTATTAACAGCATCCCTGTAGTCAACCTCACTTGGCGGGGGAGCTTCAGCCTTTGGCGTGTAAGGAACTATGTGAATTCTGTTTTCGAGTGAAAACTTGAGTACCTCAGAACAAGCACCGCACTTGAGCTGATGGAACCTCTTTTTAAAGAGGAGAAAATCTGCAGGTAGCTGCAGCGGTTTCAAGCAACGATAACAAATTACAAAAGGCGCGCCACCAGCTGTAGGGCGGAGATGTCGCTTAACCAAGTGAGTTTGCTCCTTCACATGTCTTTTCACATGATACTCTTCATGCCTCAGAACATCAGAACTAGTTTCCCGGTAGCATATCGGGAACTCATAGTCTGTAAACTGCTTAGGACTTGAGGGACAAGATCTGTGAGAACTACAAGAAGTGTGACCCGGGTGGAACGTACAAAATCCTTTGCTATGAGAATGGATAGGCGGAGGAAACTGTGCAGAGAATTGCCAGTCTTGAGGACAACAATGCAAACAGGTATTGTCAATAAACTGTCTATTGTTTGTTACCTCTCCTGAAAAAGGTACGTGCGAGTATTTATTTTGATGAGACCAGTTGCTTCCCGGCCTGTATCTTTCAGGATACATATGGTAGTTTATTTCACGAGAAATTTCGTCCTCGGATATCTCAGGATTATAGTATGCAGAAGCATACATTTCCTTTCCGGTAACTTCAGAGGAACCCCGAAAATCTGTCCTTTGAAGTTGATCCTGTAGTTCATAGACCATTTTCAGCAGTTTGATCCTTTCTTGTTGCCTTGAATGGTTATGGAACTCATCCTGCAGTTGACTGGAAGCGCTACCACTTTCGTAGCCTGCAGCTAGATAATCTCTTTGATGGAAAGAAGCCGGATCCTGAAATTCGACTCTCTCGAATCTTGTCGCGTTTCTAACTGCAGCATGGCCATGCCTTGTGGATTCTCGCAGCAACTCATCTCGAACCCACTGCCTGTTATTATCCACAGCATAAGAGAGATTCCTTGTTTGACGTCGCGTTTCAGGATTTCCTTTCGCCAGGAACTTGTCCCTTCTGGGCCTAATTTCTTCAGAACTCACAAACTTGTTAGGATTCTTGTATGATTTCACGTGTTGTTCAGAGACTTGGTCATCTATACCATCAAAGGAAGAGACGCTGCCATCATAATAAGCATGAGAGCTTCTGATTGTTGGGGATTTCGACATACAATCAAGTGCACCGCTAAGCTCAGATCTTGGACTGAAATAACAGCTATTTTCAAATGTATCATTAGAACCTACACGATCATAACCACGTTTAAAACTTGTTCGAAGTTGCTTCAGCTGTTCTCCTGCTGGCCTATGAGAAGCAACATCAACTTCTGGCTTAGCTTCCACTAACTGTGAGCTCTGATCATATACTTCCACTTCTGAATTTGCTCCGAATGCATCACTAGACCTTCCACGGTCATAACCATTTTCGAAAGTTGTCCCAAGTTGCTTCGGCTGTTCATCAGGAGAAGACGTAAGAGTGTCTGATGAAACGCTTTCTCCTGCTGGCAAATTATTTTCCCGTGTAACCAAT
This sequence comes from Acer campestre, assembly GCA_954870605.1. Taxonomy (NCBI): domain Eukaryota; kingdom Viridiplantae; phylum Streptophyta; class Magnoliopsida; order Sapindales; family Sapindaceae; genus Acer; species Acer campestre. The sequence goes on along the minus strand of OX940808.1, from coordinate 2,404,325 downwards.
GATGCATTTTCAGCATTCGAGCTTCTGGAAGTTGAATCACTCTCATTATTAACGTCAACTTCCGGCTTAGCTTCCGCCAAATGTGAGCTCTTATCATTCACTTCTACTTCTGAACTTGATTCAAATGCACCGTTAGACCTTACAGAGTCATAACCAAGTTTAGAATCTGTCCGCAGTTGCTTCGGATGCTCATCAGGAGAAGATATAAGAACGTATGATGAAACACTTTCTCCTGCCAGCGAATTATTTTCCCGTGTAACCAATGAAGTTGAATCACTATCATTATTAATGTCAGCTTCTGGCTTAGTTTCCTCCAAACGTGAGCTCTTATCGTTCACTTCTACTTCCGAATTTGCTTCAAATGCATCATTAGACCTTACAGAGTCACAACCATGTTTAGAATTTGTCCACAGTTGCTTCAGATGCTCATCAGGAGAAGATATAAGATTGTCTGATGAAATGCGTTCTCTTGCTGGCCTTGTAACCAATGCAGCATTGTCAGCATTCGAGCTTCTGGAAGTTGAATCACTCTGATCATCAATGTCAACTGCCAACTTAGCTTCTGCTAACTGTGAGCTCTCATCATTTACTTCTACTTCTGAATTTGCTCCATTAAACTTATCGGAAACTCCAGGCTGATCGATATTGCAATCCCGAGACTCAGTGTGATAACTCTCATCATTTTGCTCTTCATTTGTTGAGTTCACATCTCCAGTACAATCACTGGATATATCTTGATCCCTTCCATTGTTTCGGTCCAAAGAAAGTTCACCCGAAGAAATAACAGATGCTTCCTGATCAGAATCGGTAGAGTCATTAGCTTCCACATGATCTGACTCATTCATCTGAGCAGCTTCAGTTCTTTCGTCATCATTCATTCGTTTTTTCGCTACAAAGAATCGATACAAGTTAATAAACAAGCTTCCTATATAGCAAGATAAGCAGCTAATATACGTAACGAAAGATCATAGCAGTAACCAGGACTCATGCCATTGAATTTATACGAAACAATGGAAAGATCGATATAGCAACAAATTCGATAAATTGGAGAATCCGGAATCATGAATTCATACTTCTTACAGATGCATTACCTTGAAGAACTGTGCTACATCCTCCACACTTGTACACAGGAACACCAGCTGGCTCCGGAAGAATCATCTGACATTTAGGACATCTAACTAATCGAATCTTGACAGATGATCTGGTCTCCATTTTTGTTTTCCAGATATTTGGATTGATGTAGATCAGTCAGTCAAGCTAAAGTTTGAGCTTTCACTATTAACTGTCTGCAAGCAAGCCAATTAGAACAGATTAGGCATGTATCCGAAACTTCGAAAATCGAAAGACTACTATTTTAAGAAACAGAATCAGATTACATAGCATCAATTGATATTATCAGTTGAGGAAGTTTTTGTTTTGCCATTTATGTTCAAAGTAGACGAAAATGACAGCAACCCATTAATTGAAATGAATTTCCATTTTTATGAGAACAATTTCAACCCCATTAATTGAAATGAATTTCCTTTTTTAGGAGAACAATTTCAATATCAAATCAAGAATAGAAACAAGAAGAGTTTATGTTGAAATTATGTCCAGGACCAATCTCAGATCCATCAGACCAAGTTTATGATATAGAATCATCAAACATCACAAATCAAGCATATAAAATCTCAAATACATCAATTATCAAGCCAATAAAATGAATAAAATAAAAAAAAGAACCAGTCATGACTCATGAGTTATGAGTCAACCTTACATGTAGACATACATACACAGAGAGAAACACAAGCTTTTTAAGAAGAAAAATTCAGAGAAAAATGAGAACTTGAATGGAATTTTGAGCAGATGTAAATGAAAAAACAAACACAAAAACCAAACAGGGTTGTGAACAGATCAGATCAAAAATTAGACAATATAGTAGTCACAAACACATACCTTGAACAGCAACAATAACAGGATCCAGAGAAATCAATATGGTTTTATTTATTTATTTATTTATTTATTTAATAAGTGATTCTTTTTGACTAGTTGAAACACAGAAATGGGAACAAGCGTAAAGTTTTAAGGAATATAAAAAAACGAACCTTGTCAGAGAAAAAAGAAGAAGAAGGTGATGATAAAAGATAAAAAGAGAGAGAACACCCAGAACCCCACTTTTTGGAAATGTATTTATGAGACACAGAACACGTGAAAGTCTTTCTCTTTGACAGTTCTTTGATGTGTAGAGTCTTGTTGTCTTTCGTGTTGAAGAAGGTTCTTTTTTTTCTTCTTGATTGATAGAACACTACCAAATACCAATGAATTCCAAAAACCAACTTCTCGTTCTTGTTGTCGTTTTTGTTGATAGTGGTGGCGGCGTTGTTATTGTGGAAGTTTTGTTTTGTTTTGTTTTTTTCTCTTTTTCGTGTTGGGTTTTGTTGAAGTAGATAGAGATTAGAGAGGGTGGTAGTGGTGTGGTGGAGAGGAGAGGAGAGGAGAGGAGAGAGAAACGTTGACGCGATGTCGATGCCGATGCTATTTAATACAGAGCTCTACTTACTCTGAAGAGTCTTCATTGCATTCGGCTAATAAGTCTTCTCGAACCGAACCGAACCAGAACATTTTCAGACTGAATGAGAGTTTTTACCGGTGGCTAATAAGTATTCTGGAATGAGAACTAAAATATTTTCAGATCGAATGAGAGTTTTTACCAGTGGCTAATAAGTATTCTGGAATCAGAACCAAAATATTTTCAGATCGAATGAGAGTTTTTACCGAATACTAATAAGTATTCTGGAACCAAAACCGGAACATTTTCTGGTTGAATGAGAGTTCTTATCAAGTCAATAAGCTTTCCATATTTCATAATTTTCAATAAAAATAGATACTTATATATAAAAAAAAAAAAAAAAAAAAAAACAATCATTTTAGTAAAAAAAATCTAATATTGAACGATCAAGATCTAACAGGATTTATGATTACACGTATTTACTCTCACGACATTCGGAAAGAAAATGTACTCAACTAGTCAACTTGATATTTCTAGTTTTACTATGGAGGTATATGTTTGGCCACTAATATCAAATGTTGAGGTATGAATTTCAACAATATCAAAAATTCATATCATTTAGGGTAATATCAGTGGTCGAAATATATATTTCCAAATATAAAATGTCCTGTGTACTAAGACTGCTATGATGATGATGATGATGATGATGATGATGATGATGTGTCATCCTACGTGTTCATTCTTGTTTTACCTTTCTTTGATTATTTTTGTTAATAAGATAATTTTAAAAGTTGAAATTATGTTTACTTTTTTTAACTTGAAAGTTACAACTTACAAGGTTGATTTTTTTTACTTTTTTTCCACTTAAGGGTGTTCAATGTTTTCTTGCTTTTTACTTTTGTGTTTATTACCTACACAATGATTTAATTATTCTTTTCGTGGTTTGAAATAATTTCATAATTATAAAATAAAGAGACCAATTTTAAAAGAGTAAATTACAGCCAACCTAGCTAAAGTTTGACATTTGACAACCAAAAACAACTTTATCATTAATTGACAATAACCTCCCCTAATGTTAGTTAAAGCTGGTCAAATTTAACCAATAACCAGATTTGGGTGCTACAAATACCAAAATATCCTTGAATAAAAAAATTCTGATTTTTAAAAAATATAAATATATGAAAACTAAAAAAAAAATAATAATAATAATTGACTCATCTAAATCTAATTTAACATTTTCTTCTTCCATTGATGTATCTCCAGATTTTTCTTTAAATTCAAGTTTTTCAAATTTTGCAAAAAAAAAAAAAAAATCTCGTGGTTCACCTAAATCCAATCCAACAACATTTTCTTCGGGTTTTTTTTTTTTTTTTTTTCATGCTTCCATGTTAGCAAAACTTGAGAAGAAAATAGAAAAGAAAAGAAAAAAAAAAAAAAAACTTGAGAAAATTTGAGATCTTTTTAAAAAAATAAATAAATAATAAATAATGCTTAAAAGGATAAAAATACCCTTATCTTTGTTAAGTTTGACTTTACTTTAACTAACAATAGGAGAGGTTATTATCAATTAAGTATAAAGTTGTTTCTAGTTAGTAGTTATCAAAGGTCAAGCCTCAGAGAGGGTGGTTGTAATTTGCTTATTTTTAAATCTGTAATTTTCATAAATTTAAAATGCAACTTTGAAAAAACAAAAGTCAAATTTATATATATATATATATTTTTTTTTTTTTGAAATACAAATTTATATATTTAGAATATGTATTACATATAAATTTAGATAATGTTGAATTGTTCATAAAAGATTACCATTTGTAATAGTGGGTTCAATAAAAATAATTTTTTTTATTTCTTAATAAATATGACTGAATTTCACATGCAAATTGAATTATCTTAATTATATATAAAAAAAAAAAATACTTTTTTGCTACCGAATAAATTACACACTAAAATTGTTAATAATATCAATTTATTAAATAGATTATTATACTCAATTTAAATCAATCAAATTTTTTGTAATTATGAAATTTCCTCAATACTCTTGTCTTGGAGAAAATCTTGACACGAACTTGTGGACGAAAACAGCTGAGTCAGTCAACCGTGAGAAAAGTCGTTGGCGTTGACCAGTGATGAGACGTGGCGCGCTCACATCAACACGACCAAACAAAGTCTGAGCTAGTGAAGCATCGTGGGGTCCACATGTTTCCCTTACTTTTCACGACCGTCGCTAGCGTTCGAATAGAAGAGCCATTTGGAATACACCACCTGGCGCCACTGACGTGCTTCGCTGGTATGACTTGACTCGATGAGGGAAGGGTAAATTTGTCATTTCGATTGATTAGTTTTACTTTCTTTCATTTTTTCAGTCAAAAAAACGACTTGACTTGCCGTTTTTTGGGGAATTGTAATCCACTCCTTTTTTTTTTTTAAGGAAAAAACCAAAACGACAATTAACCTTTGTAAATTTCTAATCCATAAGTAATTGAGTAATTGCATCATTATTTAAAGCATATTTCATAACATATATTTTTATTTTTTGAATATATAACAACGGCCGGAATCTGGTAAGATTGGGCTGGCGTAGCCCAGACTGCAGCTCCCACAAGCAGGGAGAAAGCATCCACAATTGGTGGGACAACACCCACACTTGAGAGCCTCTACCGCAATGTATTTCATAACATATTAATAAATTTGGCACGATTAAACATTAAAATGACCTTTTTTAAAAAAAACCATTATCATAAACCTTGAAATAATACATTTGGGGAACAAAGTTTCTTTAAATATCCAGCAACATTCAAGTATTTTTCTTCGTCATTAAGTATATAAACTTGTCAAGAAAGCAATTTTGAATTTGAAGTCAATCATAGAAAGGAAACTAAAGATGGAACAAAAGGGTTTCAAAGAATTCATGAAACTGAATTTCCCAGCAACCATCATGACGAAGAAAAAAGTCAAGCATGACGCGTGAAGAAAAGATAGCAATAATGTCATAGCATCATCATCAATCATCATCACCACTACAGCATTGCAAGAGAGGGAGCCACAAATTATAGAAACGTTAAGGGGCTATCCGGTACCATTTTTTAATGGTGTTTTTGTTTTTATTTTTCAAATCCAATTTCGAATACGCGTTCATTACCGTTTTCCATTTTGTTTTCCATTTTATTTTCCGAAACAAAAACAAAAACAAAAACAACATCAGTGTTAAAAGTGAAAAATTTCCAAAACAACTTTTTGATGTTTTCCATTTTGTTTTTCGTTTTGTTTTTCACTTTTAATAAAAAACTCAATTTTTTCTTCATTTTTTTCCTCTTCTTTCTTACTCTCCAGACCAATGTTCTTCTTCTTCCTCTCTTCTCTCTTCTTCATTGTCACTCTTCTTCTTCTTCTTTGAATCTCTGGTCTCCATCACTATTCTTCTTCTTCTTCCTTTGCTTCTCTCTTCTTCTTCTTCTTCTTTTCCTTCCTCTTCCTCACAGTTGCCACCTCTCAAACCCTAAGCTTCGCGAAGTTTCTTCTCCGCTGCCACCACCACCTGATCTCCGCCGCAAAACTCCCGATCGACGTGCTCGCGCCGTCAACTGTCAGATCCAGTTCGACCAAGACAGCTACTCGGACTCGCACCTGCAGGAAGCGGAGATCGTCCACGTTCGGAGATGATTCCGATGACAGCGGCGAGGGGTCGTTCGATGGTGGCGGCTACAGCGGCAGGGGTGGAATTTTGACGGAATCGGGGGACAAAATTTCTGGTTGATTGAGGCTCGATTGTGTTCTTTTTGTATCTTTGGAACCCATTATTGCTATGATTGTTGTGTCAGGTAGAAATCTCAGGAGAAAAGCTCTTCATTGAATCTGGCTTTATAGAATTATGGTAGCTCCATGGTTGCTGCCGTTGCTGTTGCTGTGGAAACATATTAATTTGAAACAATTCTCATCAAAATCAAGTCAAAAAATTGAACAAAAACAGAGGGAATCTGAAAAATCAGAGAAATTCTTCTCTTCCTGTTCTGGGCGTTGCTATCTGACCAAAATAATAATAATAATAATAAAATTCAACTCATTAATTTTAATTTTGGCCTGTAAAATGATACCAGACGCTTTTTTTATGTTTTCATATTCGGAATCCAGCTTTCAAGATTTGCTACCAGACGCGTATTTGGATTTCGAAATTGAAATCAAAAACACTGTTTTCATTTTCATTTTTATTTTCGAAAAACAAAAACAAAAACAAAAACAAAAACAAAAACAACATTTGAAAAACGTTACAGGACGGGCCCTAAATGTCTTATCCTGATGATCACGAAAATCGTTGGAAATTATTCATGTCTATTTCGATCACATTGTAGATACTCAGAATCGATCGAGTTAATTGGATTTTTACAGATTGGAATCAATCGAGTTAGAGGTGTCTATCAGATCGGATCATACCGGTCCTCTCTGAAAAAGTATGGATTTTTACATATTCGAAATTGGTTCAGACTTAAATAGTAATCAAACGGGATCCCTACATTTTTCAAAGGGTCCGAATCCTAAAATATTGTCCTAAATTTGACACCCATAATCTGTCCATATTACATGTCTAATCCAAAGTAATATAAAAGTAAAGCAATACACTTGCATGCACAGCTAATTTTTGAGCTTCAGCTGTTCTCCCGCTGGCCTATGAGAAGCAACATCAACTTCTGGCCAGTGGCGGACCCAGAAATTTTAATCAGGTAGGACACTTGAATAAATTAAAATCACAATAATTTAAAAAAATACTGAAAAATTAAGATCACAGTAAAATAGTTTTTTTAGATAAAATAAAATAAATGGAATACTTATTCAGATGAATTAAATAATTTTACTTTTAAAAAGAAATAAAAACAAGAAAAAACATTAAAAAATAATAATAATAACAAGAAAAACAACATAAATAATGAAAAAAAAATTAAAAGAATAAATTAACATCTAAGTTTATAATAAGAAATTTTGTTTTGTATTTATAATAAATTCAATTTAAATTTATTCAAAAATAATTTCTTAATAACTATTACTAGACATGTTTTTAATTTTTTTTTATTCTTCAACTTATTGGTAAATTATTGATTTATTGATTCTAAATAAATTAAAACTATAAAATAAAGAAAAATACTAAGGATAAAATAAAATGAATCATAGTAATAGATTGACTATTTTAATCCAATAAAGTAAAATATGAGATTGTAGGGTTTATTGACCATTATAAATAATAAAAATCCAAAATAATAATATATAATTTAATATAAAATTAAATTAAATTAAATAAACACAATTTAATGGTAGTTATGATAACAACGGAATAGAGAAAATGAATTGAAAATGATGGTAAAATAAATAAGATATAAAAAATTAGAAGAAGAAATTGAATTAAAAAAGGCACATAAAAATTTAGAAGAAAAATTTGAATTAAAAGAATTAACTATTTGATTGAGATTGGACTTGAACCATGCACTTAAGTCTAAAAATACTGAACCACAACCAACTATACTAACAGCAAAATGCTGTCAACAATTCTTAACAAATATCTATATATAATATATACTGAATCATCTTTTTTTTTATTAAAATAATGAGGTAGGGCACGGGCCCTACCTATTCCACACGTGGGTCCGCCCCTGCTTCTGGCTTAGCTTCCACTAACTGTGAGCTCTGATCATTTACTTCTACTTCTGAATTTGCTCCAAATGCATCACTAGACCTTCCACGGTCGTAACCATTTTCAAAAGTTGTCCCGGCTGCTTCGGTTGTTCATCAGGAGAAGACGTAAGAATGTCTGATGAAACGCTTTCTCCTGCTGGCGAATTATTTTCCCCTGTATCCAATGACTCATTTTCAGCATTTGAGCTTCTAGAAGTTGAATCACTCTCATTATTAACGTCAACTTCCGGCTTAGCTTCTGTTGGAAATTTTGTGATAAATTCTTGACTTAAGAGCATAAATTCTTGACTTAAGAGCACAAATTGAGTATGATTAATTCCATGAAAATAGAAGATTAAAGTGTATTCGAATTCTCCTCCGTGAGAGCTTCGAAATGGTATACTCAAGACCTCGAACCTTCGAATGCTCGAATCGTGTGTGGGCGCGTCCTGCGTACATGAATGTCGCTCCGATTGGACCGATTTGGAAGTTGAATCACTCTCATTATTAATGTCCAACTTCCGGCTTAGGCCCATTTTGACATTGCTGTGCTGTTGGGGGAATTGCTTTTGGATCCGCTGTTGGGGGAATTGCTTTTGGATTTGCTGTGGGAAGAATCAGCTGAGTGTTTGGTAAACTGATTTGTAAAAGTACTGTGAGAACCAAAAGTAATTTCAATGTGTTTGGTAAACTAAAAGTAAAACGTGTTGTGACTGTATAAAATTACTAAAAGGACACAGTTATAATGAAACTTGTCTACTATAATTCTCTGATGAACTTTAATAGAATTTTCTTATAAGGATTTTAATAATTGAAAATGAAGGTTAATATTTGGAACTAAAATAATAATAATAATTATTATTATTATTTCTCCTTTTCTGTAAAATATAATAATAATATAATAAAATTATCATTATTATTTCTCGATATTTATATGACCAAACATTTAGTTTTTAATTCAGCCGCCTTTATACATTGTTGGAAATTGGCCTAGTGCTAACACCCTCAATTTCCAACTTCCCTGGAGAATTTGGGAAATTATTATTCTCTCCCCTGTAGTTTGCCATATTCTCCATTTTCCCCTCTCTAGTTTTAAAATTCTCTAAATTTTCCCCTCCCATGCACAATTACAACCAATTTTATCTTATAAAAATAGGCATGGGAGGGGGGAAATTGAAGAATTTTAAAACTAGAGAGGGGAAAATGGAGAATACGGCAAACTATAGGGGGGAGAATGATAATTACCCAGAGAATTTTAGTTTTCCATTTGTAGGATGTAAATGCAAAATACGTGAAAGAGATCAAATGGGAAAAAAGACCTTATTTTATGAGTTTAAGAAACAGAAACCATGCAAGAAGTTAACATGGTCCAAATGTAAAATAGAGAAAAAAGAGATGGTATTTCGTTTGAGTATCAACAATTTGGGGCCATCAAATGCCTCATAATGAGTGAGGACTATGAACAAACCCTACAGGTCAATCATTGAAGACAACAAATAAATCGATTTAAGAGCAAAGAGGGGATTCAACTGCATTAATATCAATTATATAATAACTATTAAGTGTCAACCAATAGAAACTATAGATACATTCAAAAGCAGATAATATGAACATGACAAGTATACCAATAATAATTAAACATTGTTGCTAATTTGCTATGAAAAGAGGCTTGCAATCATACTGCTCCTTCCTCTCTTGCAGTCTCTTCAGCTACTTCTTGTAATGGTTTTCAATATACTGTTTTGCAGCTGCAACCTTCTACTTGTTTTCATTTGATGGCACTTCTTCACTTGTTTGTGCTTTTGACCCCTCCTTTCCATTGCTTGTAGTTTCCTTTTTCTTCGAAGGCTTCACCTTGTCTTTCACTTGAACTTGTTAAACCAACACCTTGCAGATTCCATTTGTTTTATTCATTATATACCTGATCTTGTCTGCCCACACACTTAAACTTACAATTTATTTGAGAAATTACTGAAGAGTACACTTTCATCAACCAAGAATCTCATTTCAATAATGAAAACATGCAAGTTCATATGCATCAAGGATTCCCAAAGAATCCATATCCAGTGTCCTGTACTCCTGTATTGACAAATAAGACAAATAAGTAAATAACATTCAATTAGTATGAAATGAATCAAAATTGCATTCTTATTGATTTTACCCTCCAACCAATGGTAAGGAAAATTCACATCAATACAGTGAAAAAATAAATGCCTTTTTTTTTTTTTTTTTTTTTTTTATATTTTACAAAAAGGGGTATTAGGCAGTTTCCATTTGTCAAAATTTAATTTCCTCCACTTTTTCTACAAATTGCTTACTAGCTAAAACAATGGGCCAAAACTCTACAACATAAAAATACACAAACACAAATACATTTCAATGTTCATCATAAAAATCCAACCAAATACTTACAATTGAACAATTGATCTTTATTAAAGGCCAACAAAGCCAACAAGAACAGCACAAAGGACAAGAAAGGAGAAAACCAGGGGGCTACAACAAGTCACTAACAGCCCACCCAAAACACAATAGACCAAGCTAAACAACGAAACGGAGCAAGAAACCCACACAACTGACTGAAAAAAACAGAGCAACAACACCCAACTAAAAAAAGCAACAAGAAAACCACTGGAAAATTATTCAAAATCCCAGATAAGAACATTCTCACCCATCCCCGATCCCTTCTTTACCAAACTGTCAGCCAACAAATTCCTAAACCTTAGGTTGAACACAACCTTGATTCCACCCATCATAACTAGATATCTACGAAATACTTACAATTGAATTCAAAGAACATATAAAGTTTCATGAAAATGACAAGCAAACTTCATACACAATCTAGCATACAATTATTATAACAGAACACAAAATTGCTAGTATAAAACCCCAATTTCCTCATCATTGAGATATCTACAATTTACATGGGAACCATCAAAGTTTGAATTTTGACAGCAAAAACTCAATTGATAAAATAAAATTAAAAAGTAATTTTTCACTTGCTTTTTGACACAAGTTTGAAGTTTGAAGTACTTACCTTACAAGTTTGCTTTATTATTTGAACTTGACAGAGAAACGATGAGGATATGAGATCAAAGCACTTAAAAATCAAACCTTTATTATTTTAATACAACACACAGTTTCCCTATTTATATATAATGTAACATGAAAAAAGGATACAGGTATGAAGATTTTTGGATTAGGATTTGGATTAGATAAAATCCCAATTAAAAATCAAATCCTAAGACAGGAACACGTTACACAAAGCTTTCGAAACTTAATCGTTCAAAGGAATTCCCTACAAGTAATTGATTTGAGATAACGAAATTAGAACGGAAAATAAAAAATACCTTGGATAGCTCGAACCGAATACAGAGGCTGTTGGAGAAGAGAAAGCGAGAGAGAAGCTTGAACAATCAGATGAGAATGCTTGAAGGAAGGAGAAGACTGCTTTCTGATGAGAATGATTTTGGTAAATTTCATGAAAGGCAAGGATAAAATAGGAAATTTGGTAAAATTTCATTTAAAAACACTGTAGCGCGTTTTTGAGAAGCAGAAGCGTAAATCCAAAAGCATGTATTTGTAGCTTCTCAAAAACTCAATTGGAAGAAGCTAAAAGTGACCAAAAGCACTTCCCCACAATTTTACCAAACATGTTATCTTTGGTCTGGAATCACTTTTGGCCCCAAAAGCAGCTAGGAAAGCAATGCCAAACTGGGCCTTAGTTTCCTCCAAATGTGAGCTCTTACCGTTCACTTCTACTTCTGAATTTGCTTCAAATGCATCATTAGACCTTACAGAGTCATAACCATGTTTAGAATTTGTCCGCAGTTGCTTCGGATGCTCATTAGGAGAAGATATAAGATCGTCTGATGAAATGCGTTCTCCCACTGGCCTTGTAACCAATGCAGCATTGTCAGCATTCGTGTCAGCATTCGAGCTTCTGGAAGTCGAATCACTCTAATCATCAATGTCAACTGCCAACTTAGCTTCTGCTAACTGTGAGCTCTCGTCATTTACTCCTACTTTCGAATTTGCTCCATTAAACTTATCGGAAACTCCAGGCTGATCGATATTGCAATCCCAAGACTCATTGTGATAACTCTCATCATTTTGCTCTTCATTTGTTGAGTTCACATCTCTAGTACAATCACTGGATATATCTTGATCCCTTCCATTGTTTCGGTCCAAAGAAAGTTCATCACCCGAAGATATAACAGATGCTTTCTGATCAGAATCGGTAGAGTCATTAGCTTCCACATGATCTGACTCATTCATCTAAGCAGCTTCAGTTCTTTTGTCATCAACAAAGAATCGATACAAGTTAATAAACAAGCTTCCTATGTAGCAAGCACTACAAAAGTAAGGGCTTTTAGCCGCGGTGAAATCCGTGGTAAAAAGCCTTTTGCCGCAGATTTACCACGGATTTGAGGCGTTGCAAATACGGCCGTTGTAAAAAGTTTTACCGTGGATGTTGCTGCGGTAAAAGGTGTTATTGTTGTGGAAAAATACCTGTGGCAAGAGCCTGTTGCAAAGTTTTTGATATTTGCCGCAGTAGCTATCCGCGGCAAAAAATTATTTCAACTTTTTTTTTTTTTTCCTTTTATGCTAATATTTTAGAGATTTAAATATAAATAATAAATGAAAAAAGAAATTCTTGAGATAACAAAAGAAAAATTAAATTATATCATAAAATAGAGAGAAACCATCAAAATATCTAATGTTGGATTTATCAAAATTCATTAAAATTAAACAAATAAACAAATAATATCCTTAAAAAAAAAAAAAATCTTAAGTTACTAACGTAGTGAACACAATTACAATATTCTCACAATAATATAGAAAACGCTCTCATTCTTAAACCATCTAGAACCATCATTCTTCAACCCTCAATAGCCTGTAAAAATAGTTAATAAAGTTATAAATACATAATTTGAAAAACAAGGATTGCGTAAAATCTAGGAATTATCGGGAAATTAACCTTGGAGGTAACATCAAATGCAATGGCTTCCGCCCTCTCGTTTTCCCAAACTAAATATATTTATTTCTCAACTATTTCAATCTACCAATCTACAGAAATGAAGAGGCAATAAGAGTAGGATTTTATATGAAATAAATACAATTAATGTCCAAATACAATCACAGTTCACCAATAATCATAATCTCACCCAACAACACAGAAGAGCAAAAACATGTATTGATATGGAAAAGAAAGAAATCATAAATAATTATATAAAAAGCATTAGAGCCGGGTAACAGTGGGCATACGCTGCTCTTGTTCTGGACTTTAGTATATTGGGCACTGCTATAATATTTTTCTCAACCAACTTCCATGTGTGCTCCTTGCATTCATCAATGAGATGGAAGGAACAAAATATACCCACACATGAAAACATATAAATATGACTTCATTGATTGATCGGGATATCGGACAACAATATTCATGACTTCATTGAACAAATTATTCTAATAGATCAAAATGAAGAAAATACCACATCAAGAGTTAGAAGTGTTTATACAAGCAATAACAAGCTCAAGTGGAATACTGTAGCCTAGGGATGGCCATTTTCCCCCGGGGCCCCAAATCCCCGCTCCCCCATCCCCATTTGGGGGAAAATTTTTAGGAAAAAATGGGGAAAAGGGGGGGGCCCAAATCCCCGCTCCCCCATCCCCATTTGGGGGAAAAATTTTAGGAAAAAATGGGGGGGGGGGGGGGGGATGGGGATGGGGATGGGGGAACCCCTCCCCATCCCCATTTCCCCATTTCCCCCACAAATTCATGGAAATGGGGATGGGGGTAGGTGCCCCCATCCTAATTTCCCGATTTCCCGATTTCCACTAAATATTATATATAATATATTAATATATTTTTATTTTTATTTTTTCAATAATTTTATTCTTACTAACTTTATGTACATATTTATTATGTAATTTTTGTATTGAATGTTATTTTGTATTTGTATTTAATGGATTGTGTGTTTTTTTTTATTATGCAATTTTTATTGATATTGGGAAAATGGAAGAATGGGGAAACGGGGACCCGGAAGAAATGGGAAAACGGGGAAAAATAGGGAAAAATGGGAGGAAACGGGGAAATGGGGATAGGGGTGGGGGGACCTCCCCCCAAAACTACCGCATCCCCATTTTCCCCAAATGGGGAAATGAGGGGGGATGGAGGAGGGTTTGGCAAATGGGGATGGGGATGGGGGGACCTATATCCATCCCCATTTCCCCATTGGCCATCCCTACTGTAGCCTTTCTGAAGCTCTATATTGTGATTTTGGTTCTTTTTTTGCTTGATAAGCGATCTATATGTGCAGTTTTATCACGGAAGCAGAAGCAATTCATCTTGAAAATGAAATTAGAATTTTAGATTTATTTGGACATCGATTATTTTCAAAATATCTGATTTGGACATTATATATATATATATATATATGTATATGTATATGTTTGTTTTTGTTACTTAGAGCGCATTAGGTAGCCAAACACGAAATTGTTGGGTTTGGTTTTTGATCGAATTGTTTAAACGTATTAGGTAGTCAAACACTATGACAATTTTTGAAGAAGGAAGTCGGAAAAAACGAGAAGGTATGTGTTTGTGATTAAAGATTATGCTTCTATGGTTTTCGATCGAATTGTTCAAGGTATGTGTTTGTGACTAGTCTACTATATTGTTTAATTCTTTGATCTGATCTGTTCACAACCCTGTTTGGTTTTTGTGTGGTTCTTCATGTACATCTGCTCAAAATTCCATTCAAGTTCTCATTTTTCTCTGAATTTTTCTTCTTAAAATGCTTGTGTTTCTCTCTGTGTATGTCTACATGTAAGGTTGACTCATGACTGGTTCTTTTTTTTTTTTTTTATTCACTTTATTGGCTTGATAATCGATGTATTTGAGATTTTATATGCTTGATTTGTGATGTTTGATGTTTCTATATCATAAACTTGGTCTGATGGATCTGAGATTGGTCCTGGACATAATTTCAACATAAAGTCATCTTGTTTCTATTCTTGATTTGATATTGAAATTGTTCTCCTAAAAAAGGAAATTCATTTCAATTAATGGGGTTGAAATTGTTCTCCTAAAAATGGAAATTCATTTCAATTAATGGGTTGCTGTCATTTTCGTCTACTTTGAACATAAATGGCAAAACAAAAACTTCCTCAACTGATAAATCAATTGATGCTGTGTAATCTGATTCTGTTTCTTAAAATAGTAGTCTTTCGATCTTCGAAGTTTCGGATACATGCCTAATCTGTTCTAATTGGCTTGCTTGCAGGCAGTTAATAGTGAAAGCTCAAACTTTAGCTTGACTGACTGATCTACATCAAACCAAATATCTGGAAAACAAAAATGGAGACCAGATCATCTGTCAAGATTCGATTAGTTAGATGTCCTAAATGTTCGTCGATTCTTCAGCAGCCAGCTGGTTTTAATGTGTTCCTGTGTGGAGGATGTAGCGCAGTTCTTCGAGGTAATGCATCTTTAAGAAGTATGAATTCTAAACATGGTTATGACTCTGTAAGGCCTAATGATGCATTTGAAGCAAATTTGGAAGTAGAAGCGAACGATAAGAGCTCACATTTGGAGGAAACTAAGCCGGATGTTGACATTAATAATGAGAGTGATTCAACTTCCAGATCATCTGTCAAGATTCGATTAGTTAGATGTACTAAATGTTCGTCGATTCTTCAGCAGCCAGCTGGTTTTAATGTGTTCCTGTGTGGAGGATGTAGCGCAGTTCTTCGAGGTAATGCATCTTTAAGAAGTATGAATTCATGATTCGGAATTCTCCAATTTATCAAATTTGTTGCTATATCGATCTTTCCATTGTTTCATATAAATTCAATGGCATGAGTCCTGGTTACTGCTATGATCTTTCGTTAAGCATATTAGCTGCTTATCTTGCTATATAGGAAGCTTGTTTATTAACTTGTATCGATTCTTTGTAGAGAAAAAACGAATGAATAATGACGAAAGAACTGAAGCTGCTCAGATGAATGAGTCAGATCATGTGGAAGCTAATTCGCTGGCAGGAGAAAGTGTTTCATCATACGTACTTATATCTTCTCCCAATGAGCATCCGAAGCAACGGCGGACAGATTCTAAACTTGACCGTTCTTGTCAATTAGACAAGGAAACAAAGAGGTTTAAGATGAGTATAACTTACTGGGAGAAGGGTGAGCTTCTGGGGCGTGGATCTTTTGGATCAGTCTATGAAGGGATTTCTGATGATGGATTCTTTTTTGCTGTGAAGGAAGTTTCATTGCTTGATCAAGGCAGCCAGGGAATGCAGAGTATTTACCATTTTGAGCAGGAGATTGCTTTTTTAAGTCAGTTTGAACATGAAAATATTGTCCGATATTTTGGAACTGACAAGGATGAATCAAAACTTTACATTTTTCTCGAGCTTGTAACTAAGGGCTCCCTTCTAAATCTCTATCAAAGGTATCATCTCAAAGATTCCCAGGTCTCTGCATATACAAGACAGATTCTGCATGGTTTAAAGTATCTTCATGACCAGAATATAGTTCACAGGGATATTAAATGTGCAAATATATTGGTGGATGCCAGTGGATATGTGAAAATTGCTGATTTTGGATTGGCAAAGGCCACCAAATTGAATGATGTTAAATCGTGCAAGGGAACTCCATTCTGGATGGCCCCTGAGGTAGTTAACTGTAAGAACCAAGGATATGGAACTCCAGCCGATATATGGAGCCTTGGATGCACTGTGTTGGAGATGTTAACCCGTCAGATTCCGTACTCACATTTGGAATATATGCAGGCATTATTTCAGATTGGGAGGGGTGTGCCACCACCTATTTCTGATCTTCTCTCAAAAGATGCTCGGGAATTTATCCTCAAATGCCTACAAACTAATCCGAGTGATCGTCCCACTGCTGCTCAGCTCTTAGACTATTCATTTGTGAACAGGCCACTCCCTACATTCTCAGGTTCACCATCACCTCGTCTGGGTAAAAGAAAATTGAAAGCCAATGGTGTTGTAACATCCAAACTCAAAAGACAATGAGCGTATATGATTTCTGTATTCAATTCAAAAACTTGGTCTGATGGATCTGAGATTGGTCCTAGACATAATTTCAACATAAACTCTGTTGGATATGGCTTAAATTCTCCAATGGTTACCAAACACGATTTATCAATGCGGAAATTTCTTGGAGACGTGAGAGCTTTTGAGAGTATAAGGTTATGTTTGAGGGAGGTTTGGAGGACGTGACGAACAGTAGAAGCGAAGAACAGTGCAAACCGTTGTGGCTTTAACATCAGTAATGACAACGGTGGTCATTGCTGTGAATTTTCGCAACGCAATGGAGAGCGGTCCAATTCCAGTGGATACCACTGTGGAAAGTGTTGTGGCTTCCACAGCGGTACCGAGAGCGATAGACGATGATGTGGTGCATGGATCACAGTTTTCTGAGTGGTCAAGTTCAACACGGTTTAGGAAGCAGGTGGCCAACTGCAACTTGAATCGTAGTCAATCACAAGCATGCGTTAAATCAAGAAATATTCTTGGAGGAAGAAATATGTTGCTTCTAGAAGTTCTAATAGCAAAAGGATTTCTCCTTAAAAGAAGACTTGTCATAAATAGGAAATAGTATTTATGTGGAACAAGTAATTCTTGTATGTATAGGTGTATGATTTCCTTTTAGCTTAAACTCCCTGAAATTCATATAAATAGACCATAATAACTATGTTATTAGTGGTGAAGAAAAATAGCAAATACTAGAGAGATCTTAAAGTGAGCATCGGATGTAATTGGGTTTGAGGTATTATTTAAAGAGAGATCCTTCATATTATCTTTTCTTTGTTATTGTGTTTATTTGTGTTCTATCCGGCAACGCTTCCGCACGTTTAGTGACGTTTGTTCACGAACAATTGGTATCAGAGTCACGGTTGCTTGATAGTGGTCTTAACAAACTTTATGTCAAGGATTATGAGATTCGAGGTTGGGAAGTTCGACGGAAATATTAACTTTGGCTTATGGCAAATTCAAGTCATAGATATATTAATTCACTACGGTTTATACAAGGCGTTGAAAGACAAGTCAACCCCTGCAAACCCTGAAGGCTTTAGAGATTCTAATAAAGTTCATTGGTGGAGTTGGCAACTTGGTTCTCGTCTTCTCGACACAATCAGTCACACCTTTGGTCAGAAGTTCCACTACAGGGTTATTCAAGTGAGATAAGTTTTTTGTCTCATGAATTATATTAGTCTATAAGGCAGACCTGAGAATGATAACATGAATTAATTAAATGAAATTCCAAAGTTCATTAGTAAACTTAATCATCCTTTTTATCAACATTAGCTCGTTAAACGTTTGCCTATTTTTATGCCCATGCTAAAATTTCCCTTTTCCTATGCACTAATGACTGCTATGATGATGATGACGATGTGTCATCCTACGTGTTCATTCTTGTTTTACCTTTGTTTAATTATTTTTGTTAATAAAATGATTTTAAAAGTTGAAATTATGTTTACTTTTTTTAACTTCAAAGTTACAAGGTTGATTTTTTTTACTTTTTTTCCACTTAGGGTGTTCAATGTTTTCTTGCTTTTTACTCGTGTTTATTACCAGCACAATGATTTAATTATTCTTTTCGTGGTTTGAAATAATTTCATAATAATAAAATAAAGAGACCAATTTTAAAATCTATAATTTTCATAAATTTAAAATGTAACTTTGAAAAAACAAAAGTCAAATTTATATATTTATAATACGTATTACATATAAATTTAGATAATGTTGAATTGTTCATAAAAGATTACTATTTGTAATAGTGGATTCAATAATTTTTTATTTTTTTTAATTTCTTAATAAATATGACTGAATTTCACATGCAAATTGAATTATCTTAATTATAAAAAAATATATATACTTTTTTGTTACCGAATAAAGTACACACTAAAATTGTAATTGATTAAATAGATTATTATACTCAATTTAAATCAATCAAATTTTTTGTAATTATGAAATTTCCTCAATTACTCTTGTCTTGACTCTTGACACATACTTGTAGACGAAAAACAGCAACTCTGTTACCAAAAAAAAAAATACAGTAGACTCAGTCAACCGTGAGAAAAGTCGTTGGCGTTGACTATTGATGAAACGTGGCGCGCTCTCATCAACACGACCACACAAAGTCTGAGCTTGTAAAGCATCGTGGGGCCCACATGTTTCCCTTACTTTTCACGACCGTCGCTGGCGTTCGAATAGAAATTGTTCTATGGGTAAAAAAATTGTTCTGTTTGAATTGATTGTTTTAATAGAAATTTAATATGGGTCGAAAAATATATGTTAAAAATATGGATAAAAAAATATGGGTTAAAATTCAGGTCAAAATCCGGATAAAAATATGGGTCAAAATCCGGGTTAAAATTTAGATCCAAATCTAGGTCATAATATGTGTATTGATGCGGGTCAATTGGTGGGCTTGGGTAAAGCCCTACCCGCATGCATAAAATTGTTATTTGGGCTGGGCTTAAGCCCTTTGAAATTATGAGGGCTTTTTGAGTGCTTGGTCCAGTGCGGGCTTGGGCCCTCAAATTGCAACCCTTACCACCACACCACCACCACCCTCTATCTACTTCAACAAAACCCAACACGAAAAAGAGAAAAAACAAAACAAAACAAAACAAAACAAAACAACCATCAACAAAAACGACAACAATAACGAGAAGTTGTTTTATTGTGTTGGAAACTTGGAATTCATTGGTAGTGTTCTATCAATGAAGAAGAAAAAAGAACCTTCTTCAACATGAAAGACAACAGGACACACATCAAAGAACTGTCAAAGAGAAAGACTTTCACGTGTTCTGTGTCTCATGTATACATTTCCAAAAAGTGGGTTCTGGGTTCTCTCTCTCTCTTTTTTATCATCACCTTCTTCTTCTTTTTCCTCTGACAAGGTTTGTTTTTTATATTTTTTATAACTTGACGCAACGGAAAACACTAAAAGAATACGACCAACGTCAATATTCTGAAATAACTCTATAATTCACCAGAAAACGAGAAAAACTCTCAAGAAAAATTCAAAATTTTATTGATAACTGAATTGATCCGCCAAAAAAGGCTTACAAACATATTTAAAGCAAAAAAAAAAAAAAAAAAAAACTAACCCTAATCATTGTTGGACAAGAAACGGGACTAATTACTAAAAATTACTAAAAATAGCAAAATTGAGATAATTGCGGAAATAAAAACTGCTAGGAATCCTAAGCAAGCCAGAATTGACAAAAGTTGATTCGGACTTGGAAAACAAAAGTTATGGCTAAAACGAAACTTTCCTAAAATAACAAAAACGGCAATTTCAGGGCCTAAACGACAAAATTCAACTAAAAAAAGGTATGCCTCAACAACAAAGGTGGACTATCTCCTCCCTCGTCAAAACGCATCAACTATGCAAGTTTCGCGTCATTCCGAATTCAACGCCCAGACTACTGGAATTTGATTGCCCTTGAATTTAGGATGTTCCCTCTTCATCATGTACGCATCAGTCACTTGTTCTACATCAGTCCCCTCCACTTGGAAAGAACTCGACCTCGAGTTAGGTTCAGGGTAGAGGGACTCTTCTGCATGGTACTGGAACAGGTCTGCAACGTTGAAAGTCTTTGAAATTCCCATTATCTCAGGTAGGTCTATCACATAGGCATTATCATTTATCTTCTTCAAAATCTGATACGGACCATATTTCTTGGGCTTCAATTTGTTGTAAGTTCCTACTGGGAACCTTTCTTTGCGCAAGAAAACCATCATTGAATCTCCCTCCTCAAACACCTTGAGACGCCTATGCTTGTCTACAGCTACTTTGTACTTTGCATTTGTCTCTTCCAGCTTCTATCACACCTCTTCATGCACAGCTTGGCCCCTGTGTAGCCATATTTTCTGCAGCAACACTAAATCCCAGACCCTTACGTAAACGAACTAAGTCCACAGTATGCCTTAGTGGCGACACAAAAATCATAGCGAAATGAGTTTTTCTTGTGGCACTATGAATAACACTGTTGTAGGTGAATTCAGCTTGTGACAATGCATGATCCCACTGTTTTGGCTTGTCTCCACAAATACTACGAACCAGATTTCCCAAGGTCCTGTTCATCACCTCTGTCTGCCCATCAGTTTGTGGGTGTACAGTAGTACTACGGTTCAGCGAGGTCTTAAACATCTTCCACAAGGTCACCCAAAAATGGCTAAGGAACTTCGCGTCACGATCAGAGGTAATTGACTGCGGCACCCCATGAAGTCGGACCACCTCTCTGAAAAATAGCTGGGCTATGTGTGAAACATCTGATGTCTTCCGACAAGGGATGAAGTGAGCCATTTTTGAAAACTTGTCAACCACCACAAAGACAGAATCTACTCCTCGCTGGATACGAGGTAGTCCCAACACATAATCCATAGACAAATCTTCTTATATATTGTTAGAAATAGGTAAAGGCGTACAAAGACCAGTATTTTATGACTAACCTTTGGACACCTGACAAACATAACACCTTTGCACAAAATTCCCCACACCTCTTTTCAATTGCGGCCAGAAATACCGCTCCTCCAAGCTAGCCACCGTCTTGTCTCGACCCAAATGTCCACTCAATCCTTCTCCATGTAGGTCACGAATTAATTTCTCCTGCAGAGACATCCTAGGGATACACAAATGGTTACCATGAAACAAATACCCATCACTTTCATGGAAATCACTGACAGGTTGTTTCTCAATACATTTGGCCCAGATTTATTTGAAGTCTTCATCCTCCTCATTCAACTCCTTTAGACATTCGAAACCCACGATCTCATGAGTCAGTGTCACTAGCAGGTTGGCACGACGGCTCAGCGCATCAGCAACTCGGTTCGAAACACCTGACTTGTGTCGAATAGCGAAAGGGAATTTTTGAAGGAAAGTGGCCCACCTGACATGCATATTGTCCAAGTGCTTCTGGCTATTGATAAACTTCAGGGCTTGATGGTCAGTGTACAAAACGAACTCTCTCTGTATTAGGTAATGCTCCCAATGCTTCAAGGCTCGGACCACTACATAAAACTCCTGATTATAAGTACTCCACTTTTGGCGGGCTTCACTCAATTTCTCACTAAAGAAGGCTACTGGTCGCTTTTCTTAGGATAACACAGCTCTAATCCCTACGCCACTTGCATCACACTCAAATTTAAAAACTTTCTCAAAACTCGTCAGGGCCAATACTGGTGCGATGCATAATTTCTCCTTAATCAATGCAAAGCTCGTTTCTGCCTCTTCTCCCCACTGAAATTTGCCCTTTTTCATACATTCTGTTATTGGCGCCATGAAAGTGCTAAAATTATGAATAAATCGGCAGTAGAAGGTGGCTAATCCATGGAAACTCCGCACTTCACTCACAGTTTTCAACGCTGGCCATTCTCGAATTGCTCGAACCTTTTCTTCATCTACATGAATCCCTTCCGAACTCACCACATAACCCAAGAACAGTAAACTATTTGTCATAAAACTGCACTTTTTCAGGTTAAGAAATATTTGGTTCTCTTGTAAAACTGACAACATTTCCCGTAATTGCTCCACATGCTCCTCTTTAGTCCTACTATAGATATGGATATCGTCAAAATAAACAACAACGAACTTTCCCACAAAAGGCCTCAATACTTGATTCATTACTCGCATAAAAGTACTAGGTGCGTTTGACAATCCAAACGGCATGACCAGCCACTCAAACAACTCATCCTTGCTCTTGAATGTTGTTTTCCACTCATCTCCAGGTCTGACCCGAATCTGATGATACCTACTGCGAAGATCAATTTTCGAAAACAACTTCGAACCCTCAAGTTGATCCAACATGTCATCTAGGCGGGGAATTGGGAATCAATACTTGACGGTTATTTTGTTGATGGCTCGACTGTCTACACACATACACCAACTCCCATCTTTCTTTGGCGTTAACAATACAGGAACCGCACGCGGACTCATGCTCTTACGAATGAAACCCTTCTGCAATAGCTCTTCAATTTTCTCCCATAGAATTTCGTTCTCCTTCAGACTCATTCGGTAATACGGCAGGTTCGGCAAACTCACCCCTAGTATAAGGTTTATATGGTGCTGAACGTCTCTCAGAGGGGATAAGTTGTTCGGCAAATCCTCTGAAGTGATGTCCCTAAATTGTTCTATTAACGGTTTTATTTTTTTAGGAACTACTGTCGGTGCCTCTTCTTCTTCTACCACGAGAGCCTTAACCACTAACGCATAAACCTCTGGTGCACCCTTGATTTCTACCACAAACTCGGTGTCGGATCCTGTTACGGTCAAAAAGGACTACTTCTCCACTTCAGAAGGCTTGTTAGGCACTGTTTTTCTCTTGGAAGGAACCATAGCAACTTTGTGTGATCCCCAGGTAAACAGGTAAGTATTATCACGACCCTTATATGTAATATAAACATCATATTGCCACGACCGACCCAACAACACGTGGCTAGCATCCATATCAATCACATCACAAACTACCTAATCCTTATATATCTTACCAATGGAAATAGGAACACGACAAATCTCAGTTACCTTTACAGTGGGTCACTTCTTGATCCAGCCGATAGTATACGGATTTAGATGCTTCTCGGTTGGCAATTTCAGGTGTTCTACTAGTCTCCTTGCAACGAAATTTTCACAACTCCCACTATCCACGATCAAATCACACACTTTCTGACTAATTGTACATCAAGACCGGAATATGTTATTACGCTGACCAGAATCTTCTTACTTTGGAGCATACAGTACACGTTGCACTACACAATTGACTCATTCTCCATCTTCTTCTGTGAATTCTGCCCCATCATACAAGTCACCCTCTCCTTCAACATCTTCAGAAGCATCTGGATCTTTTTCTTCCCATTCCACCCAATTAACTGGCTTAGGGCGATCAGGACATGCATTAGAAACGTGACCAGGTTTCCTACATCTATAACAATCCCCAGGTGCAGGTCTAGCATAAGGATTGAGATTCGAATTCGAATTCGAATTTCTGGGTACACTCCTATTAGCTGGAACTGTTGTTTGGTTACTGCTGCTGCTGCTTCCTTCCTTAGACTGGTTTGACGGACCTGGTGATTGAACACCCTTATCCCTGTTAGCAAACAACGAATCTGGATTGCTTCTACGAAATCCCGAAGTTCCACCCCTTCATTCCAACAGCTCGGCCTTTAATGCTAGGTTATGAGCTTCCTCCACTGTCCAAACTACTTGTAACCCGATCTTATCTTGCAACGACGATTTTAACCCATTCATATATTTGGCTACGCACTATCCCTCCGTTTCATTCAGATTATTTCGCTCTAAAAGCCTAGAGAATTCTGCTGTGTAATCAAACACTGATTTGGAACCCTGCAAACATTCCTGAAGCGACTAGAATAGATATTGTTCATAATCCAGTGGCAGAAATCTACCCATCATAAGCTGCTTCATTTTACACCATGTTCTCACAATGGCCTTTCCTTGTCGCTATCGGTTCTTCTGCAATTGATCCCACTATACCGCATCCCCTCCTTTCAATCTGAACGCCACGAATCTCACCATCTTTTCTTCTGGTATCTCCATCATCTCAAAGAACTGCTCCACTTCTGTAACCCAATCAAGAAAGTCTTCTATTCGCATATTTCCATTGAAACTTGGAAGTTCTGCCTTCAACCGATAATCATCTTGCTCTCTCGTTCGTCTTGTCGGCTGGGCTACACCGTATCCCACATCATCTTCATCCGAATCATCCTCGCTATCAGGTTGATTACGAGGTGTTTGATTACGTCTCCTGTCAGCAGGTTGGCCTCGGGCAAATCCTTCAGCGCGTGTCCTTTTAACTGGCGGCCTGTTGTTAGCGTTGAGGTTAACCCCAGCAAGCATGTCACGAATCTATGCCACATGTTGCCGTGTCTCCTCCACCGTCGCCCACAAGGCCTCTACCCCACGGTCACCGCCAATAGGGTTTCCGTCTCCTGCTCCATTAGTTGTCATCAAGATCGGTAAATTCGTGCTCTCTGATACCAATTGACGCAGCGGAAAACACTAAAAGAATACGACCAACGTCAATATTCTGAAATAACTCTGGAATCCACCAGAAAACGAGAGAAACTCTCAAGAAAAATCTGAAATTTTATTGATAACTGAATTGATCCACCAAAAAAGGCTTACAAACATATTTAAAGCAAAAAAAACTAATCATAATCCTTGTTGGACAAGAAACGGGACTACTTATTAAAAATTACCAAAAATAGTAAAATTAACATAATTGCGGAAATAAAAACTACTAGGAATCCTAAGCAAGCCAGAATTGATGGAAGTTGATTCGGACTTGGAAAACAAAATTTATGGCTAAAACGAAACTTTCCTAAAATAGCAAAAACGGCAATTTCATATCCTAAACGACGGAATTCGGCTAAAAAAAAAGGTATGCTTCAATAGCAAAGCTGTTGACTATCTCCTTCCTCGCTGAAACGCATCAACTGTGCGAGTTTCGCGTCATTCCGACTTTGATGCCCGACTACTGGAATTCGATTGCCCTTAAATTTAGGATGTTCCCTCTTCATCATGTACGTATCGGCCACTTGTTCTACATCATAACTTTACGCTTGTTTCCATTTCTGTGTTTGAACTAGTCAAGAAGCATCACTTATTAAATAAATAAATAAATAAAACCATATTGATTTCTCTGGATCCTGTTATTGTTGCTGTTCAAGGTATGTGTTAGTGACTAGTCAACTATATTGTCTAATTCTTTGATCTGATCTGTTCACAACCCTGTTTGGTTTTTTTGTGGTTCTTCATGTACATCTGCTCAAAATTCCATTCAAGTTCTCATTTTTCTCTGAATTTTTCTTCTTAAAATGCTTGTGTTTCTCTCTGTGTATGTCTACGTGTAAGGTTGACTCATGACTGGTCCTTTTTTTTTTTTTTATTCACTTTATCGGCTTGATAATTGATGAATTTGAGATTTTATATGCTTGATTTGTGATGTTTGATGTTTCTATATCATAAACTTGGTCTGATGGATCTGAGATTGGTCCTGGACATAATTTCAACATAAAGTCATCTTGTTTCTATTCTTGATTTGATATTGAAATTGTTCTCCTAAAAAAGGAAATTCATTTCAATTAATGGGGTTGAAATTGTTCTCCTAAAAATGGAAATTCATTTCAATTAATGGGTTGCTGTCATTTTCGTCTACTTTGAACATAAATGGCAAAACAAAAACTTCCTCAACTGACAAATCAATTGATGCTGTGTAATCTGATTCTGTTTCTTAAAATAGTAGTCTTTCGATCTTCGAAGTTTCGGATACATGCCTAATCTGTTCTAATTGGCTTGCTTGCAGGCAGTTAATAGTGAAAGCTCAAACTTTAGCTTGACTGACTGATCTACATCAAACCAAATATCTGGAAAACAAAAATGGAGACCAGATCATCTGTCAAGATTCGATTTGTTAGATGTCCTAAATGTTCGTTGATTCTTCCGGAGCCAGCTGGTGTTCCTGTGTACAGGTGTGGAGGATGTAAAACAGTTCTTCGAGGTAATGCATCTTTAAGAAGTATGAATTCATGATTCCGGATTCTCCAATTTATCGAATTTGTTGCTATATCAATCTTTCCATTGTTTCGTATAAATTCAATGGCATGAGTCCTGGTTATTGCTATGATCTTTCGTTATGTATATTAGCTGCTTATCTTGCTATATAGGAAGCTTGTTTATTAACTTGTATCGATTCTTTGTAGCGAAAAAACGAATGAATGATGACGAAAGAACTGAAGCTGCTCAGATGAATGAGTCAGATCATGTGGAAGCTAATTCGCTGGCAGGAGAAAGTGTTTCATCATACGTTCTTATATCTTCTCCCAATGAGCATCCGAAGCAACGGCGGACAGATTCTAAACTCAACCATTCTTGTCAATTAGACAAGGAAACAAAGAGGTTTAAGATGAGTATAACTTACTGGGAGAAGGGTGAGCTTCTGGGGCGTGGATCTTTTGGATCAGTCTATGAAGGGATTTCTGATGATGGATTCTTTTTTGCTGTGAAGGAAGTTTCATTGCTTGATCAAGGCAGCCAGGGAATGCAGAGTATTTACCATTTTGAGCAGGAGATTGCTTTTTTAAGTCAGTTTGAACATGAAAATATTGTCCGATATTTTGGAACTGACAAGGATGAATCAAAACTTTACATTTTTCTCGAGCTTGTAACTAAGGGCTCCCTTCTAAATCTCTATCAAAGGTATCATCTCAAAGATTCCCAGGTCTCTGCATATACAAGACAGATTCTGCATGGTTTAAAGTATCTTCATGACCAGAATATAGTTCACAGGGATATTAAATGTGCAAATATATTGGTGGATGCCAGTGGACATGTGAAAATTGCTGATTTTGGATTGGCAAAGGCCACCAAATTGAATGATGTTAAATCGTGCAAGGGAACTCCATTCTGGATGGCCCCTGAGGTAGTTAACTGTAAGAACCAAGGGTATGGAACTCCAGCCGATATATGGAGCCTTGGATGCACTGTGTTGGAGATGTTAACCCGTCAGATTCCGTACTCGCATTTGGAATATATGCAGGCATTATTTCAGATTGGGAGGGGTGTGCCACCACCTATTTCTGATCTTCTCTCAAAGGATGCTCGGGAATTTATCCTCAAATGCCTACAAACTAATCCAAGTGATCGTCCCACTGCTGCTCAGCTCTTAGACCATTTATTTGTGAACAGGCCACTCCCTACATTCTCAGGTTCACCATCACCTCGTCTGGTAAAAGAAAATGGAAAGCCAATGGTGTTGTAACATCCAAACTCAAAAGACAATGAGCGTATATGATTTCTGTATTCAATTCAAAAACTTGGTCTGATGGATCTGAATTAATACATTTGGGGAACAAAGTTTCTTTAAATATCCAGCAACATTCAAGTATTTTTTTTCATCGTCATTAAGTATATAAACTTGTCAAGAAAGCAATTTTGAATTTGAAGTCAATCATAGAAAAGAAACTAGAGATGGAGCAAAAGGGTTTCAAAGAATTCATGAAACTGAATTTCCCAGCAACCATCATTAAGAAGAAAAAAGTCAAGGATGACGCGTGAAGAAAAGATAGCAATAATGTCAGAGCATCATCATCAATCATCATCACCACTACAGCATTGTAAGAGAGAGAGCCAAAAATTATAGAAATGTTAATATCTTATTCTGACGAGTGACGATCACGAAAATTGTTGGAAATTATTCATGTATGTTTCGATCACATTGTAGATAACTCGGAATCGATCGAGTAAATTGGTAATTTGGTAACTTCCTGTGTTCATATTCCAAATTGACTTCCTGTTCATAGGGAGAAGTTGGTAAGCTTTGAATGGACTTTCAACAAAGTGGCTTAAGTCCAGTCAAAGCAATCACTCAGATTAAGTCAAAGGCTCAATTTTTGTTTAAAAACCTGACCTATTCTATAAAAGCCTAGAGGGCTAGAGGTGTCTATCGGATCGGATCATACCGTTCCTCTCTGAAAAAGTATGGAATTTTACATATTCGAAATTGGTTCAGACTTAAATAGTAATCAAACGGGATCCCTACATTTTACAAAGGGTCCGAATCCTAAAATATAGTCCTAAATTTGACACCCGTAAGCTGTCCATATTACATGTCTAATCGGAAGTAATATAAAAGTAAAGCAATACACTTGCATGCACAGCTAATTTTTGAGCTTCAGGTGTATATAACCTTGTCCAAACTTGTCCATTCTAAAACTACAAATATTATCAAACTCATTCTCAACACAGTACAATTAAATATTTCATATAACTTGATCACAAAATGCTGACTACTACTGAATCTTCTCAACACGAAACAAACACGAAAAAACAATTGACATATTTGAAGTTTTAACAACATACAACACTTGAAAGGAAGGAGCTA
This sequence comes from Acer campestre, assembly GCA_954870605.1. Lineage (NCBI taxonomy): Eukaryota > Viridiplantae > Streptophyta > Magnoliopsida > Sapindales > Sapindaceae > Acer > Acer campestre. Next base: position 2,375,244 of record OX940808.1, on the reverse strand, counting down.
TGAGCTTTTGACACTTACTAGATGGATACTAGATGAGAAGAAAGCTTAGGCAGCCATGATGACTGTATGCCGCTTGATCCCAAGAAATGCTTCACGAAGTTCTTTATATCCGCTCCTGTAATGCTCCAGTGAGAAGCAAAGTTGCCGGATGGCTTCTCTCTTCTCTTCAGCCCTGTCTGAGATGACGATTCTCTGCCTATCAACCTCTTTCTCCAGCTCCGTTACTCTCACTCTTAATTCATCTGCTAGCTTACGGGAAGTTTCGGAACCAGAAATGAGATCAGTATGTTCCATATGTAACCTCTGCATATGCTCTTCCATTTGTCTAATACGATCATCACAGGAACTTGCCTCTGCCATGAGTGTGTTGACCTTTGCAGTAACCTTGTCTTTCTCTACCATAAGCATGTCATGTTTCAATTTAAGCATGTCGAGGTCTTTGTTCAAAGCTTCAACATGGTTACCCTTCTCAGTAACTCCTTCCATCAATCGAGAGATCTCATCTTGCATTTCCCTTTCTCGTCGATCGTAGAAATCTACAGTCTCCATATTCTCAGCTTCACTCTTCCATATTTTTTCCTCCAAAGATTTGCATAGTAATTCCTGCTCTTTGAGCCTTTCATCTCCCATGGCCTGCTTCTCTAACAAGCTAGAGATTTCAGACTGCAACTGTGAAATTTCCAAAGTGAAGTTCTCATGTGCATCGCTCAATGCAAATTTCAATTCATGGATCTTGTCATCACAGACAGATAGATCTCTTTCATACTTTACAATCCTCTCTTGTGACTCCAAAGCCTTCCTTCTCTCTGAGTCAAGCTCGGCATTCAACATGGCTACATCTTCCTGTGCCAATTTAAGTTGGCCTTGCACTAGACGAGTTCCCTCAGAAATTTCATTCACAAGTTCATTCTTTAATCGTTCGATCTCTTCATCGAAACCCCCAAGCCTTTCTCTAGTTAATTCAAGCTCCCTCAACAACCTTTCAATCTCAAAGTCAGATTCTGAAACATGAGTTTCCAATTCAGTTATTTGGTTCTGCAATTGAAATACTTGTCTTCTCTCTGATTCAAGATCAGCTTCCCTCATTTTCATATCTCTCTGTGCTGATTGAATCTGAGTGTGAAGTTCACTCTTCAACCTGGCAGCCTCTTCTTCTGAAAGCTGGAGTCTTAGGTTTGAAACCCTTAACTTTTCCTCATACTCGATAATTCTTCCGAGTAACTCTTCATAACTTCCATTTTCTCTTCCCTCCAACAAACTATCTGCATTGTCATCTTCAGCCTCCTGGATCTTTTTCTTCAAGCTTGAAAACTCGGTGAACCCCTCGCCATCAATGGTTATTGGTATGCCTGAATAATTGGAGGAGTTAAGAGATTCAGATTCAGAGTCCAATGATGATGAGGAAGAAGATAGTTCAGTCCCTTCCTTCAAGGAAAAATCAGAGCTACCACGGCTGGAGCTGGGAGATGCAGCCTGGCGGCTAGACTTGTGAATACCTAGCTTTTGATCAGGAGTAAGCAGTGGAGAGCCTCGGTCAGAGCCGGATGGAATACCCTTTTGTAATTCTCCTGTCAAATGATCATAGTGATCAGCAAGTGATCAATACAAGTGATAAAATTCTTCAACAGGAGGAACCAAATCTTGCTTATGCATTGCTTCTTTGACAAAAATTAATCATATTCTATTAGTTTCAGCATTTGCTTGTTGACATTGTGGCCCATTTCTGTGAATATTCTTCATTATTTACTTTCTTTTGACATATTTTAAAATGAAATACATATAGTTGGAATCTACTGAGAAACTAAAAATAGCTACAAGAGAAACAGAAAGATCATGATACTAACAGAAAAATGCTCAGTCTAATGCACACAAAGCCTTTCATTGGGGAGATAAAAAAAAGACTTGAAAACATGCTGTAAACCAACAAACAAGGCGAGTAGCAGAAATCAAACAAGGAGTATGGAGAGAAATGCTTACCCCCAAGATCTTCCGCCAGCCACTCAGAATTTGCGGGACTAATGTGACCATTTGACCTACTTGATTTTGATTCTTTTAATTTTGTCCTCTCCATATTGGTCTCCATCTAACTTCAAATAGTCATACAACAACACTATATAAGACCTTATTTCATGAAAACATCTATATAGTACAAGTACCCATCACAAATGAGAACCATCCAAAAGACTATTATCAAAACCTCGGTTACACTGATAAGAACGAAAAATAGAAAAAGATAACAAATCCCAAAGAACAAATGGAAATGTGGATCGAAAAGAAGGCCGGTATCCACATACAATCTGTCATTTCAGCAAAATTCAAAACGAGTAACAGAAAAGCTATTGAATAAACAATCAAGAAAAGTTGAATTCAGGTGTACTTAACATTCAGGTGTCATTAAACAAACATGCAACATCTAATCAAAAATCTAAACACTGCGATTAAGTAAATGACTTAGGCTGGATATGGTAGCATAGAATTTAATCTGAAGAAAAAAAAAATTGACGGAATCATGAATCATTTCTGCTTCAGAAAATTTCAATATCAATACATCCAAGTATCTCTTGCAAGAACCGAAACAAATCTAACATGTATATATACAAAAACAATAATCTAAAATTCGAAAATAAAAATTATTGTGAAATAAAGACTATAAATAACAGCATACAAAAAGATTTCTCGTGCACAAAAAATTAAAAAATTAAAAACAGCTTAAAACAAGTAGATCAAGAGCTGATGAAGAAATAATCCATCAATTATCACCTAAATTCTCTTCAAACCAAACAGATCACAAACTCACAACAAACAAACAAACAAACAAAAACCCTAAAAAAAAAAAAACGATAAAAATCGTTAATTCGAAACTTGATTGAGTTACTCACCTTTTGCTTCGGCGATGCGAAAGAGAACCTGGAATCAGAGTAAAAATCAAAGAAATCAAAAACCAAAAAATAAATTAAAATATGCGAGAATGCGAATAAAAGGTTCGATAAGAACCGAGAAGCGTCGATAAAAGATATTCGATTAGAGACAAGAAGAAAAAGCTGAGAGAGGGAACATAAAAGTCACCGAATTTTTGATAATTGGAGAGAGTGAGTGAGAGAGTTTTCGAGCAATGTGTCGCTGTATTTGGGGCACTATGTTTGTTGCCGCCCTTTTTAATCGGGATTTCATTCTTTTGTGTTGTGAAAAGTCGAAACTGCCCTCCATTTCAATTTTCAAATTTTTTTTATAATAGTTATTTTTCCCTCTTCTTTTTACTTTTGATTTCAACTACCATTCTAGGATTCTACAGATTTCTAGATTTTATTTTGAATTTTTTTTTTTGGTGTGGTGGTCAAGGGACCTACTCATTTTTATACTTATTTGATCATATAATTCAAATACGTAAAATTATTGTACACGACAATCAATAATGAGATTACGAGATAGGATTGGTCTAATTGTATATATATCATTCACATTTATAAGGGTAAATAGGATCCGATCCAGCCCAATCGAATAGGATCTATTAGATCTGATCCAATCCATTTGATTATATCGGATTTGAGGACATGATTGGTGATTGATGATTGGATTTTAAATTTTGAAATCCATTGAATCAGATAAGCTCTTGGATTCCATATTAAAATCAGTCAAATCCATCGAATTATTGTAATATTAAAAAAAATTGTTAATTTTATTTAAAATATATTATGAATTATTTGTTGACTTTGTTAATTTTTGGAATTTTTTAACAAATTATATGTTAAGAATTGCTTTATACGAATCCAATCCATTGGATTTGATCGAATTGGATTTAGGTTTGCTATTAAATTTGATCAAATTGGATCTTGGATCATAGAAAATCCAATAGATACGATCCGCCGTACACCTCTACACATTTACACTATTTAGATTGTGGATTCGACTAATGTCCCCTTCTTTCGGATTCTGAATCATTTGTAATTATTTATAAATAAATAAATCAATTGTAAGACTTTGTATACAAATCTAAGAAATACTGTACACTAAAGTAGTTCGATACTTACCAATTTTTTTTTTTAATTTTGTTTATAATTCGTAATGCATTGTTTTTAAGTCTAAAAATATGACTTTATGTTACAGATTAAGAAAAATATTTGGTATTAAATTTGTTGATTAAAGGGTTTTTTGGTAACTTAATCATTCCAAAGTGGGCCCGAGCAACGGCCCACATCAAAAACTTTCCAGTCCACCACTATATCTTATGGCGGGAAACTTTCCAAATTTAAAAATAGTTCCAATTTTATCCTTGTATTTGCCTAATTGGTGACCCACCGCCACCAATATTTTTTAAAATAAATATTCTTTTTTCTATGTTTGAAAATTGAATGTTTGGTTGGTGAGATTTCATTGTCCAATTTCCATCATAAATCTCAATGTGACTAGTTGTTATATACTATACAATAGGACAATTCAAAAGTCCAAGCACATTAGCACAAGCAATGTGTAACGTTTATCTTCTTATAAGCTCTTGAAACTTTGGGCCTCAATTATATACTACTTCAATTTGGTGGGTTTAGATTTTAGTTGCCCACTTTTGTATAGGGTTATTATACTATCTCGTTAGAGGGTTTGTCTCTACGTTAGGGTAATTTAATTAAACGTAAAATCTATAGAGTTTAAATATGAGCTGAATACGTGGAGTTACACATTGATTTAAAGATGGCAATATTCCCCGTGGGGCTGGGGTCCCGTGGGGCTCCGCCCCGAATGGGGCGGGGATGGAGGACAATATTCGGGGACGGGGACGGGGATGGGGACAAAGTCTTGTCCCCGAAGTTGAAGCGGGGCGGGGACGGAGGAAGCACCCCCCGCCCCGATATATATTATATATACATATTTATAATATAATATATAATATTCAGATTTTTTTAATCATTAATATATATTGACACCACGTTTGGCTAGGTTATGATTTGTTGTAATATATAACTGAATATATATATATATATTATTTTTATAACTGAATTTATTTATATATTATATATATAGATATATATTGACACCATGATTGTCAATATATAACTGAATATTTTTGACACAATGTTTGTCAATATATATATTATATATATTTATAATATATAATTGAATTTATACTCTTTTTTTTTTTAAGTTGTAATTTTTAAATATACAATTATATTAAACGGGGAATGGAGCGGGTATGGGGAAGGCCCCTCCAACGGGGAATCCCTGCCCCCGCCCCGCTTCTCTTAATGCGAGGATGGGGACGGGGACGGGGATGGGGACGGTTTTGGGAGGCGGGGATGGAGATGGGGATGGTAAAGCATTCCCCGACCCCGACCCGCCCCGTTGCCATCCCTACATTGATTCTTGTAGTTGAGTAAAAGCTATATAATTTAAAGTGAATATTGTAAAAAACATGATTGATTTCTCTCGAGGACAATATGATATTAATTTATCGACTATCGATAGTTGAATTCGGTTATTTCTATTTAATCAACGGCGTCTTGCAAACTTTATCATGTTTTTGAAAATGTGAATATGATTCTTAGAATATAATTTATGAACAACTCTCTTTTTATCGAAAAATAAATGGTCAAATCGGAAACTAACAAAATTAATTAAGGTCGATAACATTTTCAAATTAGATATTTTTTAAATTCATTCTATATATAATTTTCGAGATAATAGAAATATAATGTCAAGTGCTATCCACGGAACTAATAACAAGGAAAAAGCACTTCCTACAAAAATTGTGAATTTGAGAAGCGAAAATGCTAAACTCACTCGATAACCAACACTTATCTTTTATTTTTAACTTAATTACAAAATTATAATTAATAATTTATCATTCACTTGCATTTAACTACGAAAATATCACTCAAGTGGGCATGTGTCCACTTGAGAACCGACGACTGGTACACTCATTGGTTGGGACTAGTGGTTGCCACGGTTAGGTTTCGGACTGAAACCGACGGTTTGGGTTTGGTGGCCACCCAAAACCAAAATTGAATTCGAAAATACGGTTTAGTACATGGTTTTAAACTGGCAGTTTTTCTATTTCAGTTTTGAAACCGTCGGTTTTGGGTACTATTTCGGTTTCGGTTTCGGTTTTGGGCGGTTTTTTAAAATAAAAAATTAAGAAAGTGTCACGTGGCAATTTTTGATTCGTTGATTTTTTTTTTAAAAAAAATATATTTAAAACTGGTGGTTTAAACCGCGGACAAAACCGTATGTTTTGGTCGGTTTTTAGGATTGCCAAACCAAAACCAAAACCAAAACCGAAACCGAAACCACCGGTTTTTAAACTGGCGGTTTAGGTACCTGTTTTGGTTCCGGTTTGGACCGTACGGTTCCGATTAAACCGTGGACAAAACCGACGGTTCAACCGGAACCGTTGCCACCTTTAGTTGGGACCAACGAGTTTACCAAGTACTCTTTTAGAGATAAACTTAATTTGGACTCACAAAACCAAATACTCCTCATGTTAGTAAATAATTAAATTCAACTCAATTAATTAATATGTAAAAATATGTTCAAGTTTTTTGGGAAGCAAAAGCGAAAGTAAAAAAAATTATACATGGGAAGTGGTTAGTGGTGGGGAAGCAAAAGTAGTGTCAAGCACTTGTGGAGACAACCAAACGTGTCCTAAGTCCTAACCACTTCTTATCTAATTGGAAGACACTTAGACTTTCAATTTTTATTTTTTATTTTATTTTTTTCTAACAAAAGCATTTGGGGCCTTTGGGGGCTCTACAAGATCAGAACACAATCCTTTTTTGTTAACATCTTTTTTTAGTTCACAAAAAAGATAGACATTTATAGCTTTTTTCTCATGCAACTTGCTAGAAAAATGTTCTCATTTACCAACACAATTTTTTCTTTTCTTTTACCTTTTTCAATCAATCAATGGATTATGATGTGTATGTGTGTGAGAAAGTATTTGTAATTTTGATATTGAAAATTTATTTTATTAAGCAATCTAATAGTAAATTTTAAGTGATCGATGCTTTTGGTGTCCAAATAAAACATGTTTAGTTAAAAGAAAAAAAAATGGAATTGAATGTGTATTATTCGTTAAAATTATGTAAGGAACTCGTATAATATTTTACTGTTTGGAGAGTTAAGATGTGCAATTTATTTATTTATTTTTTTTTTGCATTTATCGAGTAATGAAAACACAATATGAATACTTATATTATGTTCAATTTTTGTGGGGATTCATTTTCAAATTGCAAATCAAATGAACCCTAGTTAAAAATTTAGCATGTAAAAAGTAATCAAGAGGATAATCCACCTTTTTGGGACGTTGATATTGTGATTGATAGATACATGAAAGATAAGGGTAATAAAGCTATGAATGCCCTACACTTTTTCATGATAAAAAATATTAAATACTTTATGATTCTCCTCTTAATTTCTTTTTCTTTTTCTTTTTGATAACATAAGAAACATAACACAAGAAAGGTAGAGCAAGCAGCTGAAACCTACACAGGAATATCCAACTGAACAGCTCTCCGAACGCACCTCCATCAAGAAAAGATCTTCATTAACCTTTAAGGCATTTTTCACTGGACCGTGAGCGACAATGCTGCTCTTAATTACAACTATGAAATCAAACAATTAAGCAACTAACTCCCCACAATTGATTATCATATAAATGCAACTTCAAAAAAATGGCAATGTTATTTTATAAGATAATTAACTAGAAGGAATGGGCTTTATGATCAATCCTGTATAAAGTGTTGACTTTGGGTAGATTTAAATAATATAATTCATTAGAATTTGGTTAAAATATGTGCAAATTGAGGTTACCCTTCTTTTAGTTCTTACAGGGTACAACTGTACAAGAATATACTATTGATTTTAATATTGGAATAAAAAGTTGTGGTAAAAAAATTACCTACTTTTGTCAATGATTAGACCAATGATTTGTTTTTTTTTTTGTTTACACCATCCGGTTTTCGGGTGGGGTGGATCCATCATACGGTGCAATCAGCCCAAACCACACCCCGACTAATCCGGACTTGCACCGGGTTGGCCCACTAAGGGGTGAAATGCTCCCAATATGTGTAGCTCCATTCATAAGGGGGGTTGAACCCACGACCTTATTTAAGGGATAAGAGTATTGAACCACTCATACCAACACATGATTGTAATGATTTATTTTTCACAAGTTGATTTGATGTGTAATTTCAAATAGTTGACACTTTTGCTGTTTGATATCCTTGAGAGAAGAGAAAGGAAGAGATTGAATTATTATATATATGTTAAATTATTATATGTTAATTTAATTTGTAGGGTAGGGTTTATAGCTATTCCACAGGATATGAATAGTCAATAGTTAATGGGTGTTCAAGAGGGAGATTATTTTTTTGTACAAAAAAAAAAAAAAAAAAAAAAACCTTGTTTGGACTTTTAAGGACAGATTGATTGGGGATTAGAGAAAAGGTTGTAATTACGAAATTTTCGTACGTTTTTCTAGTACTCTCATAAATGTTTGTATGTCACTTTATAATATTACAAAGTCCATACTGAAACGTACAGAAAACTTACACATAATAATTATCCGTACAAAAAAATTACTAATATTATTAGCTAATTAATTTTTTCCATTATATGTATTTAGACTAGTTAGACAGTGGTGTCTCTAGAGAGAAAATATGTGTAGCCAAATTTCCCACTTTGTTGGATTATAGTGCTTGTCAATTTTTTAATCAGAACAAACATTTTCATAGTTGGAATCTATAGTTTTCACAAAGTTTATCATCATCATAGAAGAATCAAATCTTTTTGGTTTTCAGCTCACATCTCACGGTCTCAATTATATCACTCTCTATTCTTCTTGTATATGATTATTTTGAGCCAAATTTGAGGCCAGACTAAAATACAAGTAGAAGCAGACAAGTTTGGTCCTCCATCAATAATTATTTTTCTTTACTGTATTATTTTTCGGGTACCGACTAATTCAACCAGTGAGATCGTGTATAAATTTCGGGTTCTTAATTATCACTCACACATCAAAGTTTGACGGGTTTGGCATGCGATATGCATCTGGTCGGAAGTAAATCATATATAGAGGTGACTTTCGATTTCAAAGAGTTGGTTTATCCATTTCTCAAGTTAATTAGGATTAGGATTAAGGAAGCAACCAAACCTTCAATAGTTGACAAATTTATGATCATTTCCTTAAGAAATATACAAGTTGATAAATTAAAAAACACGTTTGATAATAAAGTATCATGTTTTTAAATACTAACCAGTTCAACTGGTAAAATTTCTTATCGTCGTGTAGAAGTTTTTATTCATATTACTTGTGTATCAATGTTTGGTGGGTTTGATTTGATTTTTTTTTTCATAGAGATGGTTTGACCATTTCAAAGAGTTGGTTTATCCATTTCTCAAGTTAATTAGGAAGTATCAAAACTCTAAACTAATGTTTGACAACTCTAAAATTAATAAATAAATAAATAAAAACGCGTTTGATAATAACAAATCATGTTTTTAATACTAACTAGTTCAACCAGTAAGATTTCTTATCGTATTATATATAAATTTTTATTCATATTACTCCTGTATCGATGTTTGACTGGAATTTGCATTTTTTTAAGTGGAATTAAAACCATAGAGATGGTTTTGACCATTTCAAAGAGTTGATTTCTCCATTTCTCTAGATAATTAGGAATTATCCAAACTCTAAATTAATGGTTGACAACTCTATGATCATTACCTAGAAAAATATTATAAATGAATTACTATATACACTGTGTGTGTTGTGTACTTGTGTGTAAAACAAAATTCAATAGTATTATTTTGCTAAAAGTCTTCCCATGTGAAAACTACATCTCACCGAAAGTCTTCTCTCCACCACTATGAAACAATGGGTTGCACGAATTCTACTTTTTTCTGACAGTGTATTTCTTACACAACCCATAATAAAATAATCTAGCAAGTACGTATAAAACCTAAAAGTTGGAGGATCAATCATTCGGATTAGAAAATTAATTGTTTGTACTATTGTCCAACACTCCAACCAATTAGTAACCATCATAGTTTTTAATTGGATGGAGCTACTTGTTAATTTTTGAAAGACTAAACACACTTAAGAATACTTTTCTTCAGCCTCCAGGTGTAGCCAGGGATGGCAAAATTATCCACGGATACGGATATATATAAGAATACGTTCAATTTAAAATAGGGATGGATACTATTATTTCAGGGACGGAGCGGAAATGGATGTCATCCTAATATCCATTTTATTTTCGACGATGAGGATGAGGATGGATATCGTCTATGGATATCCATCCCCATTCAAATCCATTATAGATTTTAATATTTTAAATATATAAAAATATATTATGTGAATATTAATTCTAATTATATAAGTTATTATTAATTTTTATATTTAAACTTTATTGGATATATTTGTTTCTCTAAATAGGATAAAATATACCGCTACATATGTTAGTTATATTTTTCTTTTGTAAACTTTACAAATTTAAAGTTTTTTTTATCGGATACAGATATAAACGGAGTGGGGAGGTATATCTCTATCTTAATTGGCGGATTATCCAAATCCGTCCTGTTCACTTAGAAATGAGGATGGATGCCGGGATGGATATATATCTCAAACGGATACGGGGATGGATATTGGGGTATCCATACCCAATTCGATTCATTGCCATCCTTAGGTGTAGCTTAGCTGATGATAAAAAACTTTAAAAAAATATTTGATCTAGATAGATGGATAAACAGCGTAAAAAAAAAAAAAAAAATTTAACGATGGTAAGAAAGTGAGAGGAACAATAAGATAAAATCGTAACTCCAATCCCCACATGATTTTCGCTATTAAATTTTCTAGAAATTATCGTTTCATGACCATTTTTTGAAAGGCTAAACTATCTGAAGAAGACTTCTCTCAACAATTGTTAGGAAGCGAGAGGGATCACAAGATAAAATTGTGAATTCACCCAATAACTGGCTTTGTTTTCACAATTTTATACTGTTTTTCCTCTCGTTTCCTAACAGTTGTCGAAAACATTTGGTACAGATTACAGACTACAGAGATAGGATGGTCTTGAAATGATAATTTCTAGAAAATCATATGGGGAATGGAGATTGGGTAGCTGGCATTTACTCATACATTTACACATATCTGTAAAGCCATACTGGGTTCACTTCCCAAGGAAAAAGTTTTTTTACTCTCCTATGTGTGAAAAATTGTATATGCTGTTCTCACAACTGTTTGCTCCCTTTTTTGGCTTATATCCAATCTATCTATGTATTAATTCTTCACATTTCGGTGCATAAAAAACATGAAACTATCATTAATCACCCACTTGTAGGCTTGCCTTTTCGATTCAATCTTTTCCATAAAAAAAAAAAAAAAAAAAAAGTCAAAATATCCGGTATACTGCTGAGTGGTACACTTGACTATCGAAGTTACGAATATACAACAAGAAAACAAAAGAGGGTGCACATGTATCGCATTTGACATGGCTTATGTTATAAATTGAGTGTTCTGGTGCGTCACTCAACAGTACAAATGGTGTATCGGAGATTTTCTTTCTAGTAAAATGGTTAAACTGAGGAAATTTTAAGATGTACTTGAAAATTGACAAGTCCTTATAGTATGCAGATGCAGTCCCCATTTTTTTTTTTAACCTTATGCCTACACTGTATGTAACATCTTTTACTATATTTATTGTTTCTGTCATCTGTCTACATTGCATCAAAATATGAAAAATTAAAAGAGAGAGAGAGAGATTTATAGTAGCAACTAAGCAAAACCTCTACGTCATAATATGATAAATGCTCAAAGTAGAATGTTTTTACTCATGATCAACTCTCGGTTGAATTATTTGTGCACCTCTTGTCTCATATAAGTGATATATAACTCATTAAAAAAAAAATTCACATTATATGAGTAGCTATCCGAGTCACGCTTACGATGTTTAACGGGTGTCAATATGATATTTTGCAATCAAATAAGTACCTTATAAAATTTTCAAATTTGAAATCATTAATAGAAAACTTGGTCAAATCTGTGTTGTGGTGCCATTTGTGTTAACTGTGATGCAAAGTGATAAGAAGAGGAATATATATATATATAAAATATTTCTATAATCAAGACCGTCATAACTCATAAGTTTATAATTTCAAGACGTCTAACTATAATTACACATTCAAGGTGGGTCTACAACCCCACATTAATAAATACCCACGCCCAATATGAATATGTAAGTATGTGATTGTGGTTGGACATTCTTAATTTATAATTTCATACCGTCTTCATTACAGAATCACTATATATATATTCTTAAAAAATTCATATGTGAACAACCAAAAAAAAAAAAAGAATAAAACAAGATTATTGCCGGCCTGCAATATATGAACAAACAAACAAAATATTATTGCCTTAAAATAAGCAGATAAATTTCAAATAGCTGACAATTGAAAGATTAAATTAATTTTTATTTTATTTGATTGAAAAGCAATAAAAAATTTATTGCTTCATTGTTCAATGACAAATTCTCCATTTCCAAAGATAACCTGTGTAGGGTCTGCCTGATCATTATATTATTTACCAGAAAGAATGTCTTGCTTATTACCAAAACATACCAAGTCTTGTGTATAAGTGACTTACTTCGGCTATGTGTCTCTCGATTAAACGTAAGCCGAAAATAATATCTGAATACGAATAGTCTTTTGATTTGATTGTAAGCGTCAAAAGAGCCATTATATCTTCTTTTGTAGATAAAATAGTCTTTCAATTTAGTTTTTCTTCGTTTGTTGGAATAACTATCTCCTAATCTTACTATAAGACCCAATATTCAAACTGTATTTAATGTGATAGGCTTGTAGCGTTTGATTTAAGTAGGTACCGATAAACCTCTAACACATAATCTATACCTTCTATGTACAACAAGTAAGATTCAAAAGTCTAATAATGAGAGTGTGTACATATAGCCAAAGATAAGGGTGGACAGCGGATCAGATCTATTAGATTTACTATTATCCAATATCCGATTTGATCTAATGGATTTCAAAATTTAGAGTCCAATCCGATCTAATTATGTCCTTAAATTCAATGGATTGGATCAGATCCAATAAATAAGCAATTAATTTATATTATTATGTTTCTATTTATTATATATTTAATTAGGTGGTTAATTATTCTATAATTTAATTTTATCTTGTTTCCTTTATGAGAACTTTCAAATGATGACTAGAGAAAGCAAAAATTATGATTCCTCAAGACCATATATAACCAAATTTGTATATATATAGTTTTCCAAAAGTCTCTCAAGAAACTACTACATTTCAACTTTCAAGAGATCAAGAGAAGCCATTAGAGATGGGAGAGGAGGTTAACATGGCAGCAGCAACAGCAGCAGCAGCAGCAGCAGAAGAAGAAGCAACAGTAGTACCCACCACCACCTCCACCACCGCCATCGCCACCACCACCACCACCAAGCAGCCAGTAGTACTACACTTTGTGTTAGTGCATGGAATAAGTGGAGGAGCTTGGTGCTGGTACAAAATCAAGTGTTTGATGGAAAATTCAGGTTACAAAGTCTCATGTATTGATCTCAAAAGCTCTGGAATTGACACTTCTGATGCCAATTCAATTCTCTCTTTCAATGATTACAATCAACCCCTCTTAGACTTCCTCTCTGTCTTGCCTGAAAATGAACAGGTAATTAATGAAACCATGATCAAAACATGTTTATATATATATATATTTATGATCATGATCTCTTATTAATGTTTCTTTATAACATTTTTATTGCAGGTGATATTGGTTGGACACAGCGCCGGCGGGTTGAGTGTAACTCAGGCTAGTCACATGTTCGGTAGGAAGAAAATCCGGCTGGCGGTGTACGTGGCGGCCACCATGCTCAAACTTGGGTACTTGACTGATCAAGATTTAAAAAATGTAAACAAAATATTATCCCAATCTCTTGAATGTTTTTTAGTTAATTAATGAATCCTGCCATCGTGTGTCTGCTTCTGTTTTTATCTGATTTGAAACGTTAAGTGTTTGACAGAGAGACATGGGAGATCATATATGCTATTCATATGATGATCTGTCTCTCTACACAAAGAATTGGCTGTCAGGCAATATTCATGGTGGCAGTACTATTGCCATTTTCCACCAACTAAGCTAATTGTAAATTGACATATATTGACTCCATTGATATATCTCATAAATAATTGTGGTAAAAATATTATAGATGGACTGTCAAACATTTCTTTGTCATCCTACATCACCACCCACCTAATATAGGTGGTGACATTAATGGATAAATGATCAATAATCGGTAAAATACCCGTATCATATCATTCGTATGCTAGTGTATTAGATGAATTTCCGAGAGTTTTATTAGATAATCGTAACGTCTAAATATGAAAGCATGTATATATTTGTCCTGTGAGGGCTCTTATTTGAAAAGGGTATGCAATGAATTAGATATCAGTAAAAGTATATCTTTTATTTAGCAATATTTGACTTTTATTCCAAAGCATAGCTAATTGGGAATCAAGATGAAAAGATTCTTACCTGCAAAATTGAAACTTTTCACATGTAAAATACTTTCTGATAGGCCATGTGATTCTCTCTGAGGTTTTGTTTTGTTCGAAAATTATCGGGTGGGGACGTACGGATTTCGTTAAAGCCAGACAGGTAGATATATCATTTAGATATATCTGTTTAACAATTGAGATTTGATATGCGAATTTCATTAAAATCAGGACGTCCGCACAATGGATTATAAACTTTGTACTTTCTAGTTTCCACCGTTTACTCATTCAATTATTCAATCAAAGCATCTGATCTTTATTGGCCAGAAAAATGAGCATTTTATCTTATTTCTCTTTTCCTTGTCAAGTCATGAAATGGTTTTTTTTTTTTTTTCCTTTCTTTCTTTCTTTCTTTACAATAATTGGCACATGTTCAGTACACAATTATCTCTCAATCTAACCTTTTTTTTTTGTTCTGATATTGTTGATCATCAATCAGGGTGTGCCTGATTTGTCCGAATTCGGAGATGACGTTTACGAGTTGGGATTCGGGTTGGGATCCGATCAACCTCCGACTAGTGCCATTGTCAAGAAAGAGTACCAACGCAAAATCATCTATCAAATGAGTCCTCAAGAGGTTAGTCTCAATTTTGCGCACCCCTCAATCACATGACACAGTTTGTATTAAGTGATATAGAACTATAGAAGTAACCTAACTAGGTTACCGATAAAGTTGTTCACGTAGATTTAACGTATAATATTATGGATTTTGATTTTTTAACTATACAGATGTAACGTGGATACATATGTTTGATAGTGTTGATGTACTTGGTAGGCCAAACACATTTTGATGAGTCTAGAATAAACTGAGATTTTCTGCTTAGCTTATTTTTGTACTTACCTCAATTGATCTGATGATGTTTATAATCAATGACCGTGATTTATTTTTATTTTGAAATAAATTAATTAACGGTTTTGGGTTTTGGTCCAGGACTCTACTCTAGCTGCAATGCTTTTGAGGCCCGGCCCGATCCAAGCAATACTATCGGCCCAATTCACAGAAGCAGACAGCAGTGACGACGGAGTTGAGAGTGTGCCACGTGTCTACATCAGAACGGTGCACGACCACGTGGTGAAGCCAGAGCAACAGGAGGCGATGATAAAGCAGTGGCCACCAAAAAACGTATACGTTTTGGACAGTGACCACAGCCCCTTTTTTTCTGCGCCGTTTCTTTTATTTGGCTTGATTCTTAAAGCTGTGGCGTCCGTTGAATGTGACTAGAACTTGGAGGAGGTGGATTAATCGATCCTATATATAAGGCGTTAGGTTTTCAGGTTCGGGATCTCGCACAATTCCATTCCGTGCGAGAAAAAACGCATGGAATATATATATATTCCTACTTCTTAGGTGATATCGAATAAATTCAATTGTTTTGATGATTTATTATTGTAATTGAAATATGTTTTCGGGCCAAAATCACCACCTATAATGAGTTCAAAGATTTGGATGAAATGTTAGGTGATGATTTGCCAATTTATATGTAAATAATTTGTTACGTCAATTAAACTAAGAATTGATTACCCTTTTGTCTTTAGGGGCATAATTTAGCCGGTAGATGGATAAATTTGTGGTTTGGACAAATGACTCTCAAATCAGCTGTTCGAATCCTACAAATATCAAAAGTTTATTTTATTTAAAAAAAATCTAGTTAGGTGGGTAGATAAATACCGGAAAAAAAAAAACGACAACTAAGAATTGATTTAATATTCATATAATAAATTTATATTTGATATACGAAATCTGCATTAAATATATGAATAATTCGGCAAATCTTAGCTAAAAAAAAAAAAATATCTTAATGATTTTGAAATGTTTCAAATTTCTTGTTCACAACAAATATTTAATTTAAAAGTCATTTACGTGTGAGGTTTAATCGGAAAAAAAGATATAATGAAATAAAAATATTATGTCATTTATACATTCAGGGCTCTTGGTACGCTGTATTGTATTGTATTGGATTGTATTGGACTGTACTGAATTGGATTATATTGTATTGGACTGTATTATTCTTATACAATCATGTGTTTGGTGATATTTTGTATTAGATTGTATTATGATGTATTAACTAATACAACCTTTTATTCTGTATTAGATAATATGATATCTTCCGTATTAGACCAATTAAAATTCATTAGCTAATAAAATACAGTAAACAGTTCAAAATAAACCAAATATTGTATTGTATTATTCTGATACATTTTAAACCCCTAATACAATACAGTGCGGCGCACCAAACGAGCCCTCAAACATTTAAAGAACACGATGTATAACTGAGAGAATTGGATGCAATACGTGGGATACAAATGCATCTTCGCATCACAAGATCGCAGCGAGGACATGTGGTGTATTCAATTTCATTCTAATTTTGCCCGTTTGGGTTGCAATGTATCTAAAGTCTAAACAAATAATCTTTTCCATCAAAAAAAAAAAAAAAAAAAAAAAAAAAAAACAAATAATCTTCAATTAGAGATTCAAGGGATATACAAAATTCATTTAATATAATTTTATCAAACAATTAAAATTTATATTAAAAATCTATTTTATTAGTATTTATTCCAAATATTGCCATAATTTTAATTTTATTCTCTCTCTCTATATATAGAATAAAAAAAAAGAATATCCTCTTTAATAGCTGGAAGTTATAAGGACCAGCCAATGAGAACTAGCCACGTAAGCCGAACCAGAATCCGGCATCAACCAGGAAGTAAAATAAAATAAAATAAAATAAAGAAATTCTATTTTTTTCTCTCTTCGGGAACGTAAAACTCCAATTCTGCGACTCTACGGTTGCTTTTGCAATTCTTTCACAGGTCAGTTTTCTCTTTTCGAACTCTCTCTTCAAACCCTTTTAACGTTTCTCTTCTTCATTGTTAGTATTCCGTTCAAAATCTTCCCTTTGTTGATGTTGTTGTTATTGCTGCTGCTGCTGTTGTTTTCGTATCTGTTTTTGTTGTTGTTGTGATTTCGATTTGTCAAGGTTGTTTTCGTATCTGTTTTTGTTGTCGTTGTGATTTCGATTTGTCAAGGTTTTCTAGGGTTTTGCTTTATTGCCTGTTAAATAAAAAAAGGATTTTGATCTTGCATGCGATTTTGATTGAAATTGCGTTGCTTTGTAGATGTAGATCTAACGGTACATGAGATTATTCGGAGGATTAGATGAGTTTATTTTACGTCGTCTCTATGTTTTCTTCCGGTGTAGTGTTGGTGTTAGGTTCGATATTTTCAATTATTTAGCTTGAAATCTCTAAAAAGATGAATTTTTTGGGTTGCATTTAGTGTAAGATTGCGTCTGATTAGTTTCGATTGTGGAAAATTATTTAGGGGAGATTTAGTTTTCGCAATTCCGTAGTGAAAATGATTAAAATTTAATTTTGGGGAGAGGAGATACGGACTCACTGGTCTTGGCATGAGTGTGATTTTGCCTTAATTTTGGAATGCTTTGTGTTTAATTACAGTTTCTATACTTTCTGTATGAAATTTTTTGACTTTAGAGTTGCTTTTACGACATGTTGTTAGTTCATTAACCATACATAAGGCTTTATAAGGAAAATTGAAATAATATCTCGCTTTTATCTGTTAGTGATGTCTCTTTCTTCATTGCATATGATATTGGCAATTTTAAACAATACGGCAATTTTGGTTTGCAAATCTGTTTTCGGCATTTTATCTATTATAGATCAAAACCTGGCCTTGTTTGTGGGTATTTGCTTTTTTTTTTTTTTTGTAAGTATCCCGTCGCTTTCTATGCATTTATTTTTCATTGTCTGACCACTAGTTTCATCTTTTTTCATTATTTGTATTTTAGTAAGTAATGATGCTTATTTTCAATCATATGTTTGATTTCTGTTTTGTATGGAACTGACTTGATGTTGTCTTGAACTGCAGCTTGATAACCTGATCTTCATGAATTCAAAAAGCACTGCTGCATTCACTGTTTCCTGCAAATCGGGAAACAAGAACGATTTCTTTTTCTGGATTTTGGTTTGCTTACTCCCAAGCTTCCTAGGAACTCCTATCGCATGCGTGAACTTCCTGCTGTTTAAGGTTATTGTTAGGTGTCCTTCATCATCACTTCGCAACTTGCAATCTTTCGGAGAGATTCATCTATAGTAGTGAAGTTTCTCTCGTTAGTGTTCTGCTGTACACTCCTCCGAATTTGATATAAGCAAGCAACATGGTTTCTTCTCAATTTTCTAGTTTGAATGGGGACTGCAGACAGAAGCCCGCCTTGAATCAGTTGCTTCTTCCAAGGGGACCACCTGACTCTCTTCCCTCTGATTATGTTGAGTTTGATTTCAATGATGTATTTGGCCCTGCTCCAGTTCAAGCATCACTTGAAGTTGGTACTGAGATCTCTAACGTGAGTGAATTAGTATATGATGATCCAGCTGTCATCCACAGCCGCTCACATTCCTTTGTTGGGCCTTCAAGTTATGTCAGTCAATCATTGAAGCTTAGCAAGCTCACCTTGCATGAGACAGAGGATTCCTTGGAACTTGTCGAGGGGATCAGTGAAGAGAGTCAAGAGACACAGAAAGAACTTAGCAGTCCTGTTGATGGTGCAATTCTGGAGAAATCTATTGGCCACACAGATGATCTTCCTGCAGAAAACCGGTGTGTAGGACTTGAAGATTTTGAAGTTTTGAAGGTTGTTGGCCAAGGTGCTTTTGCAAAAGTGTATCAGGTTAGGAGGAGTGGTACTTCAGAAATTTATGCAATGAAAGTCATGCGCAAGGACAAGATTGTGCAGAAAAATCACTCTGAATACATGAAATCTGAGAGGGACATATTAACAAAAGTTGATCACCCCTTCATTGTGCAGCTCAGATACTCATTCCAAGTAATGACTTACCTTAGTGACAAATATTTTTATTTTTATTTTTTGACCTTGCATTATTTTTGTGAAATTCTATACACTGCTTTGCCTCTCTGGTGAAGATTTGCATCATAATTAATTGATTTAATAATCCCCTTTTACTTTGAACAAGAGATCTGATCTCCATTGCTATGCTTTTGGAGCTTTATATAAGGTATACAGCGATAATGTAGATTCATCTGTTGTGCAGACTAAATATCGATTGTACCTTGTGCTTGATTTTGTCAATGGGGGTCATCTTTTCTTTCAGCTCTATCGCCAAGGCTTGTTCAGGTATGAAGTCATTGTTGTCGTCTATGATCATGACATGATGTGAATTGGTTGGAGTTTTTGGCGTACTAACAATTAATACTTTTTATTCAGAGAGGATTTGGCACGCATATATACTGCTGAGATAGTTTCTGCTGTTTCTCATCTCCATGCGAATGGCGTAATGCACCGGGATCTCAAACCTGAAAATATTCTTCTGGATGCAGATGGCCATGTAAGAGCCTGAAATGTGCCCTCTCTCTCTCTCTCTCTTTGTGGGGTTGTTTCCAGGCTCAAGTAGACAAGTGCTAACCTCTGCATGTCTATGCTTCTGTTTAGCTTTGATTGTTTTGATTGAATTCTAGCCTGTGCTATGCGCGGTGTTAATTTTTTTTTCTTGATTACAGGTAATGTTGACTGATTTTGGCCTGGCAAAGCAGTTTGATGAGAATACAAGATCAAACTCGATGTGTGGGACTTTAGAGTACATGTCTCCTGAAATTGTTCTTGGGAAAGGTCATGATAAGGCCGCAGACTGGTGGAGTGTTGGAATCCTACTTTTTGAAATGCTTACCGGGAAGGTTAGTATTTGTTATGTTAACACACATCAGTTCTTATAGAATCTTTCATGGACAGAGATGTTAGTGAAACAAGCCAGAAATATCCTTTTAAGTTTATGGTTCTGACAGTCCTACCGATACACTAGTTGAAGATGACTTAGTTTCGCATTTTTGAATGACTCGATATCTTTTGTTTTATTTGCTGTTTCTACAGCCACCTTTTACTGGTGGAAACAGACAGAAAATCCAGCAGAAGATAATCAAGGATAAGATGAAGCTACCAGCGTTTTTGTCAAGTGAAGCACATTCACTTCTAAGAGGGGTAAATTTACTATCTTCAACACCCATACCTCTTTTCTTTCCAAATGAGCATGAACTTTTATTCTATCGAGTGAGAAAAATGGATGAATTTGTGCTTTTCTGTTGCTTATTTATAATTTATGGAGCTGAAAATGTGCCACACTTTAGGTCAAGACTACTCAAATCATGTCAAACGTTTTCATCATATATTTATTGCATGTCTATTTGCTGCCTCATGGGAATGAATAACAAAATGATAAAATACCCTTTTTTTCTTCAGCTCCTTCAGAAAGATGCTAGCAAGCGCCTTGGCAGCAGTCCAGGTGGCAGCGAGGAGATAAAATCCCACAAGTGGTTCAAAGCAATCAACTGGAGGAAATTAGAGGCTCGGGAAATTTGTCCAAGCTTTCTCCCAGAAGTTGCAGGGCAGCACTGTGTTGCTAACTTTGAAGAGTGCTGGACCAACATGTCGCTGCAGGACTCGCCAGTTGGTAGTCCAAATTGTAATGAAAATCCCTTCAAGGGGTTCACTTACGTTAGGCCTGCCGCATCATTTCTTCAAAGGAACACTTGATATTTGCTAGAAGGCACAACCGAGCCTCTCTAGATACTCGGAAAGCTTAGATATTTGTTTCCTCTTTTTTTTCTACATACTGAAGTTCGCTCAAAGTTATAATTATGTTCGATTTGGTTTTCGTTTTATTTATGAAGATTGTTAAAGGAGAATTATATCTCTCCAGTAATGTTTTGGGAATTATACTGATTATTCAGTTGTATCGAATCTTTGTTTGATTCTCTATAAAATTAATTGCTCTATCTTGATATATCCCTTTTTATATGCTTGTAACTTGTATAAATCTTGAATTTTGGTGGTCAAGTGAGCAAGTTTATTGATTTCTGCAACCTCCTAATATGGAAACAAGAAAATGGAACACATGTACAAGCATTCCTTTTCGAGGAATCAACAATATCTTATAACTAAACCATTTCGCTTTCTGGGATTTTTTCATCAATAGAGTTTTTCGTCTTAGCATCTTCGGTGTCTGTGATTACCCTATTACCACCGCCACCAAATTCCCTGTCCTCGCCGGAAATTTCCTCCAGGGACCTGCCCTTTGTTTCTGGCACAAGGAAAGTGAAGAAAAATCCAACTAAATTCACCACAGAGAGTCCTATGATTGCCTTTTTGATATTGTCGTCTCCCTTCTGAGTGTAACTCTGCACCACAAATGCACCGATGATGGCTCCTGCTTTTCCTGCTGCCGCAGAGATCCCATGGCATGTTGATCGGAACCTTGCAGGGAAAAGCTCTGCCGGCACAATGAATGTCGTACTGTTTGGTCCGAAATTTGCAAAGAAGAGTGTAAGCCCGTAGAGGATCATAAACCCCCACGGATTACCGTTACAATACTCCTTGGTTGCTTCAGGACCAGTGCACTTTTCTCCCCTGAAGTGCACGTATTGAAATCCAAGAATCGCCATAGCAATGGACATGAATAAGAACCCGCCAAGCTGGATGATGAACCGTCCCAGCTTATCGATGAGGAACACTGTGAACCAGTACCCAGGAACCGTGGCTAAAAGTGCGACAGTGAACATTGCTTTGGAGAGCCTGTACACCTCTTCAATAGCATTCATTGCTGAGCCTTTGTGAACAATGCCACTGACCGGGTACACGTCTTTTTGGGTGAGTTGCAGACTGTAGAATGCAATGTCTAACAGGAACCAAGTGGTGGTGGTTCCTAGAAGATGAAGTCCATGTCTCTGCATGAATTCCTTGGAGAACAAGCCATACGAAGAGTTGATGACAGGAGTGCCAGAAACCTTGGAAGTTGTCATAGCATCGATGGATACGTCTTGTTCAAGTACTTTGGCCATGTCCGCGGCTGCTTTCTTGTGGTTTCCAAGCACCAAGGCTGTGTACCTCGCGGTTTCAGGCATTTTCATTCGCCAATAGTATGTCAAAGCTGCAGGCACTGCACCAAACATGAGCACAATCCGCCACACGAAATCACCTTGCGGTTGAACAGATAGCACATGGTTATCTCTGAATGCTGGAGCTGGAAAAGCAACCCAGAAGAATTTCGAAACAATCATGGCCACTGCACCTGCAACCATAATCCCCATTCCTTGCATTGCAAAGACAGCAGCTATGAATGCTCCTCGAGTTTTCTGGTTCGCGTACTCAGACATGATCACAGCTGAAAGTGGGTAGTCCCCACCGATCCCAAACCCGAGCCAGAACCTGAAGAAGCAAAGACTAGCAACCACACTATTAGGTGTGGAACCAAAGGAGAAGCCGGATGCTAAGGCACATCCAACCATGGTAACTAGTGTGATTCCGTAAACTTTTTTCCTACCGAGTTTGTCTCCAAGCCAGCCAAAGAAGAGTTGCCCTGCTAGTGTTCCAATCAAAGCAACACCAGTGATGGCATTGTTGACATTTGTGGGGAGCGTACCTTGTGTCGGGCTTGCCCCAACTTTGTGCTTCGAAGGATCATAATAGTACAGACGACCGATGAGTTTTGTCACTGCTGTAATGCAGAAAAGATCATATGCATCTGTGAAGAATCCCATCCCAGCAATCACAATGGCCTTGAAATGGTAGAGTTGTGTCTTGGCATTGTCAAGAGCCGAAAAAACAGCTTGGCTTCCTTCTGCCATAGCCCCGAAAACTCTTTTGAAGAAATGGGAAGTTTTCTGGTGATGGGAAGAGATTTAAATGCATAATCTAAGCTTATTTAACAAGCTCACTTGAGGTAGAATTCTATTGTCTTGTTCGATTTTTCGGCGGATAATATATTCCATTGCTACACAAGAAATTCCATTGTAGTTAATATCTATGTCTTGTTTGGATATCAACGTTGGTATCAAAGAGAACAACAATTGATCTACATTTGTTTTTCATTTGGAGGCTCAAATGTGCTGCATTTCATAGAAAAATCGAAACCAGTCATTATATTGTTAATGTCAATGTAATTTTAGTATAATCCGCTTGAACAATCTTGTCTTTTCTCTGTCAGGAATTTTTTTTCGTATCGAAAATGTTAGCATATATGCTGGCAACCAATTATTGGATTGCATAGGTTTCTTCTCAGAGCTTTCTGCTTAATATATCTCTAATTAAACAAATTCTACAGGAGCATTTTACTTGGAGAAATGGAGAAAACATTAAGAACTGGAACAAGAGTTTGGTTTCTCTGTGGCTTTTTGGTGGCTTCTCTTCTGCTTTGTGGTGCTCATGCAGGTCACTATCTCTCTCTATCTCTCTCTGCTGCTGCTTTTGATATGAAATCTAGTATGCTCTATGCAGTTTTGTTTTGGTTTCTTGATTGCTTGCTGTTAAAGTATGACTTAATTACCAGCGGGATTTGAGTGGTTTCGGAATTCATCATCCGATATGCATTCCGTGGCATGTGTTAGTAACCATACCCAAAAGCTTAAACTAATAAGAAACCCTCACGTGCGGGCTTGCCACATGGCTCGATCCCAAACACAAACACATTCAAATAACAAATAATAAATTCAAATAATTACGTGGCGGGACTCGAACCAAGGACTCTTGGGACAACCATGTTAGTAACTATTAGACCCAAAAGCTTAAGCTTACAGGAAACAGCTCAACAATAGTTTTTAAACACTCGAACACACCATTTCCTCAGAAAAAACATCAAAATCGTTATTCAGTGACAGTTGAAATGTTGAATATATATATATTTTTTCAAAATATTTATCATTCCATACCATTCCTTTACATATATGTGCTTCTTTGCATATCACTTCGCAGATAAAAGAATCAAGCAAGTCACTGATCCTACAGGAAATGTCAATTTAAGTCCTTTTGAACAGTGGAGAAGTGCTTCTGAGTGCCTGCAAAATGTATTTATTTCTTCTCTACTGTACATTATTTCCTTTGAAATACGTAAATAAACGTTTGTATACTAATAAATGTGATTCTGATTGTGATAGATATCAACCAGTTGTCCAGACAAATATACGCTAAATGAAACCGGATGGTTGAATGTAACTGCTGCTGACAAAGATAGTTTCTGTAGCTCAGGTTGTGCAGAACACACTTATGCTGTACTAACTTGCATTCATCTGGTCAAGCGCGATTACAAGTTTATCAATAAGGCAACCGTCCAGGATCTTAGAAATCATATTGCATATGGATGTGACTACGGTACTATTTCTTTAGGAATATCGTAATTATTATACAGAGTAATCATGGATATGATTCGACAACCTAACGTGTATGTTCTGTTTTTCACTTTTTTGCAGGATTTGATGGAACAACTCCAGTTGCAAGCAATGCTAGAAGGATGAGCAAAAGCAAAACTATCTTCTTTGTCTCAATTTTATCAACTCTTGTATTTTTGAGTCTATTAAGTGCATGATCTTAATGTTTTGATGATATGTAAGTAAGAATGTGTAAGGTATGGTACATCTATGCTATATTTATGAATTTCGAAAAGTTAAAACATATATACAGTAGAAAGTATTCTTCGAGTGATACATAAATTGTTTACGGGGCTCGTTTTTGTTGCACAGCAATTGCAACCTGAGCTTGAGGTTCCTTCATCAACATTTCTCATCTTCTGAATTCTGATTGTTAGTAACCATCAGACGTGTGGGGATTCGAATACAGGACTCCTGATCAACCTAGCTCTCTCGTACATGTTAGCAACCGGCCCAACAATAGTATTTAAGCACTATAATACTAATAAGTAATAACCCTTGCGTTGTCATCCTTGCCTTGTCTCCAATGGCACGACGTGACTCATGCACGAGGTATGACAAGCCACTAATGTTACGGTCTTAGACATATACGATATACAACCCGAAAACTATCTAATACAGTGAAATCACGTAGTGACTAATAGGCATAGCCATTGCAGTTGTTATTAGAGATAACATAAAAAGATTTTACTGAGAATTTGATAGTAGCGAATATAGAATTGGATTGATTGGAGAGTCAATTACATGTTTTAGTTGAAAGATTGGTTGATGCAGCTGCCTTCCTCTCGAGCTCGAGCTTGTTGGCTCCGATAAGTTTATCGACTTGTCTTCCTTCTTTAAGGAAAAAGAATGTTGGAGTGGCTTTGATCCCCCATGAACTACTGAATTCCTGCACACACACACACCCAACACAGCTTATCATCATCAAGACTTGGCACTTAATATAATCGAACGTCCCTTCATAAAATCGAGTGAATTTCTCAAAAAAAAAAAAAAGAAGTTAAAATTCTACAACCTCCATGCTCTATTAGTATACCAAAAGTGTTGTTGCTTACCGGAAGCTCATCAACGTTGACAGTTAAGCATATGATTGAGGGATATTTATCAGCAATTTCAATATAAGCTGGTGCTATTTTCTTACAAGGGACACACCAAGGAGCACAGAAATTCGCCACAACCTGTTGGACAGTTGGTGTCAAAAGGTGTTATTGTGTCGAAAAACTAGAGATGATTCGAGATAACAAATTCTTCGCAACATGATAAACTAACGATTTTGTCATTCTTGATAGATTCTGATAGCTTTGCTTCCCAGTTGGCCATAGAAGTTATATGGTGAACGTTTCCACCTGCAATCTCTTCATGGTGATCTTCTTCATTGTCATCATCAACAGCATGTCTGCGACCCTGCAGAAACAACGTAAACAGGCCTCGTAAACTAGGTGATCGCGGTAGTTAAAAGCTCAAAACAGTATGTAGAATTTGCAAAATAGATTCATTGAAATAGGTTCAAAATTATGCAACCTGCTGAGATATCTTTAGTTGACAGGAACAAAACAAATCCGGGTTCATCGAAATAGGTTCAAATTCAAAAGGAAATGTTACGCTAAACAAAAATTACGAAGCAAAACTAGAACATGTCATGTGTCCTGGTCGAAAAGACTCACCTTGGTGCAACAATGCCCCATCGAAAATGCACAACAGAATCCTGATGATAGATTTCACTTCTGGTCTCTAAACAAAGAACAAAACTCAAAATTAACCGGATTGTATTACATTCTACAAACCAAATACCCTTCAAAAACTTGAACATACAAATACGAAAAAGATATATAGATATGTTGTATGCTCATTATTCATTAATAAAACATTCTCCAGCCAGGACCAGACCTGAAATTTTCCATGCAGTCTCAGTGATTTTCCCATGTTATAATCAGTTAAACATCAATTTACCCTTAGACCGCACGAAAAATTTCAGGTCTGGTCCTGACTAGAGAAAGACCCTTCATTACTAATACCAAAAAGATAAGACTTTAGCTACTTCTTTGAATTCTTCTTCTTCTTCTTCTTCTTCTTCTTCTTGGTTTCTAATAATACTCAATTGTTTCTTATATATACACCTCACATGAAATGGTTCAAGTTCATCATTTAATTAATTTAATCACAGTAGGCATTCATTCAAGCATGGAAATGAAAGCAATCTCAGAAAATTTGTATTATAACTTCATTATAATCCTAAAAAATCCTGCTTTGGAAATATAATCACCATATTCAAATCCATTTATGGGGGACATTTGCAAAAAATCAAATACATAAATAAAATTAAAACTAATAATGATCACCATCAAAAGAACAAAGGAAAATTAAAAATAATAATGATGACAATCATGAAGAAGAATAAATTAAATCAACCCCACAAAAGATCACCATCTTATAAACAATAAAAAAATAAAAATCAAATCAAATCAAATGCAAATAAAATAAATCTTGCTAACCTGATTTGATATGTGCAAGAAAAGGGTTTGTGAAAAGTCTGTAGTGTCTTTGTCTCTTCTGAATTCTTTGAAATTTTTTCATGTTTTAATTTGTAAACAAATTCCATTTTCTGGTTAATCAGTTCTATAAACTAACGCGGTAAAACTGACTACAATTACAAAATTGTCCTTCACTTTTGGCCTGGGTTTGCCAATTGGTTAGTTTGTTTGCAATTTCGCATGGACTTTTTGGTCATTTTATCCTATCGAATAACTGCCGGCAATTTGGTACCATTGATATCAATTGACTGATTATGATCCCTTTGATATTTTGATGATTTTTAATAAGAGCAAATTTTCAATATTTTGCAACAATTATTTGATGAATTTTAAAACTAGCAAGATGTGTCTATATTTTAACTAAATCTTAAGCGAAGTTGCTAGTAACCAACAGATTCAAAGATGCAGATTGCGGAATAAATATAGAAACATATGTATCTTATGGGGGAATTCGAATTCAGGAAACAAATCTCCAATGAGCTTAATCTATCAAGGTCCGAACAATAATATAAAACACTCTAGCAGAGTTCAGGGAAAATTTTCCCGAAAATGTATTCCAATTCGATATCAGATTGTATTCAATTTCATATCAAGGTTAGATTGGATTGGACTGAGAATTCAACAAATGGACTAAGCATGAAATTGAATTGAGAATGACCAATTGATATTTAACAAAAATTTAGTCATTTTTATTTGTCAAAATGAAGGACAACTAACAGAAACTTCAGTGAATTCAAGAAGAATTAACAGACAAAACTATTGAATTCAATGAGCAAATTTATGAATTCAAACAATGATCTTGCAAGTCAGATGGGAATTTTCTCAGTTTGATTTGACTAGAGAAAATAAAAATAAAAATGTTCATGGGGTCTGGACATTGGATCCCGTTTCAGTCCCTGATGATGATGATCTGTTCTTCAATTCAGGTTGCTGGATTTCCTCTATCATTCTAACAATCTCATGCATTTTCGGACGCATATCCGGATTTTTAGCAACACATGCCAGTGCAATCTGAAGCATCTGCACCATCTCCTCTTCAACATTCTGGTACTTGAGCAGCTCTACGTCGAAGACCTCAGCTGTCCATTCCTCTCGAACAACAGACCGAACCCATCTGGGGAGATCGACAACATCATCGTGGTGTCCTGAGTGCTGGAGGGGAGCTTTGCCTGTCAGCATTTCCAAGAGGAGTACTCCGAAGCTATAAACATCAGACTTGTGGGAGTATTTTCGAGTTTCGATTACTTCTGGAGCACGGTACCCTATGATTCGAGGAATTGTTGTTGTTGGGAAATTCACCATAGGAGCCAAACCAACATCAGAGACATAACCTTCAAGGTCTTGTGTGAGGAGGACATTGGAGGACTTGATGTTTCCATGGATGATGGTGCATTTTCCGCCACCACCGCCTCCTCCAGAGTGTATGTGTGCAATTCCTTTGGCAGTTCCAAGAGCAATCTTCACTCTGGAATTCCAATCCAGGGCTGTTGATCCTCTTTCACTTCTGTTTCCTATTGTTGCGTTGGAAATGTTAGTGACACTTATAGGAAATGAACCAACGATAGTATTTAAGCAGTTTAATACGCCCATTCATGTGCAAGACCAATGGACTTGCCACATAGATTGAGCCCAAACACAAACGCATAACAAAGTAAGATAATTATGTGGGGAGACTAGAACCAGGACTCCTAGGACAAACCTAATCTGATACATGTTAGTAACCACTAGATCTAAAATTTTAAGCTGTTAGTAAATGACCTAACACTAGTATTTAAGCAATCTAACTTAAAATACCAAAAAAAAAAAAAAAAAAGTAAGTAAGTAACCAAAAAAAAATCAAATGAAAAAAAATTTGACTTCAAAAGTACTAAAAGGAGGTTGAGATTGAGATAGATAAAACATACACATACCATGTAAGTTCATGAACAAGCTACCAGCAGGCATGTAATCGAAGACTAAAAGCTTCTCGTCCTTCGAATAGTAAAAAGCGCGAACTGGGACAACATTCGGGTGGTTCTGTCCAAGCTTTCCAACAATCTCCATCTGTTGCTCAAATTCTTTCTTACTAGCTGCAACTTCCTTCAACCTTTTCACAACCACCATTGTTCCATCTTCTAAAACCGCCTTATACGTGGATCCGAAACTTCCCTTACCAAGAACTTCAGCCGAAGCTCTTAGCAGATCCTCAAGATCAAAGTTGTAAGAGCAACCTTCAAAGAAGAACAACTTGTTCTTCTCAGCTTCTTGCACTCCACTTCCAAACTCCTTAGGCTTCTCAGAGGCCTTCTTGTTCCTCTCTTTCGACAAACCACTGCCGCCTTCCTTATCATCAATCCTCTTCAAGCAGCACACAATGATCACTGCTAGGAGGAGCAGCATCACTGCACATCCCCCGATTGTTATAGCTGTGATGGAACCCGAACCAAGTTTCTTCTCGGAAGCATGTTTTCGACGTTGGGGAGCTGTAACCGGAGAGATGGGAGAGTAGGCAGAGGAAGGAGAAGGTGATGGTGGTGAGGAGGAGCAGGGCTTGAGTGGCAGCCCACATAGTAGAGAGTTTCCAAGGAATGAAGAATTCGAAAACTTGTGAAGCAAGTAAGGGATTGAACCATTCAAGTTGTTGTAACTCAAGTTCAAAGCCTTGAGCCTGGGAAGTTTGAGTGAAGGGATAGCTCCAGAGATTGAATTTTTCTCAAGATGCAGCACGGTAAGACGTGTCAGATTCTGAAGAGTTAACGGGATGTCTCCGGTGAATGAGTTATAGGAAAGATCCAAGACACTCAATTCGGGTGAGAGAGAGGCAGGTAAGGCACCCGAAAAATTGTTGCTTTGGAGGTAAAGGTATTGGAGGGAGGGGATGGAAGTGATAGTAGAAGGAAGATTTCCGCTGAGGTAGTTGGACCGGAGGCTCAGGATTTGGAGAGCATCGAGCTTTTGGATACTGTTATCCGGGATGTTGCCAGAGAGTCCTACACCAGGAAGATGAATGGCGATAACCCGGGTTCCATTTAAGTCACAAGTGATGCCAAGCCAAGAAGAGCAAACTGGGACAGAAGCATTCCAGTTTAGTTTTCGAGCATGTGGGACAGCCGCGGCAAATTCAAGAAGAGCTTGTCTATCAGAATTCAGATCAGCAATAATTGGAGGAAAGATAGATAGTTGTAGTAGTACTAAGAAAAGTACAGTGAGAGCAGCAATGGAGTTGTGGAGATTCATTGTTGTTGTCAAGGCTAACTTCCTGAGCAATCCATTGTAATATTTCTGCTATTTCCTGAGTTTCAATCAGGAAAGAATTCAAAGTGGATTTATCTGCAAATTAACAGAATACAAACAACAAAGGATTCTGATTGAACTTTTTGTATTAGATAAAAAGCTAGAAACTTAAAAAACAAGTAAAATAAACAAAAAAGTCTTCCACTAACAAAAGCAAGAACAAAAAAAAAAAATGGTTAGCAACAAAGAATCCAATGGAAAATTGTAAATTTGGGTAATGATAAAAGGAAAAAGAAAAGAAAAGAAAAGCAAAAGCTCATGTTCTCTTTTGTTTTGTAAAAAGTGAAGACATGACATGCTAAAAGTAATCTGCAGTGTCACTAAACACAGAATCTCACATTATGATATATAATTAATTGCATTGAAATCCTGCAATAATATCGATTCATGATCAGGATTCAGGAAGAGCATTGAAGATTGAAATTATTCAGAAAAAAAAATGTTCAATCTTGAGATAGAAGTAAACTATTATAGCAAAGAAATTAGAAAGAGCAGGAAGGGGAACTCACAATCATTGCAGATTTTACTCTCTTACAATGTGCATTTGATCAAGCAAATTTGTCGAAAATACGAAAAATCTTCCAGGGAAAGGAAAAAAAAAAAAAATACAAGGATTGCTTATTGTTCTAAGTATTTATATATACATTGTTATGATACTTCACTTTCATTTGATTATGAAACCAGAAATTGTTCCCACATGTGGGGATATAAATATTTCCTCAAATTACCAACACAATTTTTATTTTATTTATTATTATTATTATTATTATTATTTTTTAACAACTTGGTATAGCGACTGTTCTGAAATGATAATATTTGCCGGTTTGAGCCTAATGCGTTTGATTTTACACTTATGTATACTCTCTATAAATAGATGATGTAATTTGTCGGTTCTACTCGTTAATCGAACATTAATGTGACCCGACCTGAACTCACGATTTCATTAATGTGAAGAGCTTACCACTAAGTCACCTCAACTTCTGTCAGGAATCTATATCCTGGATCCTAGACATTAAAACTACTGAAACTTTTCTCATATTTAGTTACCTTCCCACAATGTCGGCAGAAAATTGAAAACCACCACCCCCATTAAAGCTCTCTTTCTCTTTTGATTTTTTTTCAACCATCAATGTACTACAGCCTGTGCTTTTTCTTGTTGAAATCGAAAACAATGTAAGAAAAAACAAAGACCAAACACACACGTTACACACATAACTGTAAAAGGAAGCATTCATTGATTGTGTTTGTATTTGAGTTATGGGAGTGCACACAGCACACTGAGTTTCATGTGATGTGATGCCTATAACTCTGCCTTTGACATGGGAGTTGGGTTGGTGTGTTACGTGTGTAAGTGTAATAATTTTAATATTGGAAAATGGAAATAGTTCATTAATAGAAAGATATAACGAAATATGTAAATCTAAATCAATAATCTCAATAGATACACATAAAATAACGAAAAACAATAAAGAGATACATGATATTTTACATATTCAGCGTAAGTCTACATCCGTGGGGCTCGACCCCATGTAGCATCTGTATAGCATAACATATGAACAGATTTAGATTTTAATTACGTGTATGTATAGTTTCTGATTTGAATTTAAATTTAAATGTGAGAGTTGAATTGGATGGACAGGCAATCATATATATGTTAGCATGAGGATTTGAATCATCACCTTTTTGGTGTAAGATTTTTCTTTAAGATATGATGATTTATAATTAGGTTTCAAAATGGTTTTCAAGTGGGTTATGAGAAATTTATGTCTTCTTTCTTCAAAAGGAAATATAATTGAATTTAGACATGGAAATATTATCATCACTCAGCATTTCTTCTTTTGAATTCAAACTCAAAACATCAAAACTATCATATCCAACTTCAAAAAAATAAAAATTATTTCACATGGTAGGGCCCTTTGTTTCTTCATTTCTTTCACTTTTTTCTGCCATTTATTATGGTGTCTGATAATTTCATCATTGCTTCCTTTTGTAATTATAATGACTTTTTTTCTTTTTAACACCGACACTAAAACTGAATTAAGAGTCTTTCGAAACCTGTTGAGATCGAATATCATACAAATACAGAAAGGGAGATGGTAAGGGGACATTTTCATCTTTTTGTACCATCTTAAAGAAGTTAAATGACATTTTCATCTTTTTGTACCATTTCAAAGAAGTAAATTTAAAATTTTCATGACCTACATTACAAAGTGATTAAACTTTATTCCTCTTAATGAGGAGTGCTAAAATCACTCTCTCAATCCACTCTCTCTTCTTCTTTTGACACTTGTCCATTATTTACTTTTTTAAAATAAATTTTAGAGCCATCATTAATGAATTGTTTTTATATGTTATTTTCAATTCAAACCATCATATCTTCCCAAATTGCCCTTTTTCTTTACACCTAATTGTCATAGTCATTTTCTTAAATATTAATAATATTATTATTTTATATCTCTTTTTTATTTTATAAAATATCATAACAAATACAATTTATACTTGAAAAATTATCGTTTTTGTCTATATTATCATAAGTTCATCATATTTTATAAAGTAATTATTTTTACGCAATTTGAAAAATATAGTTTAAAAAAATTAAAATTCATTAATAATATCAAAACTCATATATACTAAAAAAATGCAAGATGCCAATGTTTATTGTATTTTAATAACTGAAATATTGTTAATAATATATTTGCTATTTTTAAAAAAATAAATTTAATAAATATTATTCAACTGTTTTTACCTTTGAAGATTTTTGCTCACATATTTGGAAATGACAATTTGGTGTAAAAAAAGGGTAATTTTGGAAGATGTGGATGATTTGAGTTTTAAATAACATGCAAAAAATAATTCATTAATGATGGCTCTAAAATTTATTTCTAAAAGTTAATATAAGACAAGTGTCAAAAGGAGAAGAGAGAGTGAGTTAGGAGAGTGAATTGAGAGAGTGTATCTAGCACTCCTCTTATTTAATTATTGTTGTGTTGTTTAGTTGAAAGTCATTTTCAAACAATTAAAAATCACGAGTCACTAGGAATTTAAAGTAACAAAATGACAACTCTCACTCAAAAGTAACTTAATTGGTGGAGAGATGGCCTCTTTGAACTTGATTTTCAACACAAATTAATTAAGAGTCCTTTAAATTTCTAGCACTCTTTCCAAAGTCATTTGTGGAAAAGTCACCCACTTAATAAGTTTTGTAGAAATAGCACCAATTAAGGTGATCTACCAAAATTGCCCCTAATCTCTCTTTATCCCTCTCTTTCTTCCTTTCTCTCTTTCTTCCTCTCTCCCTTTTTTTTTCAAAAACCTCCATTGATCCATCAATGGAGGTCAGACAGACCTCAAATGGAGGTCGAATGGAGGGCGAAAGACCTCCATTGAAGTCGAAATGACCTCGACCTCCATTGGTGGTCGATGAAGAAGAAGATTAAAAAAAAAAAAAATCTGGAAATAAGTCTCGGGTATTTTGAAATATGTCTCGGGTAATCAAAATAAGTCTCGGGTAGCTGAAAATAGCTTGAAATAAGTCTCGGGTGATCTACCCGAGACTTATTTCCAAATATCCGAGACTTATTTTCAAATATCCGAGACTTATTTCCAGATTTTTTTTTTTTTTTAATCTTCTTCTTCATCGAACACCAATGGAGGTCGGGGTCATTTCGACTCCAATGGAGGTCTTTCGCCCTCCATTCGACCTCCATTTGAGGTCTGTCCAACCTCCATTGATGGATCAATGGAGTTCTTTGAAAAAAAAAACAAAGGAGAGAGGAAGAAAGAGAGAGAGGAAGAAAGAATAAGTGAGGGGCAATTTGGGTAGATCACATACTTTGGTGCTATTTCTACAAAACTTATTAAGTTGGTGATATTACCACAAAACCAATCCAATTTGGTGCTATTTCTCTCTATTTCCTCATTAATTAAAGCAATAATGACCCCCAACCCTCACTCCAACTACCATAAATATATTTAATTTGGTCATGGTTGTTGGTCCTTGGTGTTATTAAAAAGAGTAATGCTACATTGCCCAAATTTGGTGTCCAAATCTGGTGCCCAAATGACGTGGCAACAATTATGACCATTCATTTAAATCATGCAAATCTAATACAATTTAAATGAATGGTCTACATTGTTGCCACATCATTTGGGCACCAGATTTGGGCAATGTAGCATTACTCTATTAAAAATTTGGAAGCATATCATCTATGATGTATTAGTAATCAAATCTATATAAATTATAGAATGATGTTGTGAACCGATCAGTAATTATGTGTTTTAAAAAAAGTGAAGAAGAGATGAGACGAGGAGAGAATTCTTATCCATACAGTTTCATGTCATGTTGTCGTGAGTATTGCATAATGCAACACCATGTCATTGTGAAACGATGCCACATCATCTCTCACGTTAGCTTCCACATCATCTTTTTCATGGGTCTCTTTGACATGTCAACTTCGAAATCGGGGTTTGTGGACCCGTGTCGACAAGTCAGCCAGGGTTAAAGAAATGTGGGATTGGGTTAAAAGAGTCTCACGACATGTTTTCATGGGCTTCGGTATTGGGTATTTCTAAATGGGCCTGAGCCCTATCCACATGTTTCAGGAATTTGGGCCTAGAGCCACACACGCGGGCCCAAAAGACTGTGGGCCTTGTCTTGACAACGCATCAGTGTTCACTTATGTCTATAACACACATCCAAATGGGCCTGGTCCGTGATCATATGTCACTGAAAAGATTTGTATGTTACTTTTCCTACTATGATCCCAAATTGTCGTAAAATTTTAAAATATTAAGATATCACAGTCGAAGATGCATCATGCGCTTATAGTTTCTTTCTTACGTTACGTTTTGTTTTGTTTTTTTTTTTTTGTTTTTTTTTTTAAACAATAATAAAATAATTGTTAATTTAAAAATGTGAATTGTATTGAAGAATCATTTATAAAATTAATTTAAGAATTAAACAAATTGTTAGGGGGTTTCTCCCTCTCTGTTTGTATTAAAAAACTAGTATATGATATAAATTAACAAAGGCTAGATATAATCTTGCGATGACTTCTTTAAGGACAAAATCACGAAGCTTGATGAACCAAAGTTTATAATACCTCGTGGGTGACAGCTTTGCTCGTACATTGTCGGAATTTAGTATATTAGTATATTGGATCCTATATCGGGGTCGTGCATGTAGTGCTTGATCTCCGCTTATTAATTCATTTAAAAAATTGATTAAATAAAACAAAACATTTAAAATATTGATTAAATAAAACAAAACAAATACAATCAGGGAATTGACTGAATGATAATGATCATGAATCATGTGATGATCAAACCATAGGATTGATTTTGTGGTCCCCACATTCAAGCGTACCTACAAAGCAATTAGGTGGGTTGGCCCCACACTTTAGATTCCTCGTTCTAACTTCTAACTTTGCTTTTTCATTTACAAAAACGACGTCGTCCCTTCATTTTCTTCTTCGTATCGTAATCGTAATCGTAAAATCGTCCCCAAATCAAATGTAAAACCCTAGAAATCTACTACCCTAATAAAAATTGAATCTTTTTTCCCCAAAAAAATAAAAAAAATCATAGTTTTTCGATTCGTACGAAAAAATGTCATCCGAGGAAATCTCGTTGAACGGTCTAAACTCGCAGCTTGTCTTCCAAGACGACCCCTTGCGGTCCTTTAGCTGCCACCAGCATCACCACCACCACCGTGGCGTTGGAGGAGGAGGAGGAGATCCGGGTCCGAAGACCCGAGAGCTCACTGGGTTCATCGACGACAAGATATTCTCCTCCGTCGACCGCGACCGCTACTTCCGTCCTCAGTCTACCATCTTCGCCGACCACCACCCTGACCGCCACCGTGACCACCCGCAGCAGCAGCAGCACCAGGAGCCTCGCGACTGGAACAACGGCCATCCCGCCACCGCCACAACTCCCAGCACCGACGAGTCGGACG
The DNA here is from genome assembly GCA_954870605.1 of Acer campestre. NCBI lineage: Eukaryota > Viridiplantae > Streptophyta > Magnoliopsida > Sapindales > Sapindaceae > Acer > Acer campestre. Next base: position 2,338,694 of record OX940808.1, on the reverse strand, counting down.
GTGACGATGATGACGTTGACGACGAGGACGACGATGACGAAGACGAGGTCGAAAACAACAACAAGAACACCAACAACATCAACAATTTGAATAGTAATAGTAATAGTGCGAATTGTAATAACAACAATAACAGTACCAATTGTAGTGTAGTGATTCCGGTTGGGAACAAAATGGGAAACGGAAAAGCGAAACAGCTTTCGAATAGTTTTGGTAAGTGATATGATGAGCAAGTATAAGTATCAAAAATGCCTTTTTTCATGTTAGCGAAATTTATTGGATTGTTTTTATTATCAGGGAAAAATGGGAATGTGATGCAGACGGTTAACATTAACAATGGGGCGCTTGTGACAGTGGCAGAGGCGGATGGGGACATGTACTACTCGCAGTATATGCAGGGGACAACGGAAGGGTCTTCCGGGTCTGGGCAGAAGGAGTGTGTTGTGGTGGACAATGGGTGTGGGATTAGTGGGTCTGGTGGAGACTCTCTAAGGGCCATTTTATCTGATCCTTTCACGTAAGACTCGTGTTGATTAATGCGTTATCTTTTGTTTTTGTTTTTTGAAATCAATTTGTATGTCTTAGCTGTTTTGCTTACTAGTTGAGATACATTAGTATTTGGAAGTCACAACTATTTGCTGCATTTGCTAGATAGTATTCATATTATGGCGTGGTAACTAAGAGTTTAGAGGGTAATTTTATGTAGCTGAGGTGAGCTATGTTATTCTGAATTGTGGTGTGGCAAAATTGATCATGATACTTGATAGTGTGCCAGCTGCTACGAGGGAAATGGGGATGGTGGGGTTCGTTAAAAGATGTTATCCTTGCATGAATATTTTATCTTCATGTTAATATTTATAATATTTGATATGATGCATCTATCTTCTGGAAATTTAGGGGTACTCTGATGGATGATGCAATGATATTGCCTTGCGGACATACCTTTGGAGCTGCTGGGATACAGCACATCACTAGAACGGTGAGTTCTCACTAGAATAATCTTTGGAAAAAGAAAAAGAAAATTATCCTTCTAATTGTCTATTAGTGAAAATTAGCATAATATATGTTGCTTGTGCATGCATGCAAAACTCAAATTGATATTATGGTCGATTCATTTTGCTTCAATTGTGATTTTTACTTGTTATCAGAAGGCTTGCTTTACCTGTTCGCGGCCTGTTTCTGAAGACTCAATAGCTCCTAATCTCTGTAAGTAAATCTTCTGTTGTAGAGGAAGAAGATCAATTAGGTTCTCCTGTACAAATTTGAATATATCTATTCTATATATCGGTTCAAGTTACATGAAATCTGGTAAAAATTGGACACTAAAAAAGATATCAGGGCTTATATAAACGGGAAGGGAAGTATATAGGGAATGTGGGAAGAATAAGGGTTCAGCCTCTAATTATAGCTCAGACAGATTATATGAAATCAGTACTGAATCTCATATCCTTCAGCACTTGATCTGATTACTTTTTTTTGTCTTTTTATTGCTAGCTCTCCGAGCTGCAGTGCAGGCATTCCGACGGGAGGAAGAATTACAGTACTACCGATCATGTAAAAGGAGGAGAGAGAGGTTTGACCAGGTTTGTCTTTTTAACATTTCAAATTTTATATTTATTATATTGTGTATTAGTTGGGATTAGGAAACTAGTTTATGTTTTGCCTCCTACTCCTATATTAGGAGGAAATGTATTTCCTTTTGGGGCTTTTCATTTTATTATGCGACCCGATCATCCTATTTCTTTCTTTTGATTTTTTATGTGCTAATGTTTGATTTTTCTATTAATCATTTCTTGTGCATCACGGTGTTGGTTGTCTGCCTGTTTTGTTCTGACTACAAAGCTTTATGATCTACAGCTTCCCTTATATTGTGCATGACGTGACATATTTACCTTTTCTCATGTAGGACAAGGGTAGTTTTGGCGATTCAACACTCAACGATCTTCCAAGGGGTAGAGGTGTTCAGTTTCCATTTGCAGTGACTGACCGTGTTATCATAAAGGTTTATCTAGCAAAGTTCCCATTTTTCTTCAATAATGTTTTTCAATGGTTGAACGGAAAGTAACTAGGGAATATAAAACAGGGGAACAAAAGGACACCACAGCGCTTTGTTGGACGTGAGGCTGTTGTAACTACACAATGCTTAAACGGATGGTTCGTTGTTTTCTACTATTTTTACTTTCTAGTAAATTAATCAAGTGTAAGCTCGGTTTCTTGTGTTCTTTGAAATTTATTTCCCTGCATGAAAATTAAAGTTAGATTTGCACCTTTTTGTTCGTAATCTCATTTAACAGGTATGTGGTGAAGACATTAGACAATGCAGAGAGTGTTAAATTGCAGTATCGCTCACTCGCAAAGGTTCCCGATGATCCATCATCAAAGCCGACAGTGACCAAGATGCCACCAAACTGGCTCTAAACCTGCTGTAAAGAAAGATAAACAAAGGGAGATACGATTCTTCGCTCAAAGCACGTCTTATGCCACGTTTTTTAATTCCATTGCTCCAAGCTTCCTGTTCGTGCCCCTCGCTACACATATTTCTGACAAACATAGTATATGCCCTTGTAAATAAATGCCCTTTCACAATGCAATTCAAGGACTAGAAAGATTTTTAAGATTTGAAAAGTATGTAATCAATTTTGCATTTTACCATATGAGCCACTGTATTTGTATTTTCACTAAAGATCATGTACAAACAAGAATATTATGTAATCGTTCTCTGTTAATAATATAAATCCAAATAGAAACCCTAGAAGTTTTGAACTATAGATATGCCCAATATTTAATCTCCAATTTGATTTGATTTTGTTACTACTCTTAACTCATATCTGAATTTAATTACTTGTGCCAATTTACCCATGAGAGGTTAGCAGAATGTTCAGTTCAGGTTCGAATCCTGTCATGAGTATGGCTAAACCCAAAAGGCTATAGTTTCATGTTTCCAAAGGTTATGTAGGGACCTCGGATTCGAATTTGGGCTCGGGGGATTTTTGGGTTATAAAAAATAATAATAACTTGTGCAAATTTGATGTTTAATATTAAACCAAACTTGTGGTTTAAAACAAACTGGGAAATGAAATCTGATTTCATTCTGCATTCGATATTTGTAATAATAGTTAAATAATAGTTGTCACAACTTTTCAATGCAATAACAAGATTCTTTTACAACAGTGACAAAAAAAAAAAAAAAAAAAAGGACTGACAAAATGAATTCGACAAATTAACGATCTCATCTAATGTTACAGACTTGCAATTAAGCAAGGCTTTATGCTAATCACATCGAAGTTTTCTATGCTAAACTACCGAGAGGGTATTCAATAGAATCAGACTGTAAGAAAAGATCAGAAACAGGATACGTTCTCCTTTGACTCGAAGAAATTGCATGTCGAATAAATGGAAGCTGCAGACGCCCTAACAGCCAGTTCTCTCTCTGAGCTATCCACTCTTGCTGATCTGCACCAATGAAGGAAATGTCATGAATCATAATAGTATGACATACTTAGAACCAGAGCTGGAAGTAACGTTTGATTATATGAATACAGTTTTATTCTGAATGGTGAAGTGAAGAATAATCATCGAACTCGAGTGAAAATAACTAAAATGACAACGTGATGCTCAAAAGGTTTACCTGAAGTCATTTTCTGATGTTCCAGGATGTTGGAAAGCAGAACTGGAATTCCAGTGGACATATTGCAGGCCCTGATCACAATGTAGTTGCATCTCTCTTACTTGATTCAACCAATTTTCCTGGAATTGAAAGTCGAAGAAAAAGTTAAGTATTTACTAAAAGGAACTTCAATTGAGAAAATGATAACAAATTTCTTATTCCATAAAGGTCTATAAAGAGGAAATTTACATTAATACGAAGACGAAGAATGAATCATGCAGAGGTAAGTAAACAAAATCGAATAGCCCAGCATTTTACTGCTCTTTTTCAGCAATGTGAAAAGACTTTTGTTATTGAAAAGTCAGGATAAAAGGAACTACCTTCTCTATTCAGAAAATGGAGTTCGACAACAAATCATTTCAGGTCAAAATAACTCGAACCAAACCCTTATTTTCAAATGGAAGAAAAAGAATCATGTGATATTATATATCTATATGCCACGAACCAAATGACCCCAACACTACACTATAAATTTTAAGTCTTGATATTCATCTTCTATAAAACGCCAATAGTGCTATTTCTTATTGTTATAAATGAATATAGCAAAGTCGAATATACTCACTAGCTGCTTCTCTTCTTCACTAAGTGCTCTATCCAACTGATCAAACAATGCGTTCCATCTTTGTTGATGCATATGGCCAGTTGCATTTTTGGAAACCCCATCAAAAGAATTTCTCATGACATTGAGATCATTGTCTTGACCTGAAGAGAATTCTTTTGAAATTAGAAAAGGTAATTCTGTAGTAATTACAGCCCGAACTCTCTTCTTACTGCGACGCAATGCTGCAAGCACATAACAGATCATATTATGACATGAAGATATGAATATACGATATATTTTCTCTAGACAACATTCAGTAACAATTTGAAGAATGGGAACTACCTGAAAGCCGTCCTTTAATATCCTGATGAAGCAGCTCCAACCATTGGGAGGCAACGCTGGCAGCTGGAAAACAAAGGAGCATTTTATCAGCGAAAATGTTCTTTTGTTATCACCGTTGCTTCACCGCAGTGTGTATATCAGAATAATTATTCTCTCCCAACTCTCATTTAACTACTGTCCTTCCAAAATATAACTAAACTTTTCGATAAGTTTCGATAATTCTTAAACAAATGACATAGAGAAGGCAGTTAAAAAAAGGGCCATAAAAATAGTTCTCAGATATTTTAGACGCTGACCTTTTACGGAAAGAGAAGAAGCATCAGTAAAGTTAGTTGATTCTTCATTAGACAATGAGCTGGCATTCTCAAATGCCTTAGTTGATGATGATAGCTTCAATGCCAGTGCATCATCTTCTTGGTCAACCATGCTTGAATCACCATCAGCATTTTTGTCCTCTGAAATCGAAGGATAGGATTTATTCATTGGCATTGAATACTCTCTAACCAGTGTGCTGCCAGATGAAGGATTTGGAAGCCTATCATTGTAAGAATCTGAATGTCGAGATATTCCTGAATCTTCCAGATTTTCTGTGTCGTTCAAGTTCCTAAATCCAGAGTGTTGATTTTCGTTTTTTTCAGACTTTACTATGGCCTCTATGATGGAATAGACCTGTTTCTTATTTCTTACATTGTTTATAATCCCAGGGTTCAATTCATTAAGCAGTCCACTAGGAGCAGCAATTTTGGTGAACCTGTCAACATTTTCCTTCTTCGCTAATTCCATCTTTTTCTTATACGAATCACTTTTAGTTTTCCTCCCACGTTGCTTTGGCACTGGCGGAATCCCTCCAAGAGAAGACGAGAGGGTACTATTTTGCACTTGTACGCCTCCGTGAGATGATGAGAGGAACCCATTTTGTTTCATCTCCTTCCAAATTTTCATCGGATCTTTCACCTCTACGGGTCCACTGGAACTCACACACTCAGAAACATCTCTCGACTTCAAATGGTTACGATTTTTTTGAGGATAAAACACATCTTGGTTGACTGAGCTAGCAACATCTTCTGCATTAAGATCCAATCCTATACGAATTGAGGATCCACGATTATTATCAGGTTCTCTACTGTGCTTTGTAGGCAAAGACAATGGCTTGTCGGAACCTTCAGCGCATCCAGGATTGTCATCACCAGCTGAACTATTGGCAACACAAACTTTGGAAATGAGATCCAGTGGTTTAGGTTTAGGAGCAGCATCATCAACCACAAGTGCGGGTTTCTTCCCTCCAATTCTCTCCGCTTGAGAAGCATCCAAACCTAAAGTTACAGGCACACCGGTTACTTGGGACATCTCTTCCCCTTCAGACTCACACTCTTCTAATTCTTTACTTTTGGAAGATTTCGAATGATGGCTACTCATTTCTGCGGCATAAACACAATAACAAACCAAATTGCTCATCAAACCACCATCTCAATTCGAACACCGCAAAAACAAGTTCACATTCAAAACAAAAAGTTCAACCCAAATCATTCAGGCTCCTATATAATCAATGTTACATGCAAACTCTCAAATAATCAGGAGCATGAAAACCTCAATTCAGAATTCAAACTCATTGTATAGAAAAAAATAAATAAAAAGTTCTTGCAAAGTGAGCTAATTGAATTGACAACACATGCAACCAAAGTTCAAATCTTTCAAGATTTCTAACCCATTTAAAACCAAAACAAGACTAAAAATGAGAAATTTAATGTTATTATATTACCTTCAGATTGAAAAACAGAATCAAGATCTCTCATTTTCACTCGTTTTCTACCAACTTCATGATTCTCTTCCGATTCATCACAACTCCGCTTCTCACCCACCTGAACAAAAAAAAAAATAATAAAATAAAATAAAATAAAATTCCATCAAAAACAAAAAAAATAAAAATAAAACACAAATCCACTCATATTCAAACAATTCTAACCAAAAATAAAAAAAAATAAAAATGAAAAATCAACTACTAACCTTGGTATCAGATCTGGTTATCGACAAAGATTGATCTTCCATGACTTGAAGAACCCAATTCAAAATCCCAATAAAAATTCAAGATTTTGACACCAACCCTCGTCTCGAAATCAAAAACCCACTTGGCGGGTGGGTTCGAAACTCCACAAAGATCGATCAATTTCTCTTCTTGTTTCAACAACGTGAGACTGAGTTTGACTCCGAGTTCGAGTTTAGGGTTCTAAAGAGGGTTGTGTTGTTGTTGCTGTTGTGTTGGCGGATCTATCTGGTCTGCTGTAGTTTTGAGTTTCATTATAAAAATTAAAAAAATGTGTTTTCTTTATTTGGCGTTTTTGATTTGAATTGCAAACGAAGCGCGCCTTCCAGAGATTGTCTGATTCGCGTGGTTTTCGAATTCATATATATATAATTTACTTTTGAAAAAACACTAAAAACAAAAAACAAAAATGAAAATGAAAAAACACAACAATACTTGGGTTTGTTGGGTGGGGGCTGTTTTTCAAATTCAAAAATGACAATGGAGGGATTTTGATTAAGTTTTGCCACTCTTTTACTAAAAGTGTTTAATTAAGTAATTATTTAATCACTAATTACAAATTATAGTGTTTTTCTCCTCGATACGAAGTTGATTTTTTCAAAAATTTGTGACGGTATTTTTCTTGTTTGAGGGTGAATTTCTTTCTTTTAAGTGTGGAATTGGTTCTCTTAAAAATTTGTGAACGGTACTTTTTTTCATAGTAAATTTCTTCTAATCGCAAAATTTATTTTTTTTAAAACTTGTGACCGGTACTTTTTTTTAGGGTGAATTTCTCCTCAACGCAAAATTGATTTTCTCAAAAGGTTGTGATGGAATTATTATTTTTTTCAGTTTAGGGCAAATTTTTTTCAATTTAATTGAATTCACATATCATAGTCTTTATTTTTACAAAGAAAAATGATAACCTTTTAACTATAGTTGAAAAAGTATCATAAGGGATTAAACATATGTATGAAATTCTAAATAGTTACAAATACCTTTTGAATTATCACCAGTAACTATTACGTTACCACCGATAGCTATTATGGATTTCATAATAGGAAATCTCGCACCTAAAAATTTTCATATATATATACAAAACAACTTTACTCTGATTAATTTGTCATGTGTTGTTTGGAAAAGCATAATTTCTTTTACAACATTTTCGTTTTTATTTTTATTTTTATTATCTTCTTCATCATCACTAAAAAAATAAATAAATAAATAAATAAAAAACTTCATCATCACTGTTATTATCAATATTTGAGGATCATAATTTCTTAGCATGTGCCCTAAAATATTATAGATAAACAAATAAAGAAACTAATTTAATAAGAAAAATATAACATAGTGACAATATTGTATACAAATATTATGACTCACAATGGGGACTTGAATTTTGTAAGTTGTTGAATTTTTTGACATTGTCACAAGACTCACAAACAAATTCAAAGGTCAAAACACTTGTACTATGTGCTTAAAAAAAAAAAAAAAAAAGATTGTGACACAAACAATCATAAAAGCTACTACCATATGCATTTTTTCTTGGTAATTGTAATCCAATATTATATTATTTTAGAGAGGAATTTGACTACAAGTCAACATGTTACAACAAACTTTAAGTAAGATTAATTTTTTCAAATATTACAAACTTCTTAAGTACGGTTAATATTAACAACTATTGCAATTTTGAAAATTGAAAATTGAAAATTGCAAATTGAGGGACAAGGATACGACTCAAATCGAACCTACGGTTCTGGATTGGGGATTACCACGCCTTAGTGATCAAGGAGTGTTTCAATTTTATTTCGTCAAAATCGTTATAGGAGATGTGTTGCTGAACTATATTGGTAGTGTTTGATTTTGTCAAACAACAAACATAGTAAGACTAATATTTTTAACTACCCACAAGGCGGTTGGTTTGATGGTCTAAGGCTTGGGATTAAATACCAAAGTCCTTGATTCTACTTCTGGTAATTACATTGTGATCAGCCGTTAGGGCGTTTAGCTCTACCGGTGGAAGGACGGAAATGGGGCTAACGTCAGCGGTTTGAATTCTACTCAGGTGGAGGCGAGTTCTGATTTAACCGTTCGCATTCTTGTGGGGCCAGGGGTGTGAACCGAAGTTTCCTATTTGTCCTATTCCACGATCCAACATACAGTCCATGGCGAAAGTACGGGATCCTCAATACCCAAAAAAATAAATATATATATATATATATATTTAACTGCTACAAACTCTTATCCGATTCCATTCCATTACATGAAGAATAATAATCAACAAAAGTAATCTTTAATCTTGTGGAATTTTCCACTATTTACAAGATTTCACCAATATATTTTTCCTAAAAAAATCATCATCAATTTTATGCACCATTCAACAGCCAACAATTCTTGAACTGTGCCTCAGCTGTCTTTCTAAAGCTCTTCACTTTCACCAAACAAAAATGCATACAACACATCCCCAAACCCGTACCCGGACCCGCCCCGACCCTACTCGTCTTCAACAAATAACAAGCGGGCCCGCAATTCTCACCTCTACCTTGCACCACCACACCCCACGCGCGCGTGATCTCACTCTCTCCCCCAAAATCCGTCGACGTCTCCGATTCTTCTTCTACGGCTTCTTCGTCTCGCAGCTGTTCAACGAAAATCACGCCTTCCGGCTTCGGCGTCGTCCCGTTTTCCCAATCCGTTTTAATCTTCAGCCAATCCTCCGGCGCCGCCTTCTCCGTTCTCAGCCTCGTCGTGATGCCGTTACCGTTACCGTTACCGTCGCCGTCGGAGTAGACCTGAACGAGTAGCGGCGCTTCGCGTAGGTTTTTGACGATCTCGACGACGGAATTTCTCATCCATTCGTCTATCACGTTATCGTGCGACACGGCATCTTCTTGTCTCCGCTTATTCCTCTTTGTTTCAAGCCGATACGTACGACTCTCCGCCTCCGCCATCGTCAACGACGCATTCGAGATCGAGATCCTAGTCATCATCTCCCTCCTCCCTCCGCCGATCGACAACGACGCATTCCTGTTGGACGGAGCACGGCGATTCCTCCAGCCTTGACGCAACGAATTAGTCACTCCTCCGCCTCCGCAGCGAACGGCCACCAACGCCATGTGCAGAGACGGCGATGTAGTATGAGGAGGAGGAGGAAGAGGAGAAACCTGAAACGTAACGACTGCGAAACCTTGAAATCCAAAAAAAAAAAAACAAAAAACGAATGCGTTTTTCTTGTTTCCAAATCTGTGGAGTGTTTCGAAATTTTGTTTTCAATGGAGCAGCAAAGAAGAGAACAGATTTTTGGACGATAAAAGAAAAATTGTGATTGGAGAGGAAACTATTATCGCAGTGATTTTGTATTGGATTTTCAGAATCAGTTTCGGCATGAGAATTGCGTGTATTTATTATATATATATATAGTATTATAATAATATATAAGGTTGGTGAATTTTTTGCAAGGCGTATGTTTCTCTACGTGTCTTGTGGGATTGGGTTTGATGAAACGGTCATGGATCCACCAATCAGAGTTGCTTTGGCATTGTGATTTTTTATTTTTGGGGGAATTACAGTTTGGTCCTTATCTTTTAAGGAAACTTCACTTTTTTACCCCACTTAGGTGTATTAGTGTTTTTGGTCCTCATCTTTTTGGAAATACATCAAATTGGTCCTTCAGTTAGTCAACCGTTAGTCAAAGTTAACTGGTCAAGGGTAAAAAGGTATATTAGTCATGTTTTAATATTTTAAAGAAATAAGAAAAGTATTTTGGAAGAAATTTGACAAAATTAATATTTAGTTTAAAAAAAAAAATTGAAAAAATATTTTTTTTAAATGGATCTCCACCATCCACTTTTGAGATAGATGGTGAAGATCAAATAAAAAAATAAAATTAAAACCATAAATTGAATTTTGAATGAATTATCACAATTCATCAGCTCCATCTAATAATTCTTGATAACATCAAATATTCACAATTAAAATTCATTTTCAGAATAAAAATGCCAAATTAAAATTCCTTTATAAATAAAGTGCTAATTTTTTTTAATGTTAATTATACAGTCATATGTTCAACATTCAACCTCCTTCAAAATCTTCCATCATACATCTTCTCCAAAAAACAAATCATCTCCAGAAATTGGAAAAAACAAAAACAGAGATTCAACCACCCCTTACGCAAAATCATTGTCCAGAAGAAAAAAAAAATCGAACCCTCCTCCCACCATCAATGAGAACCCAGAAAATTGAACCCTCCACCATCCAACCTAAAACCTAGAAAATCATTTTCCAAAAAAAAAAAAAAGAACAGGGTAGCCACCAACACCCTCAAATCCTACCGGCACCACCACCACTAGCGTCGATCTCCTCTTGGCAGAGGAAATCGGCGCTCGAATCCTCACCGGGAACCAACTAATACCAGTTCATACGAGTGTGATTGAGAGAAAGAGAGTAAGAGAAGCGGAAGAGAAAAGAGAGAGTCGATCTCCTAGGCGGAGACTCGGAGGATATCGGTGCTCCTCGCCGACGGCCAAGTGATGGGGAGAAAGAGAGAGAGAGCGATCAGAGAGAATATGTGGAGAGAGAAGACTAGGTTTCGTTTAGTCGCGAAGAGAGGGCAACGTCGCCGTGAAGCAAAGAGGAGGTCTCAGTCTGGTTCTACTTTGCAGCAAAAAGGATTCTAATCTGGGTATGGTTGGTGGTGACTGGCGAGAAAAGGGGGTTAGGTTGTGGGGAAAGAAATTGGTTTGAGTAATTAGTGTTTCACTATATGGTAATCAATTATGTCTTTTAACTAATCAATAAAATTTACCCTTCAATTTAAATTTACAACAACTGCAATGACGAGATCAAACCCACCATCGTACAATCTGGAAAATTGAAGATTTTTCCAGATTTTTGTAGAGTTTTCTGCCGCCAGTATTGATACCCATGTTGGTTCTAACCGAGTTAGCTATTGAGTCATAACTCGCTTGAACGGACATGCCTATTTCTTCTTCTTGCTCTTCGTGCTCTTCAAATTCCATACTCATTTTTATATTATTTTTGGCTTTTCTTTTTGTGGGTCTTTGTGTTGACAATTGAGAGGATAAACATTGAAGAACACACTAGTAGATTTTATTATTATTATTATTTTCCAGATTTTCTAGTTTTTTTCATTTTTTTTTTGTTGTTGTTACTTTTCTATATGTCTGTGCATTTTAAGGGTTTTAAAATTATTTTCTAATTTATGTTTGTCTGACTTCATTTTATAATGACCCCTCAACAACATTCATTTTTTGAATTTTTTAAATAAAAATATTCAATGGTAAAATTGGAATATTAAAAATATTAAATGAGTTTAAGAGTAATTGTTGGAGGGGTATTTCAGTCTTTCCGCAATGCTTAGGGGTAAAACCGTCTTTTTGACATTTCTATTAAAGTTGACTGTCAACTTTTTGGTCATAGGGACTTTTTTGATGTATTTCTAAAAAGATAAGGATCAAATACACTAATATACCTAAGTGGGGTAAAAAAGTGAAGTTTCCTTAAAAGATAAGGACCAAACTGTAATTCCCCCTTTATTTTTTGAAAAATAAAATTCTATTATATATATATTATATAACATTTATTATTTATAGATTCTACATGATTTTTCAAACTAAATTCTAACTTTATAAATCTACGACCATTATAAATCCACGTATAGTACTAAGAATCGAACTTTAATAAAATATCAAATATTGGTTAAACAATTAATTTAATTTTTTTTTTTTTTATATATTATAATGTATGTGTATTGATTATTTGATATGATTTTTTATTATTATGATTTTTTGTTAGCTCAGTTCAGAGAAACAAATTAATCTAGATAAGATCTAGGTCATTTTAATCTTTAAATGGATGATTATTAACTAGGTTGTAACGGGGTTACTTTACATACCGACTGCAGACGATTTCAGCCGCGTCCAAACTGCGCGCCACGTGGTCCACGACAGCCGAATATTGGTAAAAGTTGGGTGGCATGTACGCGGCCTGCACTGAAACCACTGAGGCCGTCGATCTTGATCGGACGGTCCAAAATGGGTGACTGTGATGGCTTTGCATGAAATGAACACGAGCACGTGCTTGCTCGTTGAGATTGCATGCACTGCCTATGCGGACACGAGTTGCGCCGCTTCCCTAACAACATTATTTCACTGATCGCCACGTGGCGTCCATGTCAGCAATCCTACGTGGCACAACAATTATTATTATTTAAAACAAAATTGGGCACAAATAAATCACGAGTAAAGTTGAAGCTGTCCCAAATCCCAATAAAATATTACATATCAGCTATAATCTTTTAGTTTGTAACTTTATATTAAACTTTTTCGGATAAATTCGAAACCCGGATTTTCATAAAAAACCGCTTGCCACGTCTAAGTTATAATACGTACAATATTCAGTCTAAACAAAATAATAACATATATAAACTGTATCGATAACATAATTCCATAAAAAAGAGTTTTAGCTATTAGGTACATTTAACGGTTGAGATATGTAAATGATTTTTTATACTTCGTTCCTCGTAAAAAGTTTGACGGGCAGGCCCATGGCTGGGTAGGGCATGGGTTCACGGGTAACGGGCTCATCAGGGATCAGTTCAGTCCATTGATACTTTGTGATCAAGTGATGGATCACCAGTAGAGTTTCAACTCGGACGAATTCTGCTCCGGGGCATATTCTTGGCCCGGCTCCGAAAGGAATGTAGGTGTATGGAGGGAATGCTGCCTTGGAAGAAGTCTCAAATCTTGATGGATCAAACTTGTTTGGATCTTCAAATATGTTCTTGTTCATGTGTGTGCCAGAAGCTACCCAAAATAACTGCACTTAAAAGTATAATTAAGAGAACAAAAATATATAAAACGACGTCGGGTTTGGACCTACAGGATTTATAATGTTTTCGAGATAACTGATAGCTTGTGTTGCAAGGAAAAACACAGAGACAAAACAGAGAATAACTGATCGTATTTGTACCTGCCATCCTTTAGGGATATCAAAGCCATCAAAGTGTATGTTTCTTGTTACTTGTCTGAAATTGCCCGAAATCGGAGGAGTGAACCTCATCAGCTCCTGAGCTACTCTCCAGGTATACTTCATCATCTGGATTTCATTCCAAGTTAGCTTCCCATCACTTCCTTTCTTAGCTTCAACAACTTCTTTTTGCTCTGTCAGGAATTCCACAAAAGTGAGCACCGGGCCATTTTTTCCGTCCAGGATTGGATTGGACTGAATCAGATTCGAATGTGTAGTTAATAGATGGGATATTATCCAAGTTCATCGTAATCCAATCTTATCCAGTCCAATCCCGTCGAATATTCTTGCCAGTAAAACAATTGAACTCCGGCTGTAAATTAGGTTCTTTTATGCATATAGTAGTAAAAAATTCAGATTCAAATGAATGTCAAAATCCTGAAGTACATAATTTAACTTTCACATAGAGTTCTACAACAGTGAGCACCAGGCCATTTTTTTCTGTCCAGGATTGGATTGAATCAGATTCGAAAGTTCTAGTTAATAGTCAATGCTAAGTTATCTAGGTTCATCGTAATCCAATCCTATCCAGTCCAGACATGTTCAATCCAATCGAATTCTTTGCAGTAAAATAGCAAATTAGTGGAAGATTTTCAATACCTGCAAGAACTTTGTTGTATATCTCAGAATTCCTAGACACGAGTCTCACAAGGTGGCTCAGGAGAACTGTGGTAGTATCATGACTGGCCATTATCAGAGACAGGAAAATGTCAAGAATTTCCTGCTCCATTAAAGGTTCACCGTTTTCGTTTCTCAGAATCAAAAGGCTTGAGATTATGTTGTCTTGGGAGTCAACAATCCCTTCTTCCATTTCTCTTTTTCGGATCGTGATCAGATTCGAAAGCACTTTGCAGACCCTGCCTCGTGCCTGCAATGCTCTGTGGAGTACAGTCCCTGGAAAATTCAATGGCACCGCCCAAGTTCCTTTTACCGTGGTTGAAAAATCTTCCAAGAGTTGATCTTTTACCTTTCCGTCTGGTAATCCGAAAAATATACTACAACTTACATTGAATGTGATCTTCTTCATTAATGTCACAATTTTTGCTGAATCTTTCCCAGCAAGTTCCTGAGACAATTCCAGACAGACAATTACAAATCAAATGTCACGGCTTTTAAGATTTTCATAAAGTTGTACTCGTCTAGTAATAAGTAACCTAAGAAAAAATTCCAATTGCAATCAGCTAGTTTTTTTATTTTATTACAACAACTGTATCAAACCCCTCCCACCCAAGTGTGATCGGGATTTGAATCCACGAACTTCATATACAACGACGAGATCTTACCAGCTAAGCTAGTTAGTACCGACACGATTTGATTAGTACCTTGAATAGTTGCTTTCGAACTAATGTATCCATTTCTTCTACATATCTCTGGATACTTTCGGGTTTCAGAAAATTTGATATGGCACCCCTAATAAGCTTGTGTTGTGGCCCTGAAATCTCAAACAGGCTGTACTTTCCGACTATTTTGGCGACGGTACCAGGTTGGTTGAACGATATACCATTGTCGCCGCCACTGAACATGAACCTGTTTCCAGCTTGGCCTGTCAAAACCACCATCTTTGATCCCAACAGTGAGGTCTTGAACACCGGTCCGTACTTGTCAATCCGAGTCTGCATCCATTCATAAGTCCTGTCCTGCTTCTGTGCCCTCACAAAGCTTACAGATTCTCCAAGTAACAGAAATCCGAATGACCCTGGTGGGAGTTTCTTGCCAGGAAGCGGTGAGAACTTAAGCCTGAAAACCCCGAAAACCAGGGCGATTAGTGTAACCAGAAGAATGGTTATCAATGGAGGTTTAAATTCAAAAGTAAGATCTGAAAAATCAGAAAGGAAATCCATGGTTTCTTTGTGGGTAGAAGTGGAGGAAATTGATGCTTGATTTGATAATATATATCGGACTTCATATTAAACTAATGACGTTGACATTTTTTTTTTATAAAAATTTATTGGCTGGCATCAATTTTTTTTCAATATAGAGTTGTCTTTTTTTTATCAGTTATTTGAAGATTTTGATTCTTCTGTGTTGTAAAGAATCCAAGTAATCCAAAAGAAGAGCCAAGACCAAAGTTGCATAACGTTGTTCCCGATTAAATTATGTCCCGGAGTTTGCACCTGATCAATTCGTACAAAAGGGTAGTAAAATGATAAAGATATTATGTAGGTTTTCAGTAGTAAATTCGGTTATTTTATGCATATATAAATAGTTGAGCATTCAGATTCAAATGAAGGTCAAAATCCTGAAGTACATATATTTTTGTATTTCTTACATCTGGATGTCAACTCTCTATGTTGAGAATTCGGTTTTCAGATTTTAACTTTCAATGCAGCTTTCTACATTATAAAATTAAGGACTTAATTAAAATCACTGCCTCTGAACCCACTGCCTCTGAATCCACGAGTGAGGTCTTGAACACCGGTCCATACTTGTCGTTGTCGACGTGCTTCTGAATCCATTCACCTGGCTTGTCTTGTTTCAGTGCCTTCATAAAGCTTATAGTCTCTCCAACCAGAGGAAATCCTAGTGACCCTGGTGGCAGTTTCTTGTTCTGTAAAAAACCTGAGAACTTCAGTTTCAAGTATCCACCAAAAATGGCTATCAGGGTTACCAAAATAATGCCTAAATTTGGGAGTTTGAGTCCAGAATTGAGCTCTTCACATCTATAGAGAGCTTCCATTGCTTACTCAGTTGAAGAAAATGAGATGGCTTTGCTTGATTATATAGTGCTCAAGGTGCAAAGAGGTTTGTCGTGTGGCCCAAGTCCAAACGCAGATTATGATGCAGAGTAAACATAGATAACAAATACAAAGAAAACAAGCTTTCATGGCCCACAATCTTCTAGTAATAAATATTTCTATTATTTTAAAATTTTATTTTATTCAATTACACAGTAGAAAATAAAAGGGAAATAAATGAATTAGGATCAATATTTTAGTTTGTAACTTTATATTAAGCTTTTTAGAAGCCATATGAAACCGAAATTTTCACGAAAAATACATTATTTATTCTAAACAAGATAATAACATATACCTTATCGATAACATAATTCTATAAAAAAGAGTTTTAGCTACTAGATAGTAGATACATTTGACGGTTGAGATATGCGAGTGACTTTTTTATACATCGTTCTGATGTGTATCTAAAATATCAAGAATAGAAATAGAAGAATTGAGAGAAGAATAGAAGAAAGGTTATTTTATATATTTTCAGATGAAGCTCATTCTAATTACATTCCAGCTATTTATAAGCCAATGATCGAATGAGTAATTACAGCAGTTAACAAAGCAGAAATCAAGTAAAGCAACTATCCAAAAGAATAGGGCACGATCGCAAATCCATTAGTGGGCAACACCACTCGGTGGTGGATAACACCACTTGCTCTGGACGTGGCCACGAAACACTCGTGGTTCCCCAAATTATTCATACACTAACAATTGAAATAACAGTAGTTGAAATAACAGCAATTAACAACCCTTGACCAAGTAACCTGATCAAGTCCTTCCTTCTTGCCTGGCCGAGTTTAGGCCCATATCACGTTC
This sequence comes from Acer campestre, assembly GCA_954870605.1. Classification (NCBI taxonomy): domain Eukaryota; kingdom Viridiplantae; phylum Streptophyta; class Magnoliopsida; order Sapindales; family Sapindaceae; genus Acer; species Acer campestre. The sequence continues at coordinate 2,321,541 of OX940808.1, read as the reverse complement.
CTTGGACAAAGTTTGACGGGCAGACCCATGGCTGGGTAGGGCATGGGTTCGCAGGTTACAGGCTCATCGGGGATCAGTTCAGTCCATTGATACTTTGTGATCAAGTGATGAATTACTAGTAAAGTTTCGGCACGGGCGAATTCTGCTCCGGGGCATATTCTTGGCCCGGCTCCAAAAGGAATGTAGGTGTATGGAGGGATTGCTGCCTTGGAAGAAGTCTCAAATCTTGATGGGTCAAACTTGTTTGGATCTTCAAATATGTTCTTGTTCATGTGTGTACTAGAAGCCACCCAAAACAACTGCACTTAAAAAGCATAATTAACAGAACAAAAATATATAAAACGACGTCCGGGTTTGGACCTACAAGATTTATAATGTTATCGAGACAACTATAGCTTGTATTGCAAGGAAAAACAGTGACAAAACAGGGAATAACTGATTGTATTTGTACCTTCCATCCTTTGGGGATATGAAAGCCATCAAAGTGTACGTCTCTTGTTACTTCTCTGAAATTGCCCAAAAGCGGAGGAGTGAACCTCATCATCTCTTCAGCTACTCTCCAGGTATACTTCATCATCTGGATTTCATTCCAGGTTAGCTTTCCATCACTTCCTTTCTTAGCTTCCACAACTTCGTTTTGCTCTGTCAGGAATTCAACAACAGTGAGCACCAGGCCATTTTTTCCGTCCAGGAGTGGATTGGACTGAATTGGATTCGAATGTTGTAGTTAATACATGGGATATTATCCAGCTTCATCCTTATCCAATCTTATCCGGTCCAATCCTGTCGAATATTCTTGCCACTCTTTTATGCATATAATAGTCGAGAATTCAGATTCAAATGAACATAAAAATCCTGAAGAACAAAATTTAACTTTCACATAGAGTTCTACAGCAGTGAGCACCAGGCCATTTTTTTCTGTCTAGGATTGGATTGAATCAGATTCGAAAGTTCTAGTTAATAGTCAATGCTAAGTTATCAAGGTTCATTGTAATCCAATCCTATCCGGTCTAATCCTGTCCAATCCAATCGAATTCTTTGCAGTAAAATAGCAAATTAATGGAAGATTTTCAATACCTGCAAGAACTTTGTTGTATATCTCAGAGTCCCTAGACATGAGTCTCACCAGGTGGGTCAGGAGAACTGTGGTAGAATCATGACTGGCCATTATCAGTGACAGGAAAATGTCAAGAATTTCCTGCTCCATTAAAGGTTCACCGTTTTCGTTTCTCAGAATCAAAAGGCTTGAGATTATGTTGTCTTGGGAGTCAACAATCCCTTCTTCCATTTCTCTTTTTCGGATCATGATCAGATTCGAAAGCACTTTGCAGACCCTGCCTCGTGCCTGCATTGCTCTGTGGAGTACAGTCCCCGGAAAATTCAATGGCACTGCCCAAGTTCCTTTCACGGTGGTTGAAAAATCTTCCAAGAGTTGATCTTTTATCTGTCCATCTGGTAATCCGAAAAATATACTACAACTTACATTGAATGTGATCTTCTTCATTAATGTCACAATTTTTACTGAATCTTTCCCAGCAAGTTCCTGAGACAATTCCAGACAGACAATTACATATCAAATGTTATGTTGTTCGAGATTTTCAGAAAGTTGTACTCGTCTAGTAATAAGTAACCTAAGAAAAAAATTCCAGTTGCAATCAGCTAGTTTTTTTATTACAATAACCAAATCAAACACCTCCCACTCAATTGTGATCGGGATTTGAATCCACGAACTTCATATATAACGACAAGAGATCTTACCAGCTAAGCTAGTTAGAACTGACATGATTTGATTAGTACCTTGAATAGTTGCTTTTGAACTAATGAATCCATTTCTTCTACATATCTCTGGATACTTTGTGGTTTCAGAAAATTTGATATGGCACCCCTAATAAGCTTGTGTTTTGGCCCTGAAATCTCAAACAAGCCGTACTTTCCGATTATTTTGGCGACGGTACCAGGTTGGTTGAACGATATACCATTGTCGCCGCCACTGAACACGAACCTGTTTCCAGCTTGGCCTGTCAAAACCACAACCTTTGATCCCAACAGTGAGGTCTTGAAGACCGGTCCGTACTTGTCGATCCGAGTCTGCATCCATTCATCAGTCCTGTCCTGCTTCTGTGCCCTCACAAAGCTTAAAGATTCTCCGAGTAACGGAAATCCGAATGACCCTGGTGGGAGTTTCTTGCCAGGAAGTGGTGAGAATTTAAGCCTGAAGAACCCGAAAACTAGGGTGATTAGTGTTACCAGAAGAATGGTTATCAATGGAAGTTTAGATTCAAAAATAAGATCAGATAAATCAGAAAGGAAATCCATGGTTTCTTTGTGGGTAGAAGTGGATGAACGTGATGCTTGAATTGATAATATATATCGGACTACATATTAAACTAATGATCAGTCGACATCAAATTTTTATTAATATATAGAGTTGACTTTTTTGTCGTTATTTGGAGATTTTTTAGGGATATTATCATTTTCTCCCCTATATTTTACCATATTAATAAATGTGCCCCCTTTAGTTTCAAAAATGGTTAGTCTTCCCCTTGCAAACCAAAATATTCAAACTTTTGCCCCTTCGGTCTAAAATCACGTTGACCGTTAAAATTAAAAATGAAATGAAGGGTAATATGGTAAAAAGGTAAATTAAACAATTAAAAATAATTTATTTAATAAAACAAGTAATATTAAAACCCGAAAACGAGGGCGATTAGTGTAACCAGAAGAATGGTTATCAATGGAGGTTTAAATTCAAAAGTAAGATCTGAAAAATCAGAAAGGAAATCCATGGTTTCTGATGTAGGACAGTTTTGGGTGTTTTCTTATTTTATTAATTTGGGTCTTTATTTCTTGTTTAGCAAGTTTATTTACTTTAGTTTGATTAGGAATTAAATTTAGGTTTTGGAAATAAATCAAACTTACCTTTTGGGTAAAATTTGATCTTTGTTTTTCAGTCAAATTAGGAATCATAAATCTTAGAAGATTATGATTAGTTTTGATATTTTCCTGTTTTAGTCTTTTTAGGAATGTCGTATTCGAGTCGTATTAGGATTAGTTTATTATAAATAGTTTTATTTTTTCCAATTATTGTAACTTTTTGATAATCAATAAAATCGTTCTTTGGAACACTTATCTGTCGTGGATTCGACATGCTCTTTGAGGATTCGAGAGCGCCATTTTCTAACGTAGATTAGGGAATGATGGCCACTGCATGGTGATCCATGCTTGGGTAACTACCGGTCGCTACGTCAAAGTTCGTCTGAGTGTGCCTCAGAGTTCGACAAAGTGATCATTCTTATTTTCACCATACCCCGCTGCGTCAATTGGTATCAGAGCTACCGAGTCTACCTCTGTGCTAGGCTCAGCGTCCACGAACCACAACCATCTACCTTCCTAAACGCCGAAGTCTCACCTTCCATATTTCCCCAATAAAAAAAAAAAAAAATAGAGAGAAGAAATCAAAAAAGAAAAAAAAAAAAAAACACATGTGATAGTTTGAAGAATTACAACGTGCCCCAATCATCATCACCATCAATCGTGTGCTACCATTCATATCTACCACTTTTAGCCGTGCATTCTCACCCATCAAAATATGGCAAGACCCAACGCTAACTCCAAGCCCAAACCTACTTTGCCTAAAGGTCGAACCATAACCCTCGTTGATATGATGCAATTTGTGTCCGATTGGTTTGATTTTCAGGAAAGTGAAAGTGTTCATTGTGGTATACTCGGTAGCGACAACATGGTTGATTGTGGTAATATTACACAAGAGGAGCTTGTTGATTGTGTTGTGGTTAAAATTGAAGAGAGTGATGATCAAACCGAGAATTTTACCCAACAAATGGTGGAGGCAATTGATCTTGAAGTGGTTCACAAAGCTCACATGGAATCAACAAATCTAGTTGCTGAAGAAATTGATAAGAAAATCGAGAACATTGTTTTTGAAGATTTTGTATTGATGTCTCATGTTATTATAGGCCAAATTGTTGGTACATTATGCATGGGATTTGAGAATGTCAAGACCAAAGGGGCAAAGCGACGCCAATGGCAAATAGCTTGGGCATATTCAACATTCTGTTGGACTATCGTTTCGGTACCACTTTGGATTTGGGACGAGCTACGAAGAGATTTTTCGGTTGGGGTTTACCACTCCCACAAGACGAATACGGGTTTTCTTTGTTTACTTGTCAATCCTCGTACTTTAACCGAACTCGAGGACGAGTTTTTTTTTTAAGAAGGGGTGACTGATGTAGGACAGTTTTGGGTGTTTTCTTATTTTATTAATTTGGGTCTTTATTTCTTGTTTAGCAAGTTTATTTACTTTAGTTTGATTAGGAATTAAATTTAGGTTTTGGAAATAAATCAAACTTACCTTTTGGGTAAAATTTGATCTTTGTTTTTCAGTCAAATTAGGAATCATAAATCTTAGAAGATTATGATTAGTTTTGATATTTTCCTGTTTTAGTCTTTTTAGGAATGTCGTATTCGAGTCGTATTAGGATTAGTTTATTATAAATAGTTTTATTTTTTCCAATTATTGTAACTTTTTGATAATCAATAAAATCGTTCTTTGGAACACTTATCTGTCGTGGATTCGACATGCTCTTTGAGGATTCGAGAGCGCCATTTTCTAACGTAGATTAGGGAATGATGGCCACTGCATGGTGATCCATGCTTGGGTAACTACCGGTCGCTACGTCAAAGTTCGTCTGAGTGTGCCTCAGAGTTCGACAAAGTGATCATTCTTATTTTCGCCATACCCCGCTGCGTCAATTGGTATCAGAGCTACCGAGTCTACCTCTGTGCTAGGCTCAGCGTCCACGAACCACAACCATCTACCTTCCTAAACGCCGAAGTCTCACCTTCCATATTTCCCCAATAAAAAAAAAAAAAAAATAGAGAGAAGAAATCAAAAAAGAAAAAAAAAAAAAACACATGTGATAGTTTGAAGAATTACAACGTGCCCCAATCATCATCACCATCAATCGTGTGCTACCATTCATATCTACCACTTTTAGCCGTGCATTCTCACCCATCAAAATATGGCAAGACCCAACGCTAACTCCAAGCCCAAACCTACTTTGCCTAAAGGTCGAACCATAACCCTCGTTGATATGATGCAATTTGTGTCCGATTGGTTTGATTTTCAGGAAAGTGAAAGTGTTCATTGTGGTATACTCGGTAGCGACAACATGGTTGATTGTGGTAATATTACACAAGAGGAGCTTGTTGATTGTGTTGTGGTTAAAATTGAAGAGAGTGATGATCAAACCGAGAATTTTACCCAACAAATGGTGGAGGCAATTGATCTTGAAGTGGTTCACAAAGCTCACATGGAATCAACAAATCTAGTTGCTGAAGAAATTGATAAGAAAATCGAGAACATTGTTTTTGAAGATTTTGTATTGATGTCTCATGTTATTATAGGCCAAATTGTTGGTACATTATGCATGGGATTTGAGAATGTCAAGACCAAAGGGGCAAAGCGACGCCAATGGCAAATAGCTTGGGCATATTCAACATTCTGTTGGACTATCGTTTCGGTACCACTTTGGATTTGGGACGAGCTACGAAGAGATTTTTCGGTTGGGGTTTACCACTCCCACAAGACGAATACGGGTTTTCTTTGTTTACTTGTCAATCCTCGTACTTTAACCGAACTCGAGGACGAGTTTTTTTTTTAAGAAGGGGTGACTGATGTAGGACAGTTTTGGGTGTTTTCTTATTTTATTAATTTGGGTCTTTATTTCTTGTTTAGCAAGTTTATTTACTTTAGTTTGATTAGGAATTAAATTTAGGTTTTGGAAATAAATCAAACTTACCTTTTGGGTAAAATTTGATCTTTGTTTTTCAGTCAAATTAGGAATCATAAATCTTAGAAGATTATGATTAGTTTTGATATTTTCCTGTTTTAGTCTTTTTAGGAATGTCGTATTCGAGTCGTATTAGGATTAGTTTATTATAAATAGTTTTATTTTTTCCAATTATTGTAACTTTTTGATAATCAATAAAATCGTTCTTTGGAACACTTATCTGTCGTGGATTCGACATGCTCTTTGAGGATTCGAGAGCGCCATTTTCTAACGTAGATTAGGGAATGATGGCCACTGCATGGTGATCCATGCTTGGGTAACTACCGGTCGCTACGTCAAAGTTCGTCTGAGTGTGCCTCAGAGTTCGACAAAGTGATCATTCTTATTTTCGCCATACCCCGCTGCGTCAATTGGTATCAGAGCTACCGAGTCTACCTCTGTGCTAGGCTCAGCGTCCACGAACCACAACCATCTACCTTCCTAAACGCCGAAGTCTCACCTTCCATATTTCCCCAATAAAAAAAAAAAAAAAATAGAGAGAAGAAATCAAAAAAGAAAAAAAAAAAAAACACATGTGATAGTTTGAAGAATTACAACGTGCCCCAATCATCATCACCATCAATCGTGTGCTACCATTCATATCTACCACTTTTAGCCGTGCATTCTCACCCATCAAAATATGGCAAGACCCAACGCTAACTCCAAGCCCAAACCTACTTTGCCTAAAGGTCGAACCATAACCCTCGTTGATATGATGCAATTTGTGTCCGATTGGTTTGATTTTCAGGAAAGTGAAAGTGTTCATTGTGGTATACTCGGTAGCGACAACATGGTTGATTGTGGTAATATTACACAAGAGGAGCTTGTTGATTGTGTTGTGGTTAAAATTGAAGAGAGTGATGATCAAACCGAGAATTTTACCCAACAAATGGTGGAGGCAATTGATCTTGAAGTGGTTCACAAAGCTCACATGGAATCAACAAATCTAGTTGCTGAAGAAATTGATAAGAAAATCGAGAACATTGTTTTTGAAGATTTTGTATTGATGTCTCATGTTATTATAGGCCAAATTGTTGGTACATTATGCATGGGATTTGAGAATGTCAAGACCAAAGGGGCAAAGCGACGCCAATGGCAAATAGCTTGGGCATATTCAACATTCTGTTGGACTATCGTTTCGGTACCACTTTGGATTTGGGACGAGCTACGAAGAGATTTTTCGGTTGGGGTTTACCACTCCCACAAGACGAATACGGGTTTTCTTTGTTTACTTGTCAATCCTCGTACTTTAACCGAACTCGAGGACGAGTTTTTTTTTTAAGAAGGGGTGACTGATGTAGGACAGTTTTGGGTGTTTTCTTATTTTATTAATTTGGGTCTTTATTTCTTGTTTAGCAAGTTTATTTACTTTAGTTTGATTAGGAATTAAATTTAGGTTTTGGAAATAAATCAAACTTACCTTTTGGGTAAAATTTGATCTTTGTTTTTCAGTCAAATTAGGAATCATAAATCTTAGAAGATTATGATTAGTTTTGATATTTTCCTGTTTTAGTCTTTTTAGGAATGTCGTATTCGAGTCGTATTAGGATTAGTTTATTATAAATAGTTTTATTTTTTCCAATTATTGTAACTTTTTGATAATCAATAAAATCGTTCTTTGGAACACTTATCTGTCGTGGATTCGACATGCTCTTTGAGGATTCGAGAGCGCCATTTTCTAACGTAGATTAGGGAATGATGGCCACTGCATGGTGATCCATGCTTGGGTAACTACCGGTCGCTACGTCAAAGTTCGTCTGAGTGTGCCTCAGAGTTCGACAAAGTGATCATTCTTATTTTCGCCATACCCCGCTGCGTCAATTGGTATCAGAGCTACCGAGTCTACCTCTGTGCTAGGCTCAGCGTCCACGAACCACAACCATCTACCTTCCTAAACGCCGAAGTCTCACCTTCCATATTTCCCCAATAAAAAAAAAAAAAAAATAGAGAGAAGAAATCAAAAAAGAAAAAAAAAAAAAACACATGTGATAGTTTGAAGAATTACAACGTGCCCCAATCATCATCACCATCAATCGTGTGCTACCATTCATATCTACCACTTTTAGCCGTGCATTCTCACCCATCAAAATATGGCAAGACCCAACGCTAACTCCAAGCCCAAACCTACTTTGCCTAAAGGTCGAACCATAACCCTCGTTGATATGATGCAATTTGTGTCCGATTGGTTTGATTTTCAGGAAAGTGAAAGTGTTCATTGTGGTATACTCGGTAGCGACAACATGGTTGATTGTGGTAATATTACACAAGAGGAGCTTGTTGATTGTGTTGTGGTTAAAATTGAAGAGAGTGATGATCAAACCGAGAATTTTACCCAACAAATGGTGGAGGCAATTGATCTTGAAGTGGTTCACAAAGCTCACATGGAATCAACAAATCTAGTTGCTGAAGAAATTGATAAGAAAATCGAGAACATTGTTTTTGAAGATTTTGTATTGATGTCTCATGTTATTATAGGCCAAATTGTTGGTACATTATGCATGGGATTTGAGAATGTCAAGACCAAAGGGGCAAAGCGACGCCAATGGCAAATAGCTTGGGCATATTCAACATTCTGTTGGACTATCGTTTCGGTACCACTTTGGATTTGGGACGAGCTACGAAGAGATTTTTCGGTTGGGGTTTACCACTCCCACAAGACGAATACGGGTTTTCTTTGTTTACTTGTCAATCCTCGTACTTTAACCGAACTCGAGGACGAGTTTTTTTTTTAAGAAGGGGTGACTGATGTAGGACAGTTTTGGGTGTTTTCTTATTTTATTAATTTGGGTCTTTATTTCTTGTTTAGCAAGTTTATTTACTTTAGTTTGATTAGGAATTAAATTTAGGTTTTGGAAATAAATCAAACTTACCTTTTGGGTAAAATTTGATCTTTGTTTTTCAGTCAAATTAGGAATCATAAATCTTAGAAGATTATGATTAGTTTTGATATTTTCCTGTTTTAGTCTTTTTAGGAATGTCGTATTCGAGTCGTATTAGGATTAGTTTATTATAAATAGTTTTATTTTTTCCAATTATTGTAACTTTTTGATAATCAATAAAATCGTTCTTTGGAACACTTATCTGTCGTGGATTCGACATGCTCTTTGAGGATTCGAGAGCGCCATTTTCTAACGTAGATTAGGGAATGATGGCCACTGCATGGTGATCCATGCTTGGGTAACTACCGGTCGCTACGTCAAAGTTCGTCTGAGTGTGCCTCAGAGTTCGACAAAGTGATCATTCTTATTTTCGCCATACCCCGCTGCGTCAGTTTCTTTGTGTGTAGAAGTGGAGGAAAGTGATGCTTGATTTGATAATATATATGGGACTTCATATTAAACTAATGACGTTGACATTTTTTTTTTTAATTTATTGGCCGGCATCATTTTTTTTCAATATAGAGTTGTCTTTTTTTATTTATTTATTATTTTTTTTTATCAGTTATTTGAAGATTTTGATTCTTCTGTGTTGTAAAGAATCCAAGTAATCCAAAAGAAGAGCCAAGACCAAAGTTGCATAACGTTGTTCCCGACTAAATTATGTCCCGGAGTTTGCACCTGATCATTTTCATACAAAAGGGTAGTAAAATGATAAAGATATTATGTAGGTTTTCAGTAGTAAATTCGGTTCTTTTATGCATATATAAATAGTTGAGCATTCAGATTCAAATGAAGGTCAAAATCCTGAAGTACATATATTTTGTATTTCTTACATCTGGATGTCAATTCTCTGTGTTGAGAATTCGGTTTTCAGATTTTAACTTTCAATGCAGCTTTCTACATTATAAAATTAAGGACTTAATTAAAATCACTGCCTTTGAACCCATGAGTGAGGTCTTGAACACCGGTCCATACTTGTCGACTTGCTTCTGAATCCATTCACCAGGCTTGTCTTGTTTCAGTGCCTTCATAAAGCTTATAGTCTCTCCAACCAGAGGAAATCCTAGTGACCCTGCAGGTGGCAGCTTCTTGTTCTGTAAAAAAACTGAGAACTTCAGTTTCAAGTACCCACCAAAAAAGGCAATCAGGGTTACCAAACTAATGCCTAAATTTGGGAGTTTGACTCCAGAATTGAGCTCTTCACATCTATAGAGAGCTTCCATTGCTTACTCAGTTGAAGAAAATGAGATGGCTTTGCTTGATTATATAGTGCTCAAGGTGCAAAGAGGTTTGTCGTGTGGCCCAAGTCCAAACGCAGATTATGATGCAGAGTAAACATAGATAACAAATACAAAGAAAACAAGCTTTCATGGCCCACAATCTTCTAGTAATAAATATTTCTATTATTTTAAACTTTTATTTTATTCAATTACACAGTAGAAAATAAAAGGGAAATAAATGATGAAAGAGAAAAAAATGAATTAGGATCAATATTTTAGTTTGTAACTTTATATTAAGCTTTTTAGAAGCCATATGAAACCGAAATTTTCACGAAAAATACATTATTCATTCTAAACAAGATAATAACATATACCTTATCGATAACATAATTCTATAAAAAAGAGTTTTAGCTACTAGATAGTAGATACATTTGACGGTTGAGATATGCGAGTGACTTTTTTATACATCGTTCTGATGTGTATCTAAAATATCAAGAATAGAAATAGAAGAATTGAGAGAAGAATAGAAGAAAGGTTATTTTATATATTTTCAGATGAAGCTCATTCTAATTACATTCCAGCTATTTATAAGCCAATGATCGAATGAGTAATTACAGCAGTTAACAAAGCAGAAATCAAGTAAAGCAACTATCCAAAAGAATAGGGCACGATCGCACATCCATTAGTGGGCAACACCACTCGGTGGTGGATAACACCACTTGCTCTGGACGTGGCCACGAAACACTCGTGGTTCCCCAATTATTCATACACTAACAATTGAAATAACAGTAGTTGAAATAACAGCAATTAACAACCCTTGACCAAGTAACCTGATCAAGTCCTTCCTTCTTGCCTGGCCGAGTTTAGGCCCATATCACGTTCCTTGGATAAAGTTTGACGGGCAGACCCATGGCTGGGTAGGGCATGGGTTCGCAGGTTACAGGTTCATCGGGGATCAGTTCAGTCCATTGATACTTTGTGATCAAGTGATGAATTACTAGTAAAGTTTCGGCACGGGCGAATTCTGCTCCGGGGCATATTCTTGGCCCGGCTCCGAAAGGAATGTAGGTGTATGGAGGGATTGCTGCCCTGGAAGAAGTCTCAAATCTTGATGGATCAAACTTGTTTGGATCTTCAAATATGTTCTTGTTCATGTGTGTACTAGAAGCCACCCAAAACAACTGCACTTAAAAAGCATAATTAACAGAACAAAAATATATAAAACGACATCCGGGTTTGGACCTACAAGATTTATAATGTTATCGAGACAACTATAGCTTGTATTGCAAGGAAAAACAGTGACAAAACAGGGAATAACTGATTGTATTTGTACCTGCCATCCTTTGGGGATATGAAAGCCATCAAAGTGTATGTCTCTTGTTACTTGTCTGGAATTGCCAAAAATCGGAGGAGTGAACCTCATCATCTCTTGAGCTACTCTCCAGGTATACTTCATCATCTGGATTTCATTCCAGGTTAGCTTTCCATCACTTCCTTTCTTAGCTTCCACAACTTCGTTTTGCTCTGTCAGGAATTCAACAACAGTGAGCACCAGGCCATTTTTTCCGTCCAGGAGTGGATTGGACTGAATCAGATTCGAATTTAATACATGGGATATTATCCAGCTTCATCGTAATCCAATCTTATCCGGTCCAATCCTGTCGAATATTCTTTTATGCATATAATAGTCGAGAATTCAGATTCAAATGAATGTAAAAATCCTGAAGAACATAATTTAACTTTCACATAGAGTTCTACAGCAGTGAGCACCAGGCTATTTTTTTCTGTCTAGGAATGGATTGAATCAGATTCGAAAGTTCTAGTTAATAGTCAATGCTAAGCTATCAAGGTTCATCATAATCCAATCCTATCCAGTCTAATCCTGTCCAATCCAATCGAATTCTTTGCAGTAAAATAGCAAATTAATGGAAGATTTTCAATACCTGCAAGAACTTTGTTGTATATCTTAGAGTCCCTAGACATGAGTCTCACCAGGTGGGTCAGGAGAACTGTGGTAGTATCATGACTGGCCATTATCAGTGACAGGAAAAGGTCAAGAATTTCCTGCTCCATTAAAGGTTCACCATTTTTGTTTCTCAGAATCAAAAGGCTTGAGATTATGTTGTCTTGGGAATCAACAATCCCTTCTTCCATTTCTCTTTTTCGGATTGCGATCAGATTCGAAAGCACTTTGCAGACCCTGCTTCGTGCCTGTATTGCTCTGTGGAGTACAGTCCCCGGAAAATTCAATGGCACTGCCCAAGTTCCTTTCACGGTGGTTGAAAAATCTACCAAGAGTTGATCTTTTACCTTTCCGTCTGGTAATCCGAAAAATATGCTACAACTTACATTGAATGTGATCTTCTTCATTAATGTCACAATTTTTACTGAATCTTTCCCAGCAAGTTCCTGAGACAATTCCAGACAGACAATTACATATCAAATGTTATGTTGTTCAAGATTTTCAGAAAGTTGTACTCGTCTAGTAATAAGTAACCTAAGATAAAAATTCCGGTTGCAATCAACTAGTTTTTTTATTACTATAACCAAATCAATCTCCTCCCACTCAATTGTGATCGGGATTTGAATCCGCGAACTTCATATACAACGACAAGAGATCTTACCAGCTAAGCTACTAAGAACTGACACGATTTGATTAGTACCTTGAATAGTTGCTTTTGAACTAATGAATCCATTTCTTCTACATATCTCTGGATACTTTCAGGTTTCAGAAAATTTGATATGGCACCCCTAATAAGCTTGTGTTTTGGCCCTGAAATCTCAAACAGGCTGTACTTTCCGAGTATTTTGGCGACGGTACCAGGTTGGTTGAACGATATACCATTGTCGCCGCCACTGAACATGAACCTGTTTCCAGCTTGGCCTGTCAAAACCACCATCTTTGATCCCGACAGTGAGGTCTTGAAGACCGGTCCGTACTTGTCGATCCGAGTCTGCATCCATTCATCAGTCCTGTCCTGCTTCTGTGCCCTCACAAAGCTTAAAGATTCTCCGAGTAATGGAAATCCGAATGACCCTGGTGGGAGTTTCTTGCCAGGAAGTGGTGAGAATTTAAGCCTGAAGAACCCAAAAACTAGGGCGATTAGTGTTACCAGAAGAATGGTTATCAATGGAAGTTTAGATTCAAAAATAAGATCAGACAAACTAGAAAGGAAATCCATGGTTTCTTTGTGGGTAGAAGTGGATGAAAGTGATGCTTGAATTGATAATATATATCTGACTACATATTAAACTAATGATGTCGACTTTATCAGCCGACATCAAATTTTTATTTAGTTTAGGATATATAGAGTTGCCTTTTTTGTCGTTATTTGGAGATTTTTTAGGGATATTATCATTTCCTCGCCTGTAGGTTGCTATATTAATAAATTTTTCCCCTTTATTTTCAAAAATGGTTAGTCTTCCTCTTGAAAACCAAAATATTCAAATTTTTGCCCCTTCCGTCTGCTTTTCTATCTAAAATCACGTTGACTGTTAAAATTAAAATGAAATGAGGGTAATATGGTAAAAAGGTAAATTAAACAATTAACAATAATTTATTTAATAAAACAACTAATATT